>OZ014511.1:46497250-47059099 GCA_963966075.1 Aphodius sticticus | reverse complement strand
TAGTTTGGGCAGGAGGATTTTTGAAACTTAAAGTTTACGTTGTTTTTTGGTGGTAATATTTTGCTTCATGTATGATTACGAGAAAAGTAGCGGTGATAAAAAATATTTTTATACACGCTTTGGTCACAAATACATTGGGTAATTAATTCTGTGAAATTCAGCCCTCTATGTATTTTAGTTTGGGCAGGAGGATTTTTGAAACTTAAAGTTTACGTTATTTTTTGGTGGTAATATTTTGCTTCATGTATGATTACGAGAAAAGTAGCCGTGATAAAAAATATTTTTATACACGCTTTGGTCACTAATACATTGGGTAATTAATTCTGTGAAATTCAGCCCACTATGTATTTTAGTTTGGGCAGGAGGATTTTTGAAACTTAAAGTTTACGTTGCTTTTTGGTGGTAATATTTTGCTTCATGTATGATTACGAGAAAAGTAGCGGTGATAAAAAATATTTTTATACACGCTTTGGTCACAAATACATTGGGTAATTAATTCTGTGAAATTCAGCCCTCTATGTATTTTAGTTTGGGCAGGAGGATTTTTGAAACTTAAAGTTTACGTTGTTTTTTGGTGGTAATATTTTGCTTCATGTATGATTACGAGAAAAGTAGCCGTGATAAAAAATATTTTTATACACGCTTTGGTCACTAATACATTGGGTAATTAATTCTGTGAAATTCAGCCCACTATGTATTTTAGTTTGGGCAGGAGGATTTTTGAAACTTAAAGTTTACGTTGTTTTTTGGTGGTAATATTTTGCTTCATGTATGATTACGAGAAAAGTAGCGGTGATAAAAAATATTTTTATACACGCTTTGGTCACAAATACATTGGGTAATTAATTCTGTGAAATTCAGCCCTCTATGTATTTTAGTTTGGGCAGGAGGATTTTTGAAACTTAAAGTTTACGTTGTTTTTTGGTGGTAATATTTTGCTTCATGTATGATTACGAGAAAAGTAGCCGTGATAAAAAATATTTTTATACACGCTTTGGTCACAAATACATTGGGTAATTAATTCTGTGAAATTCAGCCCTCTATGTATTTTAGTTTGGGCAGGAGGATTTTTGAAACTTAAAGTTTACGTTGTTTTTTGGTGGTAATATTTTGCTTCATGTATGATTACGAGAAAAGTAGCAGTGATAAAAAATATTTTTATACACGCTTTGGTCACAAATAGATTGGGTAATTAATTCTGTGAAATTCAGCCCTCTATGTATTTTAGTTTGGGCAGGAGGATTTTTGAAACTTAAAGTTTACGTTGTTTTTTGGTGGTAATATTTTGCTTCATGTATGATTACGAGAAAAGTAGCGGTGATAAAAAATATTTTTATACACGCTTTGGTCACAAATAGATTGGGTAATTAATTCTGTGAAATTCAGCCCTCTATGTAATTTAGTTTGGGCAGGAGGATTTTTGAAACTTAAAGTTTACGTTGTTTTTTGGTGGTAATATTTTGCTTCATGTATGATTACGAGAAAAGTAGCGGTGATAAAAAATATTTTTATACACGCTTTGGTCACAAATACATTGGGTAATTAATTCTGTGAAATTCAGCCCTCTATGTATTTTAGTTTGGGCAGAAGGATTTTTGAAACTTAAAGTTTACGTTGTTTTTTGGTGGTAATATTTTGCTTCATGTATGATTACGAGAAAAGTAGCCGTGATAAAAAATATTTTTATACACGCTTTGGTCACAAATAGATTGGGTAATTAATTCTGTGAAATTCAGCCCTCTATGTATTTTAGTTTGGGCAGGAGGATTTTTGAAACTTAAAGTTTACGTTGTTTTTTGGTGGTAATATTTTGCTTCATGTATGATTACGAGAAAAGTAGCGGTGATAAAAAATATCTTTATACACGCTTTGGTCACAAATACATTGGGTAATTAATTCTGTGAAATTCAGCCCTCTATGTATTTTAGTTTGGGCAGGAGGATTTTTGAAACTTAAAGTTTACGTTGTTTTTTGGTGGTAATATTTTGCTTCATGTATTATTACGAGAAAAGTAGCCGTGATAAAAAATATTTTTATACACGCTTTGGTCACAAATACATTGGGTAATTAATTCTGTGAAATTCAGCCCTCTATGTATTTTAGTTTGGGCAGGAGGATTTTTGAAACTTAAAGTTTACGTTGTTTTTTGGTGGTAATATTTTGCTTCATGTATGATTACGAGAAAAGTAGCCGTGATAAAAAATATTTTTATACACGCTTTGGTCACAAATAGATTGGGTAATTAATTCTGTGAAATTCAGCCCTCTATGTATTTTAGTTTGGGCAGGAGGATTTTTGAAACTTAAAGTTTACGTTGTTTTTTGGTGGTAATATTTTGCTTCATGTATGATTACGAGAAAAGTAGCGGTGATAAAAAATATTTTTATACACGCTTTGGTCACAAATACATTGGGTAATTAATTCTGTGAAATTCAGCCCTCTATGTATTTTAGTTTGGGCAGGAGGATTTTTGAAACTTAAAGTTTACGTTATTTTTTGGTGGTAATATTTTGCTTCATGTATGATTACGAGAAAAGTAGCCGTGATAAAAAATATTTTTATACACGCTTTGGTCACAAATAGATTGGGTAATTAATTCTGTGAAATTCAGCCCTCTATGTATTTTAGTTTGGGCAGGAGGATTTTTGAAACTTAAAGTTTACGTTGTTTTTTGGTGGTAATATTTTGCTTCATGTATGATTACGAGAAAAGTAGCCGTGATAAAAAATATTTTTATACACGCTTTGGTCACAAATAGATTGGGTAATTAATTCTGTGAAATTCAGCCCTCTATGTATTTTAGTTTGGGCAGGAGGATTTTTGAAACTTAAAGTTTACGTTGTTTTTTGGTGGTAATATTTTGCTTCATGTATGATTACGAGAAAAGTAGCGGTGATAAAAAATATTTTTATACACGCTTTGGTCACAAATACATTGGGTAATTAATTCTGTGAAATTCAGCCCTCTATGTATTTTAGTTTGGGCAGGAGGATTTTTGAAACTTAAAGTTTACGTTATTTTTTGGTGGTAATATTTTGCTTCATGTATGATTACGAGAAAAGTAGCCGTGATAAAAAATATTTTTATACACGCTTTGGTCACTAATACATTGGGTAATTAATTCTGTGAAATTCAGCCCACTATGTATTTTAGTTTGGGCAGGAGGATTTTTGAAACTTAAAGTTTACGTTGTTTTTTGGTGGTAATATTTTGCTTCATGTATGATTACGAGAAAAGTAGCGGTGATAAAAAATATTTTTATACACGCTTTGGTCACAAATACATTGGGTAATTAATTCTGTGAAATTCAGCCCTCTATGTATTTTAGTTTGGGCAGGAGGATTTTTGAAACTTAAAGTTTACGTTGTTTTTTGGTGGTAATATTTTGCTTCATGTATGATTACGAGAAAAGTAGCCGTGATAAAAAATATTTTTATACACGCTTTGGTCACAAATACATTGGGTAATTAATTCTGTGAAATTCAGCCCTCTATGTATTTTAGTTTGGGCAGGAGGATTTTTGAAACTTAAAGTTTACGTTGTTTTTTGGTGGTAATATTTTGCTTCATGTATGATTACGAGAAAAGTAGCAGTGATAAAAAATATTTTTATACACGCTTTGGTCACAAATAGATTGGGTAATTAATTCTGTGAAATTCAGCCCTCTATGTATTTTAGTTTGGGCAGGAGGATTTTTGAAACTTAAAGTTTACGTTGTTTTTTGGTGGTAATATTTTGCTTCATGTATGATTACGAGAAAAGTAGCGGTGATAAAAAATATTTTTATACACGCTTTGGTCACAAATAGATTGGGTAATTAATTCTGTGAAATTCAGCCCTCTATGTAATTTAGTTTGGGCAGGAGGATTTTTGAAACTTAAAGTTTACGTTGTTTTTTGGTGGTAATATTTTGCTTCATGTATGATTACGAGAAAAGTAGCGGTGATAAAAAATATTTTTATACACGCTTTGGTCACAAATACATTGGGTAATTAATTCTGTGAAATTCAGCCCTCTATGTATTTTAGTTTGGGCAGAAGGATTTTTGAAACTTAAAGTTTACGTTGTTTTTTGGTGGTAATATTTTGCTTCATGTATGATTACGAGAAAAGTAGCCGTGATAAAAAATATTTTTATACACGCTTTGGTCACAAATAGATTGGGTAATTAATTCTGTGAAATTCAGCCCTCTATGTATTTTAGTTTGGGCAGGAGGATTTTTGAAACTTAAAGTTTACGTTGTTTTTTGGTGGTAATATTTTGCTTCATGTATGATTACGAGAAAAGTAGCGGTGATAAAAAATATTTTTATACACGCTTTGGTCACAAATACATTGGGTAATTAATTCTGTGAAATTCAGCCCTCTATGTATTTTAGTTTGGGCAGGAGGATTTTTGAAACTTAAAGTTTACGTTGTTTTTTGGTGGTAATATTTTGCTTCATGTATGATTACGAGAAAAGTAGCCGTGATAAAAAATATTTTTATACACGCTTTGGTCACAAATACATTGGGTAATTAATTCTGTGAAATTCAGCCCTCTATGTATTTTAGTTTGGGCAGAAGGATTTTTGAAACTTAAAGTTTACGTTGTTTTTTGGTGGTAATATTTTGCTTCATGTATGATTACGAGAAAAGTAGCCGTGATAAAAAATATTTTTATACACGCTTTGGTCACAAATAGATTGGGTAATTAATTCTGTGAAATTCAGCCCTCTATGTATTTTAGTTTGGGCAGGAGGATTTTTGAAACTTAAAGTTTACGTTGTTTTTTGGTGGTAATATTTTGCTTCATGTATGATTACGAGAAAAGTAGCGGTGATAAAAAATATTTTTATACACGCTTTGGTCACAAATACATTGGGTAATTAATTCTGTGAAATTCAGCCCTCTATGTATTTTAGTTTGGGCAGGAGGATTTTTGAAACTTAAAGTTTACGTTGTTTTTTGGTGGTAATATTTTGCTTCATGTATGATTACGAGAAAAGTAGCCGTGATAAATAATATTTTTATACACGCTTTGGTCACAAATAGATTGGGTAATTAATTCTGTGAAATTCAGCCCTCTATGTATTTTAGTTTGGGCAGGAGGATTTTTGAAACTTAAAGTTTACGTTGTTTTTTGGTGGTAATATTTTGCTTCATGTATGATTACGAGAAAAGTAGCGGTGATAAAAAATATTTTTATACACGCTTTGGTCACAAATAGATTGGGTAATTAATTCTGTGAAATTCAGCCCTCTATGTATTTTAGTTTGGGCAGGAGGATTTTTGAAACTTAAAGTTTACGTTGTTTTTTGGTGGTAATATTTTGCTTCATGTATGATTACGAGAAAAGTAGCCGTGATAAAAAATATTTTTATACACGCTTTGGTCACAAATACATTGGGTAATTAATTCTGTGAAATTCAGCCCTCTATGTATTTTAGTTTGGGCAGGAGGATTTTTGAAACTTAAAGTTTACGTTGTTTTTTGGTGGTAATATTTTGCTTCATGTATGATTACGAGAAAAGTAGCCGTGATAAAAAATATTTTTATACACGCTTTGGTCACAAATACATTGGGTAATTAATTCTGTGAAATTCAGCCCTCTATGTATTTTAGTTTGGGCAGGAGGATTTTTGAAACTTAAAGTTTACGTTGTTTTTTGGTGGTAATATTTTGCTTCATGTATGATTACGAGAAAAGTAGCAGTGATAAAAAATATTTTTATACACGCTTTGGTCACAAATAGATTGGGTAATTAATTCTGTGAAATTCAGCCCTCTATGTATTTTAGTTTGGGCAGGAGGATTTTTGAAACTTAAAGTTTACGTTGTTTTTTGGTGGTAATATTTTGCTTCATGTATGATTACGAGAAAAGTAGCGGTGATAAAAAATATTTTTATACACGCTTTGGTCACAAATAGATTGGGTAATTAATTCTGTGAAATTCAGCCCTCTATGTATTTTAGTTTGGGCAGGAGGATTTTTGAAACTTAAAGTTTACGTTGTTTTTTGGTGGTAATATTTTGCTTCATGTATGATTACGAGAAAAGTAGCGGTGATAAAAAATATTTTTATACACGCTTTGGTCACAAATACATTGGGTAATTAATTCTGTGAAATTCAGCCCTCTATGTATTTTAGTTTGGGCAGAAGGATTTTTGAAACTTAAAGTTTACGTTGTTTTTTGGTGGTAATATTTTGCTTCATGTATGATTACGAGAAAAGTAGCCGTGATAAAAAATATTTTTATACACGCTTTGGTCACAAATAGATTGGGTAATTAATTCTGTGAAATTCAGCCCTCTATGTATTTTAGTTTGGGCAGGAGGATTTTTGAAACTTAAAGTTTACGTTGTTTTTTGGTGGTAATATTTTGCTTCATGTATGATTACGAGAAAAGTAGCGGTGATAAAAAATATTTTTATACACGCTTTGGTCACAAATACATTGGGTAATTAATTCTGTGAAATTCAGCCCTCTATGTATTTTAGTTTGGGCAGGAGGATTTTTGAAACTTAAAGTTTACGTTGTTTTTTGGTGGTAATATTTTGCTTCATGTATGATTACGAGAAAAGTAGCCGTGATAAAAAATATTTTTATACACGCTTTGGTCACAAATACATTGGGTAATTAATTCTGTGAAATTCAGCCCTCTATGTATTTTAGTTTGGGCAGGAGGATTTTTGAAACTTAAAGTTTACGTTGTTTTTTGGTGGTAATATTTTGCTTCATGTATGATTACGAGAAAAGTAGCCGTGTTAAAAAATATTTTTATACACGCTTTGGTCACAAATAGATTGGGTAATTAATTCTGTGAAATTCAGCCCTCTATGTATTTTAGTTTGGGCAGGAGGATTTTTGAAACTTAAAGTTTACGTTGTTTTTTGGTGGTAATATTTTGCTTCATGTATGATTACGAGAAAAGTAGCGGTGATAAAAAATATTTTTATACACGCTTTGGTCACAAATACATTGGGTAATTAATTCTGTGAAATTCAGCCCTCTATGTATTTTAGTTTGGGCAGGAGGATTTTTGAAACTTAAAGTTTACGTTATTTTTTGGTGGTAATATTTTGCTTCATGTATGATTACGAGAAAAGTAGCCGTGATAAAAAATATTTTTATACACGCTTTGGTCACAAATACATTGGGTAATTAATTCTGTGAAATTCAGCCCTCTATGTATTTTAGTTTGGGCAGGAGGATTTTTGAAACTTAAAGTTTACGTTGTTTTTTTGGTGGTAATATTTTGCTTCATGTATGATTACGAGAAAAGTAGCCGTGATAAAAAATATTTTTATACACGCTTTGGTCACAAATAGATTGGGTAATTAATTCTGTGAAATTCAGCCCTCTATGTATTTTAGTTTGGGCAGGAGGATTTTTGAAACTTAAAGCTTACGTTTTTTTTTGGTGGTAATATTTTGCTTCATGTATGATTACGAGAAAAGTAGCCGTGAAAAAAAAATATTTTTATACACGCTTTGGTCACAAATACATTGGGTAATTAATTCTGTGAAATTCAGCCCTCTATGTAATTTAGTTTGGGCAGGAGGATTTTTGAAACTTAAAGTTTACGTTGTTTTTTGGTGGTAATATTTTGCTTCATGTATGATTACGAAAAAAGTAGCCGTGATAAAAAATATTTTTATACACGCTTTGGTCACAAATAGATTGGGTAATTAATTCTGTGAAATTCAGCCCTGTATGTATTTTAGTTTGGGCAGGAGGATTTTTGAAACTTAAAGTTTACGTTGTTTTTTGGTGGTAATATTTTGCTTCATGTATGATTACGAGAAAAGTAGCCGTGATAAAAAATATTTTTATACACGCTTTGGTCACAAATACATTGGGTAATTAATTCTGTGAAATTCAGCCCTCTATGTATTTTAGTTTGGGCAGGAGGATTTTTGAAACTTAAAGTTTACGTTGTTTTTTGGTGGTAATATTTTGCTTCATGTATGATTACGAGAAAAGTAGCCGTGATAAAAAATATTTTTATACACGCTTTGGTCACAAATAGATTGGGTAATTAATTCTGTGAAATTCAGCCCTCTATGTATTTTAGTTTGGGCAGGAGGATTTTTTAAACTTAAAGTTTACGTTGTTTTTTGGTGGTAATATTTTGCTTCATGTATGATTACGAGAAAAGTAGCGGTGATAAAAAATATTTTTATACACGCTTTGGTCACAAATACATTGGGTAATTAATTCTGTGAAATTCAGCCCTCTATGTATTTTAGTTTGGGCAGGAGGATTTTTGAAACTTAAAGTTTACGTTGTTTTTTTGGTGGTAATATTTTGCTTCATGTATGATTACGAGAAAAGTAGCCGTGATAAAAAATATTTTTATACACGCTTTGGTCACAAATAGATTGGATAATTAATTCTGTGAAATTCAGCCCTCTATGTATTTTAGTTTGGGCAGGAGGATTTTTGAAACTTAAAGCTTACGTTTTTTTTTGGTGGTAATATTTTGCTTCATGTATGATTACGAAAAAAGTAGCCGTGATAAAAAATATTTTTATACACGCTTTGGTCACAAATACATTGGGTAATTAATTCTGTGAAATTCAGCCCTCTATCTATTTTAGTTTGGGCAGGAGGATTTTTGAAACTTAAAGTTTACGTTGTTTTTTTGGTGGTAATATTTTGCTTCATGTATGATTACGAGAAAAGTAGCGGTGATAAAAAATATTTTTATACACGCTTTGGTCACAAATACATTGGGTAATTAATTCTGTGAAATTCAGCCCTCTATGTATTTTAGTTTGGGCAGGAGGATTTTTGAAACTTAAAGTTTACGTTGTTTTTTGGTGGTAATATTTTGCTTCATGTATGATTACGAGAAAAGTAGCGGTGATAAAAAATATTTTTATACACGCTTTGGTCACAAATACATTGGGTAATTAATTCTGTGAAATTCAGCCCTCTATGTATTTTAGTTTGGGCAGGAGGATTTTTGAAACTTAAAGTTTACGTTATTTTTTGGTGGTAATATTTTGCTTCATGTATGATTACGAGAAAAGTAGCCGTGATAAAAAATATTTTTATACACGCTTTGGTCACAAATACATTGGGTAATTAATTCTGTGAAATTCAGCCCTCTATGTATTTTAGTTTGGGCAGGAGGATTTTTGAAACTTAAAGTTTACGTTGTTTTTTGGTGGTAATATTTTGCTTCATGTATGATTACGAGAAAAGTAGCGGTGATAAAAAATATTTTTATACACGCTTTGGTCACAAATAGATTGGGTAATTAATTCTGTGAAATTCAGCCCTCTATGTATTTTAGTTTGGGCAGGAGGATTTTTGAAACTTAAAGTTTACGTTGTTTTTTGGTGGTAATATTTTGCTTCATGTATGATTACGAGAAAAGTAGCCGTGATAAAAAATATTTTTATACACGCTTTGGTCACAAATAGATTGGGTAATTAATTCTGTGAAATTCAGCCCTCTATGTATTTTAGTTTGGGCAGGAGGATTTTTGAAACTTAAAGTTTACGTTGTTTTTTGGTGGTAATATTTTGCTTCATGTATGATTACGAGAAAAGTAGCGGTGATAAAAAATATTTTTATACACGCTTTGGTCACAAATAGATTGGGTAATTAATTCTGTGAAATTCAGCCCTCTATGTATTTTAGTTTGGGCAGGAGGATTTTTGAAACTTAAAGTTTACGTTGTTTTTTGGTGGTAATATTTTGCTTCATGTATGATTACGAGAAAAGTAGCCGTGATAAAAAATATTTTTATACACGCTTTGGTCACAAATAGATTGGGTAATTAATTCTGTGAAATTCAGCCCTCTATGTATTTTAGTTTGGGCAGGAGGATTTTTGAAACTTAAAGTTTACGTTGTTTTTTGGTGGTAATATTTTGCTTCATGTATGATTACGAGAAAAGTAGCGGTGATAAAAAATATTTTTATACACGCTTTGGTCACAAATAGATTGGGTAATTAATTCTGTGAAATTCAGCCCTCTATGTATTTTAGTTTGGGCAGGAGGATTTTTGAAACTTAAAGTTTACGTTGTTTTTTGGTGGTAATATTTTGCTTCATGTATGATTACGAGAAAAGTAGCCGTGATAAAAAATATTTTTATACACGCTTTGGTCACAAATAGATTGGGTAATTAATTCTGTGAAATTCAGCCCTCTATGTATTTTAGTTTGGGCAGGAGGATTTTTGAAACTTAAAGTTTACGTTGTTTTTTGGTGGTAATATTTTGCTTCATGTATGATTACGAGAAAAGTAGCCGTGATAAAAAATATTTTTATACACGCTTTGGTCACAAATAGATTGGGTAATTAATTCTGTGAAATTCAGCCCTCTATGTATTTTAGTTTGGGCAGGAGGATTTTTTAAACTTAAAGTTTACGTTGTTTTTTGGTGGTAATATTTTGCTTCATGTATGATTACGAGAAAAGTAGCGGTGATAAAAAATATTTTTATACACGCTTTGGTCACAAATACATTGGGTAATTAATTCTGTGAAATTCAGCCCTCTATGTATTTTAGTTTGGGCAGGAGGATTTTTGAAACTTAAAGTTTACGTTGTTTTTTTGGTGGTAATATTTTGCTTCATGTATGATTACGAGAAAAGTAGCCGTGATAAAAAATATTTTTATACACGCTTTGGTCACAAATAGATTGGATAATTAATTCTGTGAAATTCAGCCCTCTATGTATTTTAGTTTGGACAGGAGGATTTTTGAAACTTAAAGCTTACGTTTTTTTTTGGTGGTAATATTTTGCTTCATGTATGATTACGAAAAAAGTAGCCGTGATAAAAAATATTTTTATACACGCTTTGGTCACAAATACATTGGGTAATTAATTCTGTGAAATTCAGCCCTCTATCTATTTTAGTTTGGGCAGGAGGATTTTTGAAACTTAAAGTTTACGTTGTTTTTTTGGTGGTAATATTTTGCTTCATGTATGATTACGAGAAAAGTAGCGGTGATAAAAAATATTTTTATACACGCTTTGGTCACAAATACATTGGGTAATTAATTCTGTGAAATTCAGCCCTCTATGTATTTTAGTTTGGGCAGGAGGATTTTTGAAACTTAAAGTTTACGTTATTTTTTGGTGGTAATATTTTGCTTCATGTATGATTACGAGAAAAGTAGCGGTGATAAAAAATATTTTTATACACGCTTTGGTCACAAATACATTGGGTAATTAATTCTGTGAAATTCAGCCCTCTATGTATTTTAGTTTGGGCAGGAGGATTTTTGAAACTTAAAGTTTACGTTATTTTTTGGTGGTAATATTTTGCTTCATGTATGATTACGAGAAAAGTAGCCGTGATAAAAAATATTTTTATACACGCTTTGGTCACAAATACATTGGGTAATTAATTCTGTGAAATTCAGCCCTCTATGTATTTTAGTTTGGGCAGGAGGATTTTTGAAACTTAAAGTTTACGTTGTTTTTTGGTGGTAATATTTTGCTTCATGTATGATTACGAGAAAAGTAGCGGTGATAAAAAATATTTTTATACACGCTTTGGTCACAAATAGATTGGGTAATTAATTCTGTGAAATTCAGCCCTCTATGTATTTTAGTTTGGGCAGGAGGATTTTTGAAACTTAAAGTTTACGTTGTTTTTTGGTGGTAATATTTTGCTTCATGTATGATTACGAGAAAAGTAGCCGTGATAAAAAATATTTTTATACACGCTTTGGTCACAAATAGATTGGGTAATTAATTCTGTGAAATTCAGCCCTCTATGTATTTTAGTTTGGGCAGGAGGATTTTTGAAACTTAAAGTTTACGTTGTTTTTTGGTGGTAATATTTTGCTTCATGTATGATTACGAGAAAAGTAGCGGTGATAAAAAATATTTTTATACACGCTTTGGTCACAAATAGATTGGGTAATTAATTCTGTGAAATTCAGCCCTCTATGTATTTTAGTTTGGGCAGGAGGATTTTTGAAACTTAAAGTTTACGTTGTTTTTTGGTGGTAATATTTTGCTTCATGTATGATTACGAGAAAAGTAGCCGTGATAAAAAATATTTTTATACACGCTTTGGTCACAAATAGATTGGGTAATTAATTCTGTGAAATTCAGCCCTCTATGTATTTTAGTTTGGGCAGGAGGATTTTTGAAACTTAAAGTTTACGTTGTTTTTTGGTGGTAATATTTTGCTTCATGTATGATTACGAGAAAAGTAGCCGTGATAAAAAATATTTTTATACACGCTTTGGTCACAAATAGATTGGGTAATTAATTCTCTGAAATTCAACCCTCTAAGTATTTTAGTTTGGGCAGGAGGATTTTTGAAACTTAAAGTTTACGTTGTTTTTTGGTGGTAATATTTTGCTTCATGTATGATTACGAGAAAAGTAGCCGTGATAAAAAATATTTTTATACACGCTTTGGTCACAAATAGATTGGGTAATTAATTCTGTGAAATTCAGCCCTCTATGTATTTTAGTTTGGGCAGGAGGATTTTTGAAACTTAAAGTTTACGTTGTATTTTGGTGGTAATATTTTGCTTCATGTATGATTACGAGAAAAGTAGCGGTGATAAAAAATATTTTTATACACGCTTTGGTCACAAATACATTGGGTAATTAATTCTGTGAAATTCAGCGCTCTATGTATTTTAGTTTGGGCAGGAGGATTTTTGAAACTTAAAGTTTACGTTATTTTTTGGTGGTAATATTTTGCTTCATGTATGATTACGAGAAAAGTAGCCGTGATAAAAAATATTTTTATACACGCTTTGGTCACAAATACATTGGGTAATTAATTCTGTGAAATTCAGCCCTCTATGTATTTTAGTTTGGGCAGGAGGATTTTTGAAACTTAAAGTTTACGTTGTGTTTTTGGTGGTAATATTTTGCTTCATGTATGATTACGAGAAAAGTAGCCGTGATAAAAAATATTTTTATACACGCTTTGGTCACAAATAGATTGGGTAATTAATTCTGTGAAATTCAGCCCTCTATGTATTTTAGTTTGGGCAGGAGGATTTTTGAAACTTAAAGTTTACGTTGTTTTTTGGTGGTAATATTTTGCTTCATGTATGATTACGAGAAAAGTAGCCGTGATAAAAAATATTTTTATACACGCTTTGGTCACAAATAGATTGGGTAATTAATTCTCTGAAATTCAACCCTCTAAGTATTTTAGTTTGGGCAGGAGGATTTTTGAAACTTAAAGTTTACGTTGTTTTTTGGTGGTAATATTTTGCTTCATGTATGATTACGAGAAAAGTAGCGGTGATAAAAAATATTTTTATACACGCTTTGGTCACAAATAGATTGGGTAATTAATTCTGTGAAATTCAGCCCTCTATGTAATTTAGTTTGGGCAGGAGGATTTTTGAAACTTAAAGTTTACGTTGTTTTTTGGTGGTAATATTTTGCTTCATGTATGATTACGAGAAAAGTAGCGGTGATAAAAAATATTTTTATACACGCCTTGGTCACAAATACATTGGGTAATTAATTCTGTGAAATTCAGCCCTCTATGTATTTTAGTTTGGGCAGGAGGATTTTTGAAACTTAAAGTTTACGTTGTTTTTTGGTGGTAATATTTTGCTTCATGTATGATTACGAGAAAAGTAGCCGTGATAAAAAATATTTTTATACACGCTTTGGTCACAAATAGATTGGGTAATTAATTCTGTGAAATTCAGCCCTCTATGTATTTTAGTTTGGGCAGGAGGATTTTTGAAACTTAAAGTTTACGTTGTGTTTTTGGTGGTAATATTTTGCTTCATGTATGATTACGAGAAAAGTAGCCGTGATAAAAAATATTTTTATACACGCTTTGGTCACAAATACATTGGGTAATTAATTCTGTGAAATTCAGCCCTCTATGTATTTTAGTTTGGGCAGGAGGATTTTTGAAACTTAAAGTTTACGTTGTTTTTTGGTGGTAATATTTTGCTTCATGTATGATTACGAGAAAAGTAGCCGTGATAAAAAATATTTTTATACACGCTTTGGTCACAAATAGATTGGGTAATTAATTCTGTGAAATTCAGCCCTCTATGTATTTTAGTTTGGGCAGGAGGATTTTTGAAACTTAAAGTTTACGTTGTATTTTGGTGGTAATATTTTGCTTCATGTATGATTACGAGAAAAGTAGCGGTGATAAAAAATATTTTTATACACGCTTTGGTCACAAATACATTGGGTAATTAATTCTGTGAAATTCAGCCCTCTATGTATTTTAGTTTGGGCAGGAGGATTTTTGAAACTTAAAGTTTACGTTGTTTTTTGGTGGTAATATTTTGCTTCATGTATGATTACGAGAAAAGTAGCCGTGATAAAAAATATTTTTATACACGCTTTGGTCACAAATACATTGGGTAATTAATTCTGTGAAATTCAGCCCTCTATGTATTTTAGTTTGGGCAGGAGGATTTTTGAAACTTAAAGTTTACGTTGTTTTTTGGTGGTAATATTTTGCTTCATGTATGATTACGAGAAAAGTAGCCGTGATAAAAAATATTTTTATACACGCTTTGGTCACAAATAGATTGGGTAATTAATTCTGTGAAATTCAGCCCTCTATGTATTTTAGTTTGGGCAGGAGGATTTTTGAAACTTAAAGTTTACGTTGTATTTTGGTGGTAATATTTTGCTTCATGTATGATTACGAGAAAAGTAGCGGTGATAAAAAATATTTTTATACACGCTTTGGTCACAAATAGATTGGGTAATTAATTCTGTGAAATTCAGCCCTCTATGTATTTTAGTTTGGGCAGGAGGATTTTTGAAACTTAAAGTTTACGTTGTTTTTTGGTGGTAATATTTTGCTTCATGTATGATTACGAGAAAAGTAGCGGTGATAAAAAATATTTTTATACACGCTTTGGTCACAAATAGATTGGGTAATTAATTCTGTGAAATTCAGCCCTCTATGTATTTTAGTTTGGGCAGGAGGATTTTTGAAACTTAAAGTTTACGTTGTTTTTTGGTGGTAATATTTTGCTTCATGTATGATTACGAGAAAAGTAGCCGTGATAAAAAATATTTTTATACACGCTTTGGTCACAAATAGATTGGGTAATTAATTCTGTGAAATTCAGCCCTCTATGTATTTTAGTTTGGGCAGGAGGATTTTTGAAACTTAAAGTTTACGTTGTTTTTTGGTGGTAATATTTTGCTTCATGTATGATTACGAGAAAAGTAGCCGTGATAAAAAATATTTTTATACACGCTTTGGTCACAAATAGATTGGGTAATTAATTCTCTGAAATTCAACCCTCTAAGTATTTTAGTTTGGGCAGGAGGATTTTTGAAACTTAAAGTTTACGTTGTATTTTGGTGGTAATATTTTGCTTCATGTATGATTACGAGAAAAGTAGCGGTGATAAAAAATATTTTTATACACGCTTTGGTCACAAATAGATTGGGTAATTAATTCTGTGAAATTCAGCCCTCTATGTATTTTAGTTTGGGCAGGAGGATTTTTGAAACTTAAAGTTTACGTTGTTTTTTGGTGGTAATATTTTGCTTCATGTATGATTACGAGAAAAGTAGCGGTGATAAAAAATATTTTTATACACGCTTTGGTCACAAATAGATTGGGTAATTAATTCTGTGAAATTCAGCCCTCTATGTATTTTAGTTTGGGCAGGAGGATTTTTGAAACTTAAAGTTTACGTTGTTTTTTGGTGGTAATATTTTGCTTCATGTATGATTACGAGAAAAGTAGCCGTGATAAAAAATATTTTTATACACGCTTTGGTCACAAATAGATTGGGTAATTAATTCTGTGAAATTCAGCCCTCTATGTATTTTAGTTTGGGCAGGAGGATTTTTGAAACTTAAAGTTTACGTTGTTTTTTGGTGGTAATATTTTGCTTCATGTATGATTACGAGAAAAGTAGCCGTGATAAAAAATATTTTTATACACGCTTTGGTCACAAATAGATTGGGTAATTAATTCTCTGAAATTCAACCCTCTAAGTATTTTAGTTTGGGCAGGAGGATTTTTGAAACTTAAAGTTTACGTTGTTTTTTGGTGGTAATATTTTGCTTCATGTATGATTACGAGAAAAGTAGCCGTGATAAAAAATATTTTTATACACGCTTTGGTCACAAATAGATTGGGTAATTAATTCTGTGAAATTCAGCCCTCTATGTATTTTAGTTTGGGCAGGAGGATTTTTGAAACTTAAAGTTTACGTTGTATTTTGGTGGTAATATTTTGCTTCATGTATGATTACGAGAAAAGTAGCGGTGATAAAAAATATTTTTATACACGCTTTGGTCACAAATACATTGGGTAATTAATTCTGTGAAATTCAGCGCTCTATGTATTTTAGTTTGGGCAGGAGGATTTTTGAAACTTAAAGTTTACGTTATTTTTTGGTGGTAATATTTTGCTTCATGTATGATTACGAGAAAAGTAGCCGTGATAAAAAATATTTTTATACACGCTTTGGTCACAAATACATTGGGTAATTAATTCTGTGAA
Source organism: Aphodius sticticus (assembly GCA_963966075.1). Lineage (NCBI taxonomy): Eukaryota > Metazoa > Arthropoda > Insecta > Coleoptera > Scarabaeidae > Aphodius > Aphodius sticticus. The sequence continues at coordinate 47,042,661 of OZ014511.1, read as the reverse complement.
ATTCAGCCCTCTATGTATTTTAGTTTGGGCAGGAGGATTTTTGAAACTTAAAGTTTACGTTGTGTTTTTGGTGGTAATATTTTGCTTCATGTATGATTACGAGAAAAGTAGCCGTGATAAAAAATATTTTTATACACGCTTTGGTCACAAATAGATTGGGTAATTAATTCTGTGAAATTCAGCCCTCTATGTATTTTAGTTTGGGCAGGAGGATTTTTGAAACTTAAAGTTTACGTTGTTTTTTGGTGGTAATATTTTGCTTCATGTATGATTACGAGAAAAGTAGCCGTGATAAAAAATATTTTTATACACGCTTTGGTCACAAATAGATTGGGTAATTAATTCTCTGAAATTCAACCCTCTAAGTATTTTAGTTTGGGCAGGAGGATTTTTGAAACTTAAAGTTTACGTTGTTTTTTGGTGGTAATATTTTGCTTCATGTATGATTACGAGAAAAGTAGCGGTGATAAAAAATATTTTTATACACGCTTTGGTCACAAATAGATTGGGTAATTAATTCTGTGAAATTCAGCCCTCTATGTAATTTAGTTTGGGCAGGAGGATTTTTGAAACTTAAAGTTTACGTTGTTTTTTGGTGGTAATATTTTGCTTCATGTATGATTACGAGAAAAGTAGCGGTGATAAAAAATATTTTTATACACGCCTTGGTCACAAATACATTGGGTAATTAATTCTGTGAAATTCAGCCCTCTATGTATTTTAGTTTGGGCAGGAGGATTTTTGAAACTTAAAGTTTACGTTGTTTTTTGGTGGTAATATTTTGCTTCATGTATGATTACGAGAAAAGTAGCCGTGATAAAAAATATTTTTATACACGCTTTGGTCACAAATAGATTGGGTAATTAATTCTGTGAAATTCAGCCCTCTATGTATTTTAGTTTGGGCAGGAGGATTTTTGAAACTTAAAGTTTACGTTGTGTTTTTGGTGGTAATATTTTGCTTCATGTATGATTACGAGAAAAGTAGCCGTGATAAAAAATATTTTTATACACGCTTTGGTCACAAATACATTGGGTAATTAATTCTGTGAAATTCAGCCCTCTATGTATTTTAGTTTGGGCAGGAGGATTTTTGAAACTTAAAGTTTACGTTGTTTTTTGGTGGTAATATTTTGCTTCATGTATGATTACGAGAAAAGTAGCCGTGATAAAAAATATTTTTATACACGCTTTGGTCACAAATAGATTGGGTAATTAATTCTGTGAAATTCAGCCCTCTATGTATTTTAGTTTGGGCAGGAGGATTTTTGAAACTTAAAGTTTACGTTGTATTTTGGTGGTAATATTTTGCTTCATGTATGATTACGAGAAAAGTAGCGGTGATAAAAAATATTTTTATACACGCTTTGGTCACAAATACATTGGGTAATTAATTCTGTGAAATTCAGCCCTCTATGTATTTTAGTTTGGGCAGGAGGATTTTTGAAACTTAAAGTTTACGTTGTTTTTTGGTGGTAATATTTTGCTTCATGTATGATTACGAGAAAAGTAGCCGTGATAAAAAATATTTTTATACACGCTTTGGTCACAAATACATTGGGTAATTAATTCTGTGAAATTCAGCCCTCTATGTATTTTAGTTTGGGCAGGAGGATTTTTGAAACTTAAAGTTTACGTTGTTTTTTGGTGGTAATATTTTGCTTCATGTATGATTACGAGAAAAGTAGCCGTGATAAATAGTATATTACATTACAAGAGCTGTAACTAGCATATTACGTACGAGTGGAAATTTAACATACGAGCCGCGAAGCGGCGAGTTTTGTTATTTTCCACGAGTATGTAATATGCGTGACAGCTCGAGTATTGTACATAATTTTACCTACGACGGACAATTTCAATAAATTGTATCAAAAATGACAAACAAATACAGGTAAGAATATTTGACGGTTAACCAATCAATGTATTCGCGCGACATCTATTGCAACTACGGAGAACTTTGTCTGAGTGTCGATCAAAGATTCCAGTACAAATTCAACATAAATTATCACGTGCTAGTAATAATATGTTACAGCTCGAGTATTGCACTTACTTACGACCGAAAATTTCAATAAATATAAATTGTATCAGAAATGACAAATAAATAATCAAAATATTCGCGCGACATCTGTCATTATGACATTAGGTCGTGCGTTAAAAACACAAACGCACACCCAAAGGCACACGTATGTTATAAGCGATATACGAGCTATGTAGTCCGTGACGTAAGGGACATTTACACATACGGTCGTAGGTAATAGTATATTACATTACAAGAGCTGTAACTAGCATATTACGTACGAGTGGAAATTTAACATACGAGCCGCGAAGCGGCGAGTTTTGTTATTTTCCACGAGTATGTAATATGCGTTACAGCTCGAGTATTGTACATAATTTTACCTACGACCGACAATTTCAATAAATTGTATCAAAAATGACAAAGAAATACAGGTAAGAATATTTGACAATGTATTCGCGCGGCATCTATTGCAACTACGGAGAACTTTGACTGAAGTGTCGATCGAAAATTCCAGTACAAATTCAACATAAATTATCACGTGCTAGTAATAATATGTTACAGCTCGAGTATTGCACTTACTTACGACCGAAAATTTTAATAAATATAAATTGTATCAGAAATGACAAATAAATAATCAAAATATTCGCGCGACATCTGTCATTATGACACTAGGTCGTGCGTTAAAAAACACAAACGCACAGCCAAAGGCACACGTATGTTATAAGCGATATACGAGCTAAGTAGTCCGTGACGTAAGGGACATTTACACATACGGTCGTAGGTAATAGTATATTACATTACAAGAGCAGTAACTAGCATATTACGTACGAGTGGAAATTTAACATACGAGCCGCGAAGCGGCGAGTTTTGTTATTTTCCACGAGTATGTAATATGCGTTACAGCTCGAGTATTGTACATAATTTTACCTACGACCGACAATTTCAATAAATTGTATCAAAAATGACAAACACATACAGGTAAGAATATTTGACGGTTAACCAATCAATGTATTCGCGCGACATCTATTGCAACTACGGAGAACTTTGTCTGAAGTGTCGATCGAAAATTTCAGTACAAATTCAACATAAATTATCACGTGCAAGTAATAATATGTTACAGCTCGAGTATTGCACTTACTTACGACCGAAAATTTCAATAAATATAAATTGTATCAAAAATTACAAATAAATAATCAAAATATTCGCGCGACATCTGTCATTATGACATTAGGTCGTGCGTTAAAAACACAAACGCACAGCCAAAGGCACACGTATGTTATAAGCGATATACGAGCTAAGTAGTCCGTGACGTAAGGGACATTTACACATACGGTCGTAGGTAAAAATATTTTTATACACGCTTTGGTCACAAATAGATTGGGTAATTAATTCTGTGAAATTCAGCCCTCTATGTATTTTAGTTTGGGCAGGAGGATTTTTGAAACTTAAAGTTTACGTTGTATTTTGGTGGTAATATTTTGCTTCATGTATGATTACGAGAAAAGTAGCGGTGATAAAAAATATTTTTATACACGCTTTGGTCACAAATACATTGGGTAATTAATTCTGTGAAATTCAGCCCTCTATGTATTTTAGTTTGGGCAGGAGGATTTTTGAAACTTAAAGTTTACGTTGTTTTTTGGTGGTAATATTTTGCTTCATGTATGATTACGAGAAAAGTAGCCGTGATAAAAAATATTTTTATACACGCTTTGGTCACAAATACATTGGGTAATTAATTCTGTGAAATTCAGCCCTCTATGTATTTTAGTTTGGGCAGGAGGATTTTTGAAACTTAAAGTTTACGTTGTTTTTTGGTGGTAATATTTTGCTTCATGTATGATTACGAGAAAAGTAGCCGTGATAAAAAATATTTTTATACACGCTTTGGTCACAAATAGATTGGGTAATTAATTCTGTGAAATTCAGCCCTCTATGTATTTTAGTTTGGGCAGGAGGATCTTTGAAACTTAAAGTTTACGTTGTATTTTGGTGGTAATATTTTGCTTCATGTATGATTACGAGAAAAGTAGCGGTGATAAAAAATATTTTTATACACGCTTTGGTCACAAATACATTGGGTAATTAATTCTGTGAAATTCAGCCCTCTATGTATTTTAGTTTGGGCAGGAGGATTTTTGAAACTTAAAGTTTACGTTATTTTTTGGTGGTAATATTTTGCTTCATGTATGATTACGAGAAAAGTAGCCGTGATAAAAAATATTTTTATACACGCTTTGGTCACAAATACATTGGGTAATTAATTCTGTGAAATTCAGCCCTCTATGTATTTTAGTTTGGGCAGGAGCATTTTTGAAACTTAAAGTTTACGTTGTATTTTGGTGGTAATATTTTGCTTCATGTATGATTACGAGAAAAGTAGCGGTGATAAAAAATATTTTTATACACGCTTTGGTCACAAATACATTGGGTAATTAATTCTGTGAAATTCAGCCCTCTATGTATTTTAGTTTGGGCAGGAGGATTTTTGAAACTTAAAGTTTACGTTGTGTTTTTGGTGGTAATATTTTGCTTCATGTATGATTACGAGAAAAGTAGCCGTGATAAAAAATATTTTTATACACGCTTTGGTCACAAATAGATTGGGTAATTAATTCTGTGAAATTCAGCCCTCTATGTATTTTAGTTTGGGCAGGAGGATTTTTGAAACTTAAAGCTTACGTTTTTTTTTGGTGGTAATATTTTGCTTCATGTATGATTACGAGAAAAGTAGCCGTGAAAAAAAATATTTTTATACACGCTTTGGTCACAAATACATTGGGTAATTAATTCTGTGAAATTCAGCCCTCTATGTATTTTAGTTTGGGCAGGAGGATTTTTGAAACTTAAAGTTTACGTTGTTTTTTTGTGGTAATATTTTGCTTCATGTATGATTACGAAAAAAGTAGCCGTGATAAAAAATATTTTTATACACGCTTTGGTCACAAATAGATTGGGTAATTAATTCTGTGAAATTCAGCCCTCTATGTATTTTAGTTTGGGCAGGAGGATTTTTGAAACTTAAAGTTTACGTTGTTTTTTGGTGGTAATATTTTGCTTCATGTATGATTACGAGAAAAGTAGCCGTGATAAAAAATATTTTTATACACGCTTTGGTCACAAATACATTGGGTAATTAATTCTGTGAAATTCAGCCCTCTATGTATTTTAGTTTGGGCAGGAGGATTTTTGAAACTTAAAGTTTACGTTGTTTTTTGGTGGTAATATTTTGCTTCATGTATGATTACGAGAAAAGTAGCCGTGATAAAAAATATTTTTATACACGCTTTGGTCACAAATAGATTGGGTAATTAATTCTGTGAAATTCAGCCCTCTATGTATTTTAGTTTGGGCAGGAGGATTTTTGAAACTTAAAGTTTACGTTGTTTTTTGGTGGTAATATTTTGCTTCATGTATGATTACGAGAAAAGTAGCCGTGATAAAAAATATTTTTATACACGCTTTGGTCACAAATACATTGGGTAATTAATTCTGTGAAATTCAGCCCTCTATGTATTTTAGTTTGGGCAGGAGGATTTTTGAAACTTAAAGTTTACGTTATTTTTTGGTGGTAATATTTTGCTTCATGTATGATTACGAGAAAAGTAGCCGTGATAAAAAATATTTTTATACACGCTTTGGTCACAAATACATTGGGTAATTAATTCTGTGAAATTCAGCCCTCTATGTATTTTAGTTTGGGCAGGAGGATTTTTGAAACTTAAAGTTTACGTTGTTTTTTTGGTGGTAATATTTTGCTTCATGTATGATTACGAGAAAAGTAGCCGTGATAAAAAATATTTTTATACACGCTTTGGTCACAAATAGATTGGGTAATTAATTCTGTGAAATTCAGCCCTCTATGTATTTTAGTTTGGGCAGGAGGATTTTTGAAACTTAAAGCTTACGTTTTTTTTTGGTGGTAATATTTTGCTTCATGTATGATTACGAAAAAAGTAGCCGTGATAAAAAATATTTTTATACACGCTTTGGTCACAAATACATTGGGTAATTAATTCTGTGAAATTCAGCCCTCTATGTATTTTAGTTTGGGCAGGAGGATTTTTGAAACTTAAAGTTTACGTTATTTTTTGGTGGTAATATTTTGCTTCATGTATGATTACGAGAAAAGTAGCCGTGATAAAAAATATTTTTATACACGCTTTGGTCACAAATACATTGGGTAATTAATTCTGTGAAATTCAGCCCTCTATGTATTTTAGTTTGGGCAGGAGGATTTTTGAAACTTAAAGTTTACGTTATTCTTTGGTGGTAATATTTTGCTTCATGTATGATTACGAGAAAAGTAGCCGTGATAAAAAATATTTTTATACACGCTTTGGTCACAAATACATTGGGTAATTAATTCTGTGAAATTCAGCTCTCTATGTATTTTAGTTTGGGCAGGAGGATTTTTGAAACTTAAAGTTTACGTTGTTTTTTTGGTGGTAATATTTTGCTTCATGTATGATTACGAGAAAAGTAGCCGTGATAAAAAATATTTTTATACACGCTTTGGTCACAAATACATTGGGTAATTAATTCTGTGAAATTCAGCCCTCTATGTATTTTAGTTTGGGCAGGAGGATTTTTGAAACTTAAAGTTTACGTTATTTTTTGGTGGTAATATTTTGCGTCATGTATGATTACGAGAAAAGTAGCCGTGATAAAAAATATTTTTATACACGCTTTGGTCACAAATACATTGGGTAATTAATTCTGTGAAATTCAGCCCTCTATGTATTTTAGTTTGGGCAGGAGGATTTTTGAAACTTAAAGTTTACGTTGTTTTTTTGGTGGTAATATTTTGCTTCATGTATGATTACGAGAAAAGTAGCCGTGATAAAAAATATTTTTATACACGCTTTGGTCACAAATACATTGGGTAATTAATTCTGTGAAATTCAGCCCTCTATGTATTTTAGTTTGGGCAGGAGGATTTTTGAAACTTAAAGTTTACGTTATTTTTTGGTGGTAATATTTTGCTTCATGTATGATTACGAGAAAAGTAGCCGTGATAAAAAATATTTTTATACACGCTTTGGTCACAAATACATTGGGTAATTAATTCTGTGAAATTCAGCCCTCTATGTATTTTAGTTTGGGCAGGAGGATTTTTGAAACTTAAAGTTTACGTTGTTTTTTTGGTGGTAATATTTTGCTTCATGTATGATTACGAGAAAAGTAGCCGTGATAAAAAATATTTTTATACACGCTTTGGTCACAAATACATTGGGTAATTAATTCTGTGAAATTCAGCCCTCTATGTATTTTAGTTTGGGCAGGAGGATTTTTGAAACTTAAAGTTTACGTTATTTTTTGGTGGTAATATTTTGCTTCATGTATGATTACGAGAAAAGTAGCCGTGATAAAAAATATTTTTATACACGCTTTGGTCACAAATACATTGGGTAATTAATTCTGTGAAATTCAGCCCTCTATGTATTTTAGTTTGGGCAGGAGGATTTTTGAAACTTAAAGTTTACGTTGTTTTTTTGGTGGTAATATTTTGCTTCATGTATGAATACGAGAAAAGTAGCCGTGATAAAAAATATTTTTATACACGCTTTGGTCACAAATAGATTGGGTAATTAATTCTGTGAAATTCAGCCCTCTATGTATTTTAGTTTAGGCAGGAGGATTTTTGAAACTTAAAGTTTACGTTATTTTTTGGTGGTAATATTTTGCTTCATGTATGATTACGAGAAAAGTAGCCGTGATAAAAAATATTTTTATACACGCTTTGGTCACAAATACATTGGGTAATTAATTCTGTGAAATTCAGCCCTCTATGTATTTTAGTTTGGGCAGGAGGATTTTTGAAACTTAAAGTTTACGTTATTTTTTGGTGGTAATATTTTGCTTCATGTATGATTACGAGAAAAGTAGCCGTGATAAAAAATATTTTTATACACGCTTTGGTCACAAATACATTGGGTAATTAATTCTGTGAAATTCAGCCCTCTATGTATTTTAGTTTGGGCAGGAGGATTTTTGAAACTTAAAGTTTACGTTGTTTTTTTGGTGGTAATATTTTGCTTCATGTATGATTACGAGAAAAGTAGCCGTGATAAAAAATATTTTTATACACGCTTTGGTCACAAATACATTGGGTAATTAATTCTGTGAAATTCAGCCCTCTATGTATTTTAGTTTGGGCAGGAGGATTTTTGAAACTTAAAGTTTACGTTATTTTTTGGTGGTAATATTTTGCTTCATGTATGATTACGAGAAAAGTAGCCGTGATAAAAAATATTTTTATACACGCTTTGGTCACAAATACATTGGGTAATTAATTCTGTGAAATTCAGCCCTCTATGTATTTTAGTTTGGGCAGGAGGATTTTTGAAACTTAAAGTTTACGTTGTTTTTTTGGTGGTAATATTTTGCTTCATGTATGATTACGAGAAAAGTAGCCGTGATAAAAAATATTTTTATACACGCTTTGGTCACAAATACATTGGGTAATTAATTCTGTGAAATTCAGCCCTCTATGTATTTTAGTTTGGGCAGGAGGATTTTTGAAACTTAAAGTTTACGTTATTTTTTGGTGGTAATATTTTGCTTCATGTATGATTACGAGAAAAGTAGCCGTGATAAAAAATATTTTTATACACGCTTTGGTCACAAATACATTGGGTAATTAATTCTGTGAAATTCAGCCCTCTATGTATTTTAGTTTGGGCAGGAGGATTTTTGAAACTTAAAGTTTACGTTGTTTTTTTGGTGGTAATATTTTGCTTCATGTATGATTACGAGAAAAGTAGCCGTGATAAAAAATATTTTTATACACGCTTTGGTCACAAATAGATTGGGTAATTAATTCTGTGAAATTCAGCCCTCTATGTATTTTAGTTTGGGCAGGAGGATTTTTGAAACTTAAAGTTTACGTTATTTTTTGGTGGTAATATTTTGCTTCATGTATGATTACGAGAAAAGTAGCCGTGATAAAAAATATTTTTATACACGCTTTGGTCACAAATACATTGGGTAATTAATTCTGTGAAATTCAGCCCTCTATGTATTTTAGTTTGGGCAGGAGGATTTTTGAAACTTAAAGTTTACGTTATTTTTTGGTGGTAATATTTTGCTTCATGTATGATTACGAGAAAAGTAGCCGACATAAAAAATATTTTTATACACGCTTTGGTCACAAATACATTGGGTAATTAATTCTGTGAAATTCAGCCCTCTATGTATTTTAGTTTGGGCAGGAGGATTTTTGAAACTTAAAGTTTACGTTGTTTTTTTGGTGGTAATATTTTGCTTCATGTATGATTACGAGAAAAGTAGCCGTGATAAAAAATATTTTTATACACGCTTTGGTCACAAATACATTGGGTAATTAATTCTGTGAAATTCAGCCCTCTATGTATTTTAGTTTGGGCAGGAGGATTTTTGAAACTTAAAGTTTACGTTATTTTTTGGTGGTAATATTTTGCTTCATGTATGATTACGAGAAAAGTAGCCGTGATAAAAAATATTTTTATACACGCTTTGGTCACAAATACATTGGGTAATTAATTCTGTGAAATTCAGCCCTCTATGTATTTTAGTTTGGGCAGGAGGATTTTTGAAACTTAAAGTTTACGTTGTTTTTTTGGTGGTAATATTTTGCTTCATGTATGATTACGAGAAAAGTAGCCGTGATAAAAAATATTTGTATACACGCTTTGGTCACAAATAGATTGGGTAATTAATTCTGTGAAATTCAGCCCTCTATGTATTTTAGTTTGGGCAGGAGGATTTTTGAAACTTAAAGTTTACGTTATTTTTTGGTGGTAATATTTTGCTTCATGTATGATTACGAGAAAAGTAGCCGTGATAAAAAATATTTTTATACACGCTTTGGTCACAAATAGATTGGGTAATTAATTCTGTGAAATTCAGCCCTCTATGTATTTTAGTTTGGGCAGGAGGATTTTTGAAACTTAAAGTTTACGTTGTATTTTGGTGGTAATATTTTGCTTCATGTATGATTACGAGAAAAGTAGCGGTGATAAAAAATATTTTTATACACGCTTTGGTCACAAATACATTGGGTAATTAATTCTGTGAAATTCAGCCCTCTATGTATTTTAGTTTGGGCAGGAGGATTTTTGAAACTTAAAGTTTACGTTATTTTTTGGTGGTAATATTTTGCTTCATGTATGATTACGAGAAAAGTAGCCGTGATAAAAAATATTTTTATACACGCTTTGGTCACAAATACATTGGGTAATTAATTCTGTGAAATTCAGCCCTCTATGTATTTTAGTTTGGGCAGGAGGATTTTTGAAACTTAAAGTTTACGTTGTATTTTGGTGGTAATATTTTGCTTCATGTATGATTACGAGAAAAGTAGCGGTGATAAAAAATATTTTTATACACGCTTTGGTCACAAATACATTGGGTAATTAATTCTGTGAAATTCAGCCCTCTATGTATTTTAGTTTGGGCAGGAGGATTTTTGAAACTTAAAGTTTACGCTATTTTTTGGTGGTAATATTTTGCTTCATGTATGATTACGAGAAAAGTAGCCGTGATAAAAAATATTTTTATACACGCTTTGGTCACAAATACATTGGGTAATTAATTCTGTGAAATTCAGCCCTCTATGTATTTTAGTTTGGGCAGGAGGATTTTTGAAACTTAAAGTTTACGTTGTGTTTTTGGTGGTAATATTTTGCTTCATGTATGATTACGAGAAAAGTAGCCGTGATAAAAAATATTTTTATACACGCTTTGGTCACAAATAGATTGGGTAATTAATTCTGTGAAATTCAGCCCTCTATGTATTTTAGTTTGAGCAGGAGGATTTTTGAAACTTAAAGCTTACGTTTTTTTTTGGTGGTAATATTTTGCTTCATGTATGATTACGAGAAAAGTAGCCTTGAAAAAAAATATTTTTATACACGCTTTGGTCACAAATACATTGGGTAATTAATTCTGTGAAATTCAGCCCTCTATGTATTTTAGTTTGGGCAGGAGGATTTTTGAAACTTAAAGTTTACGTTGTTTTTTTGTGGTAATATTTTGCTTCATGTATGATTACGAAAAAAGTAGCCGTGATAAAAAATATTTTTATACACGCTTTGGTCACAAATAGATTGGGTAATTAATTCTGTGAAATTCAGCCCTCTATGTATTTTAGTTTGGGCAGGAGGATTTTTGAAACTTAAAGTTTACGTTGTTTTTTGGTGGTAATATTTTGCTTCATGTATGATTACGAGAAAAGTAGCCGTGATAAAAAATATTTTTATACACGCTTTGGTCACAAATACATTGGGTAATTAATTCTGTGAAATTCAGCCCTCTATGTATTTTAGTTTGGGCAGGAGGATTTTTGAAACTTAAAGTTTACGTTGTTTTTTGGTGGTAATATTTTGCTTCATGTATGATTACGAGAAAAGTAGCCGTGATAAAAAATATTTTTATACACGCTTTGGTCACAAATAGATTGGGTAATTAATTCTGTGAAATTCAGCCCTCTATGTATTTTAGTTTGGGCAGGAGGATTTTTGAAACTTAAAGTTTACGTTGTTTTTTGGTGGTAATATTTTGCTTCATGTATGATTACGAGAAAAGTAGCCGTGATAAAAAATATTTTTATACACGCTTTGGTCACAAATACATTGGGTAATTAATTCTGTGAAATTCAGCCCTCTATGTATTTTAGTTTGGGCAGGAGGATTTTTGAAACTTAAAGTTTACGTTATTTTTTGGTGGTAATATTTTGCTTCATGTATGATTACGAGAAAAGTAGCCGTGATAAAAAATATTTTTATACACGCTTTGGTCACAAATACATTGGGTAATTAATTCTGTGAAATTCAGCCCTCTATGTATTTTAGTTTGGGCAGGAGGATTTTTGAAACTTAAAGTTTACGTTGTTTTTTTGGTGGTAATATTTTGCTTCATGTATGATTACGAGAAAAGTAGCCGTGATAAAAAATATTTTTATACACGCTTTGGTCACAAATAGATTGGGTAATTAATTCTGTGAAATTCAGCCCTCTATGTATTTTAGTTTGGGCAGGAGGATTTTTGAAACTTAAAGCTTACGTTTTTTTTTGGTGGTAATATTTTGCTTCATGTATGATTACGAAAAAAGTAGCCGTGATAAAAAATATTTTTATACACGCTTTGGTCACAAATACATTGGGTAATTAATTCTGTGAAATTCAGCCCTCTATGTATTTTAGTTTGGGCAGGAGGATTTTTGAAACTTAAAGTTTACGTTATTTTTTGGTGGTAATATTTTGCTTCATGTATGATTACGAGAAAAGTAGCCGTGATAAAAAATATTTTTATACACGCTTTGGTCACAAATACATTGGGTAATTAATTCTGTGAAATTCAGCCCTCTATGTATTTTAGTTTGGGCAGGAGGATTTTTGAAACTTAAAGTTTACGTTATTCTTTGGTGGTAATATTTTGCTTCATGTATGATTACGAGAAAAGTAGCCGTGATAAAAAATATTTTTATACACGCTTTGGTCACAAATACATTGGGTAATTAATTCTGTGAAATTCAGCCCTCTATGTATTTTAGTTTGGGCAGGAGGATTTTTGAAACTTAAAGTTTACGTTGTTTTTTTGGTGGTAATATTTTGCTTCATGTATGATTACGAGAAAAGTAGCCGTGATAAAAAATATTTTTATACACGCTTTGGTCACAAATACATTGGGTAATTAATTCTGTGAAATTCAGCCCTCTATGTATTTTAGTTTGGGCAGGAGGATTTTTGAAACTTAAAGTTTACGTTATTTTTTGGTGGTAATATTTTGCGTCATGTATGATTACGAGAAAAGTAGCCGTGATAAAAAATATTTTTATACACGCTTTGGTCACAAATACATTGGGTAATTAATTCTGTGAAATTCAGCCCTCTATGTATTTTAGTTTGGGCAGGAGGATTTTTGAAACTTAAAGTTTACGTTGTTTTTTTGGTGGTAATATTTTGCTTCATGTATGATTACGAGAAAAGTAGCCGTGATAAAAAATATTTTTATACACGCTTTGGTCACAAATACATTGGGTAATTAATTCTGTGAAATTCAGCCCTCTATGTATTTTAGTTTGGGCAGGAGGATTTTTGAAACTTAAAGTTTACGTTATTTTTTGGTGGTAATATTTTGCTTCATGTATGATTACGAGAAAAGTAGCCGTGATAAAAAATATTTTTATACACGCTTTGGTCACAAATACATTGGGTAATTAATTCTGTGAAATTCAGCCCTCTATGTATTTTAGTTTGGGCAGGAGGATTTTTGAAACTTAAAGTTTACGTTGTTTTTTTGGTGGTAATATTTTGCTTCATGTATGATTACGAGAAAAGTAGCCGTGATAAAAAATATTTTTATACACGCTTTGGTCACAAATACATTGGGTAATTAATTCTGTGAAATTCAGCCCTCTATGTATTTTAGTTTGGGCAGGAGGATTTTTGAAACTTAAAGTTTACGTTATTTTTTGGTGGTAATATTTTGCTTCATGTATGATTACGAGAAAAGTAGCCGTGATAAAAAATATTTTTATACACGCTTTGGTCACAAATACATTGGGTAATTAATTCTGTGAAATTCAGCCCTCTATGTATTTTAGTTTGGGCAGGAGGATTTTTGAAACTTAAAGTTTACGTTGTTTTTTTGGTGGTAATATTTTGCTTCATGTATGAATACGAGAAAAGTAGCCGTGATAAAAAATATTTTTATACACGCTTTGGTCACAAATAGATTGGGTAATTAATTCTGTGAAATTCAGCCCTCTATGTATTTTAGTTTGGGCAGGAGGATTTTTGAAACTTAAAGTTTACGTTATTTTTTGGTGGTAATATTTTGCTTCATGTATGATTACGAGAAAAGTAGCCGTGATAAAAAATATTTTTATACACGCTTTGGTCACAAATACATTGGGTAATTAATTCTGTGAAATTCAGCCCTCTATGTATTTTAGTTTGGGCAGGAGGATTTTTGAAACTTAAAGTTTACGTTATTTTTTGGTGGTAATATTTTGCTTCATGTATGATTACGAGAAAAGTAGCCGTGATAAAAAATATTTTTATACACGCTTTGGTCACAAATACATTGGGTAATTAATTCTGTGAAATTCAGCCCTCTATGTATTTTAGTTTGGGCAGGAGGATTTTTGAAACTTAAAGTTTACGTTGTTTTTTTGGTGGTAATATTTTGCTTCATGTATGATTACGAGAAAAGTAGCCGTGATAAAAAATATTTTTATACACGCTTTGGTCACAAATACATTGGGTAATTAATTCTGTGAAATTCAGCCCTCTATGTATTTTAGTTTGGGCAGGAGGATTTTTGAAACTTAAAGTTTACGTTATTTTTTGGTGGTAATATTTTGCTTCATGTATGATTACGAGAAAAGTAGCCGTGATAAAAAATATTTTTATACACGCTTTGGTCACAAATACATTGGGTAATTAATTCTGTGAAATTCAGCCCTCTATGTATTTTAGTTTGGGCAGGAGGATTTTTGAAACTTAAAGTTTACGTTGTTTTTTTGGTGGTAATATTTTGCTTCATGTATGATTACGAGAAAAGTAGCCGTGATAAAAAATATTTTTATACACGCTTTGGTCACAAATACATTGGGTAATTAATTCTGTGAAATTCAGCCCTCTATGTATTTTAGTTTGGGCAGGAGGATTTTTGAAACTTAAAGTTTACGTTATTTTTTGGTGGTAATATTTTGCTTCATGTATGATTACGAGAAAAGTAGCCGTGATAAAAAATATTTTTATACACGCTTTGGTCACAAATACATTGGGTAATTAATTCTGTGAAATTCAGCCCTCTATGTATTTTAGTTTGGGCAGGAGGATTTTTGAAACTTAAAGTTTACGTTGTTTTTTTGGTGGTAATATTTTGCTTCATGTATGATTACGAGAAAAGTAGCCGTGATAAAAAATATTTTTATACACGCTTTGGTCACAAATAGATTGGGTAATTAATTCTGTGAAATTCAGCCCTCTATGTATTTTAGTTTGGGCAGGAGGATTTTTGAAACTTAAAGTTTACGTTATTTTTTGGTGGTAATATTTTGCTTCATGTATGATTACGAGAAAAGTAGCAGTGATAAAAAATATTTTTATACACGCTTTGGTCACAAATACATTGGGTAATTAATTCTGTGAAATTCAGCCCTCTATGTATTTTAGTTTGGGCAGGAGGATTTTTGAAACTTAAAGTTTACGTTATTTTTTGGTGGTAATATTTTGCTTCATGTATGATTACGAGAAAAGTAGCCGACATAAAAAATATTTTTATACACGCTTTGGTCACAAATACATTGGGTAATTAATTCTGTGAAATTCAGCCCTCTATGTATTTTAGTTTGGGCAGGAGGATTTTTGAAACTTAAAGTTTACGTTGTTTTTTTGGTGGTAATATTTTGCTTCATGTATGATTACGAGAAAAGTAGCCGTGATAAAAAATATTTTTATACACGCTTTGGTCACAAATACATTGGGTAATTAATTCTGTGAAATTCAGCCCTCTATGTATTTTAGTTTGGGCAGGAGGATTTTTGAAACTTAAAGTTTACGTTATTTTTTGGTGGTAATATTTTGCTTCATGTATGATTACGAGAAAAGTAGCCGTGATAAAAAATATTTTTATACACGCTTTGGTCACAAATACATTGGGTAATTAATTCTGTGAAATTCAGCCCTCTATGTATTTTAGTTTGGGCAGGAGGATTTTTGAAACTTAAAGTTTACGTTGTTTTTTTGGTGGTAATATTTTGCTTCATGTATGATTACGAGAAAAGTAGCCGTGATAAAAAATATTTTTATACACGCTTTGGTCACAAATACATTGGGTAATTAATTCTGTGAAATTCAGCCCTCTATGTATTTTAGTTTGGGCAGGAGGATTTTTGAAACTTAAAGTTTACGTTATTTTTTGGTGGTAATATTTTGCTTCATGTATGATTACGAGAAAAGTAGCCGTGATAAAAAATATTTTTATACACGCTTTGGTCACAAATACATTGGGTAATTAATTCTGTGAAATTCAGCCCTCTATGTATTTTAGTTTGGGCAGGAGGATTTTTGAAACTTAAAGTTTACGTTGTTTTTTTGGTGGTAATATTTTGCTTCATGTATGATTACGAGAAAAGTAGCCGTGATAAAAAATATTTTTATACACGCTTTGGTCACAAATACATTGGGTAATTAATTCTGTGAAATTCAGCCCTCTATGTATTTTAGTTTGGGCAGGAGGATTTTTGAAACTTAAAGTTTACGTTATTTTTTGGTGGTAATATTTTGCTTCATGTATGATTACGAGAAAAGTAGCCGTGATAAAAAATATTTTTATACACGCTTTGGTCACAAATACATTGGGTAATTAATTCTGTGAAATTCAGCCCTCTATGTATTTTAGTTTGGGCAGGAGGATTTTTGAAACTTAAAGTTTACGTTGTTTTTTTGGTGGTAATATTTTGCTTCATGTATGATTACGAGAAAAGTAGCCGTGATAAAAAATATTTTTATACACGCTTTGGTCACAAATAGATTGGGTAATTAATTCTGTGAAATTCAGCCCTCTATGGATTTTAGTTTGGGCAGGAGGATTTTTGAAACTTAAAGCTTACGTTTTTTTTTGGTGGTAATATTTTGCTTCATGAATGATTACGAAAAAAGTAGCCGTGATAAAAAATATTTTTATACACGCTTTGGTCACAAATACATTGGGTAATTAATTCTGTGAAATTCAGCCCTCTATGTATTTTAGTTTGGGCAGGAGGATTTTTGAAACTTAAAGTTTACGTTGTTTTTTTGGTGGTAATATTTTGCTTCATGTATGATTACGAAAAAAATAGCCGTGTTATAGTTAATTCTTCTTTTACAGCTTTTTTGATAGTTTATTACATTCATTTTCTGTAACATTGCAGATATTTCTCTCTAGGTATAGACCTATTTGTTCTTTTTAGTTCCTTCAAGTATTATCAAAGTCCTTATGAAACATTGTACTCAGAACAATAATTACGTTCTGAGAAAAAAAAGTGTGGAAATAAATACCCAAGTAGAAGATATTTGTACACTGACGGACGACATCTCGCTGTTCTATAGTTTATATTTTTTCTGTATTTAATTATGCAAGTTTTTTTAACACCAAAAACGATCAGCTGTTTAGTCCATAGCTTATTTACTTTAATTTTCTAGTTAATTTACTGTAATTTACTACACCAATTCCCAACTACTTTTCTAGTGCCTTCACATTCAAACTAATTCGACAATAAAATATAACTAACCTAGTTCCTCGTTGAGGGTGGTCGTCCTGGCTTTGGCGTGCGTGCTCGTCTTGTCGTCAAACATCTGCTCGTCCCAGTTGATGAGAAAACTCTGCACAAATCGGATGACCTCGACGGAGACGTACAACGAGATCGGCACGACGGTATTCAAGACGATCGCGTACGAGAAGAAGACGAGCAGCGCAATGATGGTGGCGCCGCCCAGAGGCTCGGACGGAACCAGCGTGTCCCACGGCAGGAAAGTCTGAAAGTACCTGCCGACCAGCGACTCCCATATGCCGCACGCGATCATGCAGAAAAGGCACATCGATAATAAAAAGAAGACTATCTGTAAGAGAAAAATTATAATAAATAATAATAGTAAACGAAATTAATAAATAAATAAATAAATAAATAATAAAGATTAGATTAGAGAATATTTCAGAACTGTGGAGTCAATAAAGAAATTTAGCTTACATTATTTTAAGGGGACATATTTATCTAGTCTGAAGCAAAAAATAAGAAGCTTTTTGTGACTTTACTAAAGTATCAATCAACGTGAAATTTTGAGGGCTCATCACACTAGGCTTGAGGTGCAAATAAACATTTTTTTATCTTAATTTCTATGACAAAATGGCTGCTCAGCAGCACACGGAAGGGGGGTCAATTTTTGTAGGCGTCCCGCGGTTAGAGGCACAAATCTCTAACTAACGTATCTGGAGCAATAATTTTCTTTTCATGATATACATGAGTATAACTATAGAAGTACACATGGGTATTCAGAAATATTGATATTTGCGAAATTTGGGACCACTGTGAACAAAAGAGTTGATTTTTTGACTAACAAATTGGCCCACATTTTTGTCTATACAAATCGTAATAGTACAGCCAAAGTTTCAAGACAATCTGATAAAAATTACTCGAGTTCTTCTGCTAGCTGTTTTTGAAAACATGGTTTCGAGAAAACTGCCCACATAACGATTGCAACACGCGTTTGCAGTTCTATGCCAATGGTTAAAATGGCTACACAGGCAATATATGTTCAATATTTGCTTCAAACTACCAACTAACGCCATTTATACCACATTTAGAAACTATATATGACCTTGCATGAGAGAATCACCCTAACTGCCATCTCTCGAGTCGATAGTAGTGACTTCTGTGTTTGAGGGCCCATAACTAGGAAAAAATGGGTTAATTTAAAAGTGTAAAAATCGGGGACCTTTTCTCATTTCTCTCGCGCTCATGTTTATACCGTGAGGCTAAAAAAATTGACAGTTTCATAAGTTGTATACACTAAATAAGGTTATACATGTATCAGGATTTAGTCGAATAAATTTATTTTTGGAGATATGAAAGTTTTAAGTTTGGAATATTTACGATAACTTGCTAAAAACTTGCCATATTCAAAATTCAATATTTTTGGTTCTAGTAATCGTATCGGACCCATTTTTGTTTTATTCTAAAGGTTGAAATATTTGCTAGATAACTGCGTACAATCATTATTTTAATTTGTATATTGAAAAAAAAAATAAAAACAATTGAATCTTTTAAATAATTATTACATAGTCGCCCCCACAATGGATATAATTGAAAAGATATACATAATATCCGCTACACTTTTACCTACAAAACCCATTTTTTCTCCTAGGATGGAGTTTCTTATAGTTCAAAAGATATTAAATTTTATCTAAAGTGAGCCACGCGCGGCATGCCAAAACTCGATAAAAAAACGCAGCAAGAGACTACTTCAGGCGTGTACGCGACGTTCTTGAACGTCTCGCAGACAGCAGGCTGGATCAACATGATAGGGCAGATTGTTTTTTAAGAACGGAGTGCGTGGAAGTGCTGATTTATTACGTGCTAAAAATATTTATTTATTAAACGCCGTTAAAAAATGCCGAAGTCTTCTAACCCTATCAAACGTTCTAAATTTCGAACCGACAGATGTTTCAATCCATTCTATTTGTCTCCACATCCAAATATAAAAAGAATGAGGCTCTCAGAAAAGTAATAAAATACCAATTATTGGCATTAAATATACCTATAACATCTTGGTCACTTCAACAAAGAATTTGTAACTCATGCCGGTTTAAATTATCTAAAATCAAGAAAGATAAAACAAATATCCATTTGAATGAGGTTTGTATATAGTTATTTAACCAACAAGTATATTAAAAAGAGCGATTATCGATCGAGACTGTTTAACGCACGAGCGATTAGCGAGTGCGTTAATTGTCCAGATCATTAATCGCCGTTTAATATTCGAGTTGGTTACAAATTTGTTTCGTCGATCGTATTCTTCTGGCGGTGTCTACATAGATTTTATTCGTCGATGTCGTTTGAGATTATATGACCATTTATGTAAGTCGTTTGATTGGCTATAACAAATTATGCATTAATAGAGATCGTGCATTTATATATATTTATATATTATATATATTATATTTTTATATATTTTTTTTTATATATATTTTTTATATATTTATAGAGCTTTTTAATAAATGATTTTCTATTTAGTAAACATACTCATAAATAAACGATCAACAGAAATATATTTTTCGTCGATCGTTTATTTATGAGTTTGTTTAACGAATAGAAAATCATGTATTACAAAGCTCTATAAATGCACGATTTATGTTTTTTCTTAAATTGATTCCGAATTGTACTTGAATCCTCATTATATTTGCCAATGAAAATAAAATCACAAAAGAGTTTAAAACATGTATTTAATTTTATTCCCATACTTATATCAACTATCATTAGAAAATCTTAATTATTTTAGTATTTATTATTTTAAATGTTCAAACGCCTCTCGATTTTCACGTACAAATCGTGTGTGCGCAGCTAAGCATCGTGTGCGACGCTAGCAGCGAATCAGTTTGTGTATTGTATTTTCTTCAGTGCTTTGTTTGCAAACACACAAAAGCGAAAATGGTGCTCGACTCATGTCAGATAGAATTTAATATCTTTTGAACTATAAGAGACTCCATCTTAGAAAAATATGGATTTTATAGGTAAAAGTGTGGCAGATATTATATATATTTTTTCAATTGTATCCTTTGTGGGGGCGACTATGAAATAATTATTTAAAGAATTCAAGTGTTTTTATTTTTTTACATACATAAATTAAAATAATAATTGTACGCAGTTATCTAGCAAATATTTCAACATTTAAAATAAAAGAAAATGAGTCCGATACGATTACTAGAACCAAAGATATTGAATTTTGAATATGGCAAGGTTTGGCAAATAATCGTAAATCATCCAAACTTTAAGTCTCCATATCTCTGAAAATAATTTCTTTTAATGAATTCCCGATATAGGTATCGACTAAAATTCCGAGAAAATGCCATAAAAAAAGTTTGGTGAATTTAAAAAAGTGAAATTTTTTTTTGCGAAATCGGTACGATTTGTAAAAGAACGACCCATATAGTGTACCTTCGCACCGCCAGTAATGAGTAAAAGGGGCGAAACTCACCCCGAAGCTTAATTTGACATTTTGAAACGCTCGGACTTGCTTCGTAAATTCGCCTTTTACAAGCACTTAAAACATCTTTTCAACAATGGATGTTGTCAGACATTTTTCTCGACATGTTTTTACGCCATTTAACAAAAAAAATTATTCTGGTAAAACTACCGTGTCTTTTATAGCCATACAATTACGTTCACAGCTTCGGCAACGTAAACGTTGAATTCCGGCAAACACTCACCCCTATGATTAGAAAATTAAGAAGCCTATCTATGCTCGTGCGTTTGAACTTCGTCTTCCCGCTGTTCTGCATCAGCTTCGTATCCTTGCCGGCAAAAATAACGACGCCGTAGCACCACTGCGTGTTCCGCAGCACGCAGCCCCTCAGTATGATCTTGTCGTTGTCCAGCGGGTACTGCTTGTTCTTCCACGTGAGCGTCCCCTCAAACTTATTCAGCAGATTGTTCGGCGGCTCGCAGATTATCTCCCCGTCAAACTCGCAGATCGACGCATCATCCTGACCCATCTCCGCCGTCTCAACCAGGCACTGCCTACACTTCAAGTTGGTCTCACTGCCAAAAAAGAAAAGAACATTAACAAGTTAAAGGAACAAGAAAAAAAGATAAACTGGCATAGTCGGATTTTTTTTTAGAAAAACCTCATGTGCAAAGTAAAAATCGAAAATATACCAGATAATGATATTTATTTCTGTATTATGGAAGAAATGCAAATGCATATCAATAAATTAACCATCCGTATTATAAGATTACTAATGAAAATTAAAATTAATAGCAATATTAATTAATTAAAACTAAAGAATATATTATTTATCTCTTTCAAATAAATAAATCTTAGAAGTTCCAAGTTATTCCAGTCTTATCTTTCTATGATGTCTGAATCTATTGTATCGTCTTGGTACAGTTCTTTGATTACTTGGGCCAGCTGAGAACTACCTAGTAAGTAGGTATAATTTTACCCTCATGAATGGGGAATGTCGCACAGGTGTTTCTCGTACATTGGGGAACTCGGTTAATTTTGGGAGTTTCTTTACGAAATTTTCAGGTTAGCATTGTGGGATGGTTATTCGTCGGATGGGGTGATGACTTACCCGTCGAGTTCTGCGGTCTCGATGAAACAGAGGCCGTTCGGTTCGCTGGAGGTAAGGAGTAGGATGTCGGCGGCGACGAACTGGTTGTTGTCCATGCGGATGATGTCGCCCACCTGGACGGCGGACCATCGCTCCTGGACCAGGCGCCCGTTGCGTACAGCCTGCGATTTGCGGTTGTTCACTTGGGAATCCGAGACGTGGCGTTGCTAAGCAGAAAAAGAAAAATAGTTGTTTACTTTGTTAAACGTTATCAAATATCAAAGTATAAATTAATTTAGTAGTAAGTATCCGGAATTTTGTGTTCTTGAGTATACTTATTGTTTTTTGTTATATAAATGAACATTAATTATAAACAAGTTAAATTTTTGTAAGTTCACCAGTATAAAATGATCTTTAACATGTGAGTACTGAATACTGGATACATAATTTAATCGGTCGGTTCGAAAACAACTACAAACTTGCGGTACACTTGCAAAAAGTGAGTTCTGAGAAAATTAACAAAATAATTTTGTCGGTGCAATATCTCGAAAAGTATAGTAGTTCACAGAGAATTAAATGTATTATTTGCATTAAAAATCATCATGGACATGTACTGTTTTTGAACTCTACGAAAAAACAGCGTACATTTTTAACAATATTTGTTTATTTAAAGCGTTTAAATAATATTTTTATTATGATGTATAGTGTTTTGGGAGTTCTGATTCCAAACAAGTTGTCATATTTTTTTAATTCAAAATGGCGGATTCAATATGGCGACCACAAAACCCATTTGCTGTGATATTGGAAGATCCTAGACTCCAAATCAACTGTCCAATTTTTTAAATTCAATATGGCGGAATCAATATGGCGACCGAAATGTAAAAAATCTTGGATCTGTATGAAACTTATTTCCTGTAACATTTGAAGATTGATCATTAAAAACCTCATGTCAGATTCTAAAAATAAATTGAAAATAGCGGATTATACAGGCTTAGTCAAAATTACCGGAACAACTTAGAAATTCTTCAACAGTAAAGAATTTCAAAGAAAAGTTCTAACAAAAGTTTTTTGGTTTTAAACAAACTATCGTCTAAATATATTTTGAATATACAGGGTTCATTTTATTCTGGAAATTTAGTAAACCGTCTCTATACTTATATATACCCTATATATTTACATTTTTAATTCTAAGATTAATTCTTAGATTTTTTTGTAGAAATAATTTTTTACTTTATCATACGTAGTATGTACCTAAAGTATGTATTGTAATCTTGCCAAAAAATTTTTTTGAGATTTTAGCAAAAAAATTTGTGTGTGTGTGTGTGTGTGTGTATGGATGGATGTGTGTACCCATTTTTTGTGGCGACGATTCCGGAGAAACTACTAAAGGTATCGGCACGAAATTTCATATTTAGAAGTTTCATGACCAAACTTAGAGCTGAAAACCTTTCTGTTGCAAAGGGTCCAAAGGAACTGGAGGTTTAGTCTTAGCAATTTTTAAAGATTTTGCAAACAAGCCGCCATTTCTGGAAGTTTGTCGAAATAGTTAATAGTTAGCTATTGCTTTGACAATACCTAGTGTCAATATAAGCTGCGTTCGGATATTGTACACTGTTACACTTTTTACACCCAATAACAAGTGTCATTTGGACGGTATACCCGGTGTCAACGGAGTACAATATCCGAACGCAACTTTAATTGACATATCTGTCTAGTTCTACTAGTTTTATTTTAATGCAGACATAACCAATCTCCATAAAATAGAATCTCATGCAGCTAAACAATTAATTTTATATATATATATATATATATATATATACGTACTATGATAAAGTCATGTGCCTGGCCACATCAGATTTTTTACAAACTGCATCAGTTTTTAGTTATAAGCAATTAATTAATAATAATAAATTAGTCCAAGTTACCTAAACACCAAAATAATTCTTCAACCATACAAAATTTCAAAAAAAAGTCAAAGTTTCTTTAACAAGCTATCGTCTAAGTATATTTTTAATAT
The DNA here is from genome assembly GCA_963966075.1 of Aphodius sticticus. Classification (NCBI taxonomy): domain Eukaryota; kingdom Metazoa; phylum Arthropoda; class Insecta; order Coleoptera; family Scarabaeidae; genus Aphodius; species Aphodius sticticus. Next base: position 47,018,825 of record OZ014511.1, on the reverse strand, counting down.
ACAGTTTTTATTTTATTATGGAAAATTGGTAAACTTTTCTTTTTCTAATAGAACACCCTGTATATTTTACAAGATAATTAACGGCTAAAATTAAAAAAATCAAGAAGAAATAACTAAACTATGAAATAGAATTAAATAAAATATTCAAGTAGCCAAATTAAAAGACATTTTATAAGTATGTTTATATGTTATGTATACTATATATGTGGGAAAATATTCTTCATTTTTGCAGTTCAGGAGTTTTGATTAATTGGTTATATATAAAAAGTATAAAGTATACAGTATTGTATTATTTCTACAAAAAAATCTAAGAATTAATCCTGGAATTAAAAAAAACTAAAAATGTTCAGGATGTGCTATCATAAAAAAAGAAAGATTGCCAAATTTCCAGAATAAAAGATAGTTTGCTTAAACACAGAAAAAAATATTATCTGATATTTTTTAAAATTTTTGTACATTTGGTCTATTATTGATTATAACTAAAACCTGATGCATTTTATAAAAAAATTATTTTCTTACAAAAAATTCTTAGAATTAAAAAATTTAAAAACAAACAGGTGTTCTATTTGAAAAAGGAAACGTTACCAAGTTTCCAGAATAAAATGAATATATTAAAAATTTACTTAAACGATAGATTGTTTAAGGCAAAACGACGTTTAATTGAAAATTTTTCGAAATTATTTACGGTTTGAGAATTATTTAGGTGTTCAGGTAGGTGACTTTGACTAACCCTGTACATGGCGATATGATAGAGTATGATATTATGATATCATTAAACTTCCCCATCTTTCGGTGGTAGTCGGTCCCCGGAAGTCACGTAGTACTAAATTCTAAATTTTCACCAGTTACATACTTAACTGGTCTACTATATATCAGTAGAAACTCAGTAGAAACGCGTAGCATGAGGGAGCAAAAAACCACTGGTCTGGACTTGCTTATTTCGCCCAAGCATCCTCTTTAGGCCTATTCGATAGACTAGTGAACAGTTTAGATATTTCAGTTCAAAATTGCCAATTTTGGACAGGTAGGTACTGTTTTCGAACTCGTCGATTCAATTAAGCGCAAATTTTATGCCTCAACATGTCTGAAATTCCTTCATATGTCGCAATTTCCCTCAGGACGCAGTAGACATTTAAATCTGTTTATCGGCGATGATTTGCCTTTCGATTTGACCCGTTAGCGGCCGTCAAGCGGCTCTAGCAGAACATATAAATGCGTGAAGGTCGGCGGCCAAAAGGCAAAGAATGCGACGACGCTCGACACGTGTTCATTAGTTTATATGGCTTGTTGCAATTTCGTAGGCAGGAAGACGCGAACGCCGTAACACAATCAGATCATGTTAACCTATGCCCCAACGATTTTGAGAACAATAAAATCACACGTGGTAGAAACGGCTTGAAATACGTTTGCTATTCGCACGAACATTATCGCGATTTAGGGTTTTTTTTCGGGGGTGTAAAAACTCTGAGGGTCTGACGGCTACTAGTACTTTTAATTACCTACAATTTGAGGTATGATAGAAATTTATGCAACAGTTTTTACAAAAGTTATAGGCATTTTGCTGCAGCAACTGAATGAAATACGTTTGCTATTCGCACGAACATTATCGCGATTTAGGGTTTTTTTCGGGGGGGCAAGACTCTGAGGGTCTGATGGCTACTAGTACTTTTAATTACCTACAATTTGAGGTATGATAGAACTTTATGCAAGAATTTTTGCAAAAGTTATAGGCATTTTGCTGCAGCAACTGAATGAAATACGTTTGCTATTCGCACGAACATTATCGCGATTTGGGGATTTTTTTCGGGGGGTCAAAATTCTGAGGGTCTGATGGCTACTAGAACTTTTAATTACCTACAATTTGAGGTATGATAGAAATTTATGCAAGAATTTTTGCAAAAGTTATAGGCATTTTGCAGCAGCAACTAAATGAAATACGTTTGCTATTCGCACGAACATTATCGCGAATGATAGAATTTTATGCAAGCATTTTTGCAAAAGTTATAGGCATTTTGTTGCAGCAACTGAATGAAGTACGTTTGTTATTCGCACGAACATTATCGCGATTTAGGTTCTTTTTTTCGGGGGGGCAAAACTCTGAGGGTTTGATGGCTACTAGAACTTTTAATTACCTACAATTTGAAGTATGATAGAAATTTATGCAAGAATTTTTGCAAAAGTTACAGGCATTTTGCTGCAGCAACTGAATGAAATACGTTTGCTATTCGCACGAACATTATCGCGATTTAGGGTTTTTTTCGGGGGGGCAAAACTCTGAGGGTCTGACGGCTACTAGAACTTTTAATTACCTACAATTTGAGGTATGATAGAAATTTATGCAAGAATTTTTGCAAAAGTTATAGGCACTTTGCTGCAGCAACTGAATGAAATACGTTTGCTATTCGCACGATATTATCGCGATTTAGGTTTTTTTTTCGGGGGGGGGGGGGGCAAAACTCAGAGGGTTTTATGGCTACTAGAACTTTTAATTACCTACAATTTGAAGTATGATAGAAATTTATGCAAGAATTTTTGCAAAAGTTATAGGCATTTTGCTGCAGCAACTGAATGAAATACGTTTGCTATTCGCACGAACATTATCGCGATTTAGGGTTTTTTTCGGGGGGGCAAAACTCTGAGGGTGTGATGGCTACTAGAACTTTTAATTACCTTCAATTTGAGGTATGATAGAAATCTATGCGAGAATTTTTACAAAAGTTATAGGCATTTTGCTGCAGCAACTGAATGAAATACGCTTGTTATTCGCACGAACATTATCGCGATTTAGGGTTTCTTTTCGGGGGGTCAAAACTCTGAGGGTCTGATGGCTACTAGAACTTTTAATTACCTACAATTTGAGGTATGATAGAAATTTATGCGAGAATTTTTACAAAAGATATAGACATTTTGCTGCAGCAACTAAATGAAATACGTTTGTTATTCGCACGAACATTATCGCGATTTAGGTTTTTTTTCGGGGGGGGGGGGGGCAAAACTCAGAGGGTTTTATGGCTACTAGAACTTTTAATTACCTACAATTTGAAGTATGATAGAAATTTATGCAAGAATTTTTGCAAAAGTTATAGGCATTTTGCTGCAGCAACTGAATGAAATACGTTTGCTATTCGCACGAACATTATCGCGATTTAGGGTTTTTTTCGGGGGGGCAAAACTCTGAGGGTGTGATGGCTACTAGAACTTTTAATTACCTTCAATTTGAGGTATGATAGAAATCTATGCGAGAATTTTTACAAAAGTTATAGGCATTTTGCTGCAGCAACTGAATGAAATACGCTTGTTATTCGCACGAACATTATCGCGATTTAGGGTTTCTTTTCGGGGGGTCAAAACTCTGAGGGTCTGATGGCTACTAGAACTTTTAATTACTTACAATTTGTGGTATGATAGAAATTTATGCAAGAATTTTTGCATAAGTTATAGGCATTTTGCTGCAGCAACTGAATGAAATACGTTTGTTATTCGCACGAACATTATCGCGATTTAGGGTTTTTTTTCGGGGGGGCAAAACTCTGAGGGTTTGATGGCTACTAGAACTTTTAATTACCTACAATTTGAGGTATGATAGAAATTTATGCAACAGTTTTTGCGAAAGTTATATATAGATTTTTCTGTAGGAACTGAGAGAAATACGTTTGCTATTCGAACTGACATTATCGTTAATTAAGGGTTGGCGCCCATGGAGCAAAACTGCGAGCGTCTAACGGTTACTAGATATATTAATTAGCTATAATTTGAGGTATGATAGAAAGTTGTGCGACAATCTTTGCAAAAGTTACAAGCATTTTTCTGTAGCTTAACCGATGAAGCTATTCAAAGTAGTAGGAGTAGAGATGGGTAAACTTACAAAGTCGTCGTAGGCGTCCTTGATGGCGGTCAGCCCTAGCACGCCGATGAGCGGGAGGGCCGTCGTGACGGGCGTCAAACTGCTGATGGCAGGGATCAGCTGCAATACTAGAAGGCACAAAAAGTAGAAATTGGCGAGCCTTTGGAACTGCTCGAACAGGTTCAAGGGAAGGAACGTCAACACCGAGTATTTTGAAGTCTTTATGTAGTTGTCCTGCAACAACAGACCAAAAAAACACAAACGTCAATAAATAACATCACAAAAAAAAGGCAAATCCTCAAGACTTACCGCATATCGAAACTGTGAATTGTATTGCCTGTCGTTCCCCCTGATCCGCCTTTGGTTATCTGCAAGGGAAAAATCGAAATTAACACATCGTAAATTAATCTTTGGGGGATGATGGGATATAGGAATGATGGGATATAGGATGGGGCTTACGGGATCTTCCTAGTGAGTTTCTGACAGCAGTTTGAAGCCGTTTTAACGAGTCGGACCATTGTTCGCTGACAGAGAAACCCATCTGCCATGTTCACCGTTCGAATGGCCAACGTCGTCACGTTTCTGCACAAACACCATTAACTCCCGATGACCATTGACGTCCGTCATTCTGCCCTGTCAAAGCAAGCCGCGCGCTCTACCTGTCGACGTGAGCAATGTCATTTTTAACTCCAAAATGCGAAAATAAAACAGCTTTCCTCGCTACGCTGTCGTAACGATACGTTATATCAATGAATATTTTGTCATATGCTGTTCGTATGTCATCACCGTCATCGATCACTTTTTATTGTCATATACTTTAAGGCTAATCATTGAGTTGAGCAGCAGTCAAGACAATTAGGTATTCTTCTACGCATACGCAACGGAGGTTTTCGAAGGGCAAACCCCCATTGCGCATGCGCAAGAAAAAGAGTAAGTGCTTTATGCAGTTATTTAGGTGCTGCTCGAACAAACCTATTACCAAAAACGGCGTGTCTAATCGGAAATGGTTTGTATACCATCATTTTTAAAAACAGTAAAGAAGTTTCAGTTTCAAGTAAAATTTTGTATGTTTTTTTTTACCAGGAGCACTGGTAAAACAAAGTTTTGCGATGTAGGATCGAACTTTAAAACGGATCCATTCGAAACCACGTCGGATGGAAAATTTTGTTAAATTCAAATAAATATGCATTGACTCAATAGATGCAACAAAATATTTCTTTGCGGATAAAAATGAATTTGTTTGAAATATTTCTTTGGTAGAAAGAACGTTTATTTGAGTCAAACAACTTATGTTTTCAGTTAAAATTTACAATTTGTATATTACTACGAACGAGATTTACTTAGTTCAAATAATTACAGTGTTTCAGCGAAAATATACTTTTCACGAGAAATAGTGTAAGTTGTTCAGCTGGTAGAACTGAACATAATGACGTATACGAAATTTTCCAAACACCCCCAAAATCTAGCTTTTTTCAAAAAAACTGTTTGTGGGTCCTTGCATATGTATAAAAATGCAAAACTCCGTCATTTTCCATTCGATTTCCATTATAAGGATGTACTGTTCGGTCAGATCCAATAAAAGGTCGAAAAGTTATGGACGTTCAAATCCAGAAGTTTCCCATTATTGTCAGATTTTCAGAACTTTAACAACAGTTTGATGACCTGTTTCCATCCATAATATTTTATTTCTACTTTTTTTTTATTGAAAGCCCATTTAAATTTGAGGTTAATACGAGTTTGTTTATTAGAATCGGTTGAAATTTGACTGAGTTATCGAAGTTTAATCACCGACTTGACATTCACACTAGGCAGAAGGAATATACCTACGGCCCGACCATAATAAATCCGTACTCTTGATTCACATTAACTAGACATTATTTTGTTTGTTTATTACCTTGTTTTATTGTATTTTAGTCTATCTAATAATCTCATTAATCGACAATCTGAACCTATTACAATTGTGTATACAATTAGGACGATGTAGGGCTTTAGTTTCCACAAATTTGGAAAAATATGCGGGACAACGATTTTGCAACTAAACTGAATGATGTGGAAAGCCAAGCCTGGAATAGTTTTATTTAATTGTGCGATAACTTTCTTGGAAATGATAAAAGTGCCGACTACGCAAATGTTGTACAAGAGTTTTTGAGTGCCTACGGTGAAATGGGCTGCTACATGTCTATCAAAATTCACTTTCTGCATTCTCATTTGAATTTCTTTCCGGACAGTCTTGGCCAACTCAGTGACGAACAAAGGGACGATTTGGTGCAATTTATTTTGAACCCAAATATACGTAAAAATGTAATGAACGTAAACTCTAATGTACTTAGTAACATATTGTGATAGTCTGGCAGGTAACAACAAAAAGGAAAAGAAAAAAAACAGTGTCATAATTTTAGAATAACATTGTAAATATAGGTGCTAGTAATGTCTGATTAATGTGTATAAAGACTACGGATTTATTACAGTCGGCCTGTATATTTCTTCTCCGTAGTGCGATGTGTCTAGCCGGTCAATAAAATTTGATAATTCTGTTAAATTTCAACCGATTTTAATAAACAAACGCGTATTGGACACAATTTTAAATGGGCTTTCAATAAATTGTTATTAAAGTTGAAAAAATCTGAAAAGAATTGGAAACTTCTTAACTTGAACGTCCATAACTTTTCGATTTGTTATTGGATCTGACCGAACGGTACATCTTTATAATGGTCTATGCTTCCTCTTTCATTTACATTTTTTATTTTGGAAATCGAATAGAAAATGGCGGAGTTATGAATTTTTATACACGTGCAAGTACCCAAAGACGGTATTTTTGAAAAAAATCGAGATTTTGGGGGTGTTAAGAAAATTTCAGCTATACCAACTCAATAAAGGCTATGTCTCGGTGCTATGATTGTGTTGAGTGAAAGAATTATAATTTTTTGAATTAACGAAATTGTTGGTTGAGTTATAATGCGATATTTTAAGGTTGCGATAAATGGTTCTTTGATTAAACTAATTATTAGTTTGTTGAAGAAATTAATGTCGACCTATATTATTGACTAGAACTTTTCGGAGGGTACAGTAGAGCAAAATCTCCACGTGTCACCGCCTTTTGGGATGTCGCACATCCTCGACCAGTGGTTGGTTTTCGCCTTAGACCATCTATAACTAGACGGAGTACGGCCTATCCCAATGCATTGGCTTGTTTTGGCCCAACATACCTTGTCAATAAGGTCGAATTTCGTGTAGATTCTAGTGCACATTGTTCGCGCATGCGCACAGATGCTAGATACCGCCATTATTTTGAACATATGTTTACATCGAGGTTATGAGTTTGTTTACCTATGTAATGACTGCATGTAGATGGTACCTTGGATGGTTAAGAGGTAACAATGGGGCGAAACTGCTGCTTTTGTAAAAAGGCAGCATCAAAAAATATAACGTGTCACAGGTATGACCTTTATCACCGCAATACATTACTATTAAATTATAACATATACCTTCTCGTAGATTTCCAACAGTTCAAGACTCAAAACAAGCTCGGATTGAAGCTATACCTATAAAAAGTCGGGGTTTTAAAACAACTGTGTTGTGTTCAAGACACTTTTCTAATAGCGATTATAAACTGGGAAAAGACGGAAGACCATAACTCTCCCGTAGTGCGGTGCCAAGTATTTTTGTTACGAGTGATCTACCAAATGAAAATACGGACACAGATAGTATGAGCGATGCAGTTGTAGCAGACACTAGTGGACACACAGAGTCAACAATCACTGCCACGGCTACGAGCTTTGAAAGTGCCACACAGCGCAACACCAACGGAACATCCTTCTGCACTGCCAAGAAAAAGGAGAAAATTTATGTAATATGTAACTTTGTTTTAGGTATATTTTAACGTTATTTTATTGTAGGTACAATCCTCGATATATGGGTGACGTACATACTTCAGACTTATCTTCGTCTCCTCAAGCACGGGCAGTTTTAGCATTAACAAGAACTACCATAAGCAAGAAAATTGCTCGAATTCGCCAATTGTCTCGTTACAACATGCGATTAAGACAAAAAGTGTGCAATTTATCAACATTAATGGAGCATTATTTGTGTAAAACCATGTTATTAGAATCAGAAAAAAGAGTTCGAAGTTCTTACACCAAGACCATTTTGTTTAAAAACCAGTAGTTAAATTATGTTCAAATAAAATATTTTCCTATTATAAGTTGTATTTTGCTTGTAGTTTATTACCCATATTCCTATTAAAGAAAATAAACAAATCATGTATAGTACAACCAACTTAAACTTGACTCGACAGCGGTGCGCAGAGCGTAAATATAATGAGTACGTGACGTGAGTACTGCGCAACGCTCTCGATGCAACTACTCGCTGGTCAAGCTATACAGAAACAAATAAAATCTTACACGCGAGAATACATTTTGTCCAAACCTATAAAAAAATGGATTCTGTTGTTACTATATAAAAGTTGAACAAACGTCACTCAAAAAGATTTTTGCAGAGAACTGGAATAGCGAATTAATTGCTCTTGGATGGTTTAATTGCTTTTTTAACAAATGTCACAATTATAACAGGTACTACAAATGTATGTACATTCAAAAAGAGAAAAGGATTTTTATTTTGTGAGGTTACCTTTCACGCCATACGCGACTACCTAATTCAAATTTGACATATAGCCGCCAGTTTAATCTGACCGCTCATTTGTGAGTTACATTGGGAACGAGAAAATATACGACTTTCGACCTTATTATCTTTGGCCACAAACAAAGCCCGTCACGCTCCCTCTAGTCATATAAGCTCGATGGTTTTCGCAGACGTACAACATAATATAGCAAGCACTGTGCTCTATACTGCCGATCACACGGCCTTTTTAGCAATTTAGGCAGACGCATGACATCAACTGTGCGGTAGGCTTTCACCAGTCTACTATTTATACGTAAGATAAGGGCGAACTGCAAGGAGAGTGTTTACAGCGCCATCTAACAATACAGTTGGGTGAGGTATTCACACTAAACATATATTTATTTGAATCAAAATGATTACTTTGGCGGAAGTAGTTCGCAGCGGCATACAGGGTGTGACATAACTAGGAGGACAACGAAACAAAAAGTATGATTTAAAATACGATTTAACAGGCGATTAAGGGAAGGTTTAGCGGCTGATTTTAACCGGTCTGACTAAACGTCCATTACGCCCGTTAGTTAATCGTCCGTTAGTTAACCGTCCGTTAGTTAACCGTCGGTTAGTTAACCGTCGGTTAGTTAACCGTCGGTTAGTTAACCGTCGGTTAGTTAACCGTCGGTTAGTTAACCGTCGGTTAGTTAACCGTCGGTTAGTTAACCGTCCGTTAGTTAACCGATGGTTAGTTAACGACCCGTTGGTTAAACATATACAAATATATTCATTTGAATCAAACTTTTGATTGAAATTGGTGAAGTAGAAGAAAGAAATCACTAGGCCCGCTAGATTCCAGAGTTACTACAAAGTCGCTCACTTATTGGTATAACGAGTCACTTCGGTGACGATATTTTTTGACGGCCGCGATTTTTTATTGTCGCGTTGTTGTGCGCGGCCTTCGCGGCTTCATTAACGCATTGTTACGATCGGCGGTCACGCGCGCCAAAGAGAGACAACAAAAAACAACGGAATCGCGACTTGCTTGACACGTGGGCGTGTTCTTGCAACCGCTCCTCTAAAATAGTCATAGTAAAGTAAACAAATCAGTTACTAGGTACAAATGGTACAATACATTTTTTCTAAGGAAAAATTAATTCAAGTTCGTTGGGTTTAAGTTGCTAAAAAAAACAACCACAAAGTGGATGTCTTCTTTACTTACTTAAAATGGAACTTCCTTTACCGCATTATTTATGTTGAGTTATTGAATACCTGTATCTAATAGCGATGTCCAGTATTCTGATTTTAGCAATAATTATCACATCTGGAAAGAGGCGATAATTGAACGAGAAAAGCGACAACTGTGAATCGTTTAGTGTAGTTATTTAGATATCGATGCAAAAGTTTCTAGTTTTGTACAACAGTATTCGAGTAAATGTAACATATTTTTTATTTATTCTTTATCTATTACAAGTTTGCCTTTATTGCAAAGTCCATATTGTCTCGCCCGTCTTGAAGTGCACCCCTTTTGCTGCTGAATAGGTTATTTAAAAATTTTTAATTTTTAGTTATTCAATTTGCAGTGAATGACTCGTGACGTAGCCACGATATCTATGGGGACTTTTCGCACGTTATTTGTAACGCACAATCGTAAATGACGAGTGCTGAACACACAGCTATGAAACGTACATATCATAAATAAAAAAGAAACACGAAAGCGCGTGCTGCACCACATGAAATGACTCACCCGATTCCGTAACCTTTATCGCAATTTGTCAGATCAAACATCCTGTCCGCAAATTTACAAATCACTGGTAATTTCCTTATTGTTTGTAGCGCAAAAAACAAATCAATGTCAACCGACATTCAAACAACGCAAAACCGCATAAACGAATTTCATGTTCCGGCCACAATTTCTGGCTAATAGATAAATATTAAAAATGACGTAATTTTAAGCGATTGTTTTTTTAGAAGAAAGAGACTAGAGCGCGATGGATAAGTAGCTTTAAATGAACGAGGTAAATATATAATTTCGACCGGTCGGTATTAAAATGCGTTAAAAGTGTGCCACTTTCACAAATTGAGCAACTTTTGTCGGATCTTTGTCAATCTTAATGATGAACTTGAATGAAAAACTTAAAAATATGATCATTCATAAAAATTTTATCTAGATCCTCTTCTTTAGATTGACGTTTTTGTTTTCTTCAGTTTTTATGTAATAAAGGTTGCGAGCAAGATTTTGATGGAAGCCGATATCTCAGGAACGAATGTTAGCAGGACAACGCAGTTAGCATGCAAATAATCTTTATTTACTGCAATACATATCCCTTGAATTTAATAGCATTCCGACTATTTGTTAATTTTTAAGACCGAAATAAACATAAACAATATTTTGCGCAGTTCGGCTTCCCTCGCTTGTGGGTTTTGGTGCGAGGCAGTCGAACGAGATTTTGACGCAATCAGTGAATCCGTTTGAATCCGTGTTTGTAAAATATTGTTGTGTATAATTAATTGTACATCCACATTCATTATTTATATTTAATTCGCACTACTATTCGAAATTCCGAAATTAAATTGTTCTGATCGTATCGTACTAATAGTAAATAATCTTCCACTGTCCCAGCTACGTTTCCATTTACCGTTACGATTGCAAATCGCTTTAAAAATTACTTAAAAATTATTATGCAATTCTTTTTCTAGTGTCGTATTAAATAAAATACGACGATTTATTAAGTGCATATCCCGATATCGTGCTAATATTAGTTACTGAGATATCCGCTTCCATGAAAATCCTGTTCGCAACCTTTATTACACAAAAACTGAAGAAAACAAAAACGCTAATCTATAGAAGAGACTCTAGATGCAACCTGAACAAAAATTTAAATTTTTGTGGCAAGCGGTTTACGAGGAAAAAATGGAAAGACGAACGTTAATTTAAAAGTGCAAAAATCGGGGACCTTAAAAAGGCTGGACTATCTCCAGCCCAGACTATCTCAATATTTTCTTATTTACTGTAGTTCGGTCAACAGATCTTGTGACATGAGTTAGTTGCGATGAGATTGTCATGCGTTTACTCTTTCTACGACATGTAAAATGATTGATATTAACGTTGGACGTACGTCGTCTCTAGCTAAGACACACAATCTCGGATACTAATGAAGATATTAGTACATAGAACAAAGACAGGACTATTCTACAGTTTAACTGGTCAAATTTACATAGTATTTATTTCAAAAAGTGCTATTCTAATTGAATCCGCCAAGTTCGAAAACAATACAAGTCCACAGTATATCCTATGGACATGTACTGTTTTCGAACTCAGCGATTCAATTATAATTAATATTGCAATTATCAAATTTTTCATAGATTATTTAGTAAACAGTTGTCAGAACTTGCTTTCCGCTAGGAAAAGTTGGGTAAACTACGCCACTGACTTGTTGACAACACGCAAAGATCCCTTGACCGAACTATATAAATAACATAACTATATACAGGAGTGTTTCAAATCAAAAGTACATTTTGGATCTCTCTGTATAATTAGCTATATCATTTTGTCTTTTTTTTAAAGCGTAACAAGTTATTTAGATCAACCGAAGAATAATAACCCGAAAATTCGTTAACGATAACGTATTCTGACTTACCGCAGGGTACATAACCTCTCCGGAAGTCTCGCGAAGTATGCGGGGACTCGGCTTTGTCGGGAACTGCGGTCTGGTACCGCCGCGAGTTCTTCCATATGACCAATTTGCTAAACACGCTAAGTATCGACTGTCTTAACCCCAAAGGCCGGTTACGCTCACTGCTCATAACACTCGACTTGGAACGGTTAATCTCATTGTCCGTCGTATCGATATTGATCACCGAACTCTTCTGTTTGCACTTCTTCCGGTTGTGTTTCAGATGTTTCCGACCGGTCGTCTGCTGTTCGCCATCATCGTACACCTCGAAGACTTCTAACTCGAAATCCATACTTCGAACATTTGTAGCGTACGATAATTTAACTCTGATTAACAATTGCCGATCATAATTCACCTCTGCTATACGAATATCGGTTAAATAACATCACTTGTTTTCGAGAAAGTGTTCCCCCTCACACCATTGCGATTTCTAGGTTAAAACACTCGGAGAATTAGCGGAGATTTCGCTCTATCGGATGCTGTCGAGACCGTAATTCGAACAATTCGATACCGTGCTCATTTTATGGAGGTGTTAAAACGGCTATCTATCAAGTTTAGCTGTCATTTCTGCACTAAAAATAAAACGATTCGACTTGACACTTGGAAAATGTAAAATAAGTACCGATCGGGTAGGGCGCTGCGGAAACGATTACCGACCGACACGGCTGTTAAAGTAGTTGGGTCAAGATGCAAGAGATGGCGACTCTATTACGTCAGTGAATGACAACTTTATTCAAAATCGACACATTATTCCCCTGTTTAATCTGCTAAATTTTAAATAATATGATTACTTAATGATAACTCATAAGTTTGTTAATATAGATAACCGCACTCATGCCTACTAAATCCTAGTCGTAGTTTAGATTCATAATAAACGAGTTATAACAAAAAAAAAGTTGATGGATTGCGTAGATAAAACTTTTATTAACCTTTTCAACGGCTGTTTGGAAATGCCATTGTGCCATTTAGAAATAAAAGGATTCGCAAAATGGTAGCAACACACTTCGGGGTTAATAGTCTCATTAAATATTAGGGTTTCGCGATAGCGTGTGACATTAAATTCTTAAAACGCTGCGGATTACACTCACCAACAATCGATGTTGTTCAACGAATGAAAAAGTTAGCTCTAGCATTCAAACCCAGCTGTATGACTGTCAAAATTGTTTCCTCTCGGTGTAAACGTGAGCACGAGAGAAGTGAAACATGTACCCGATTTTTGCATTTTTTAATTAACGCTCGCCTTTCAGATTTATTTTTTCTTAAACCACTTTTACCACAAAAATTTCACAAAAAAGTTTTTGTTTTCTTCAGTTTTTATGTGACAAAGGTTGCGAACAAGATTTTGATGGAAGTCGATATCTCAGGAACAAATGTTAACAAGACAACCGCAGTTAGCATGCAAATAATCCTTATTTACTGCGATACATATCCCTTGAATTTAATAGCATCCCGACAATTTGTTAATTTTTAAGACCGAAATAAACATGAACAATAATTTACGCAGTTCGGCTTCCCTCGCTTGTGGGTTTTGGTGCGAGGCAGTCGAACGAAATGCGAAGTTTTGACGCGATCGGTGAATCCGTTTGAATCCGTGTTTGTAAAATATTATTGGGTATAATTAATTGTACATTTAAATTTATTATTTATATTTAACTCGCAGTACAATTCAAAATTCCGAAATTAAATTGTTCTGATCGAGTCGTACTATTAGTAAACTTATCTTCAACTGTCCCGGCTACGTTTCTATTTACCCTTACGATTGACGTAGTGCGCGATGCACGACATTTATATCATTCATATCAAATCGCTTTAAAACTTACTTACAAATTATTACGCAATTCTTTTTCTACTGTCGCATGAAATAAAATATGACGATTGATTACGTGCATATCCCGATATCGTGCTAATATTCGTTACTGAGATATCCGCTTCCACGAAAATCATGTACGCAAGCTTTATTACACAAAAACTAAAGAAAAGAAAAACGCCAATCTATAGAAGAGGCTCTAAACGCAAGCTGAACAAAAATTGATAATTTTGTGGAAAGCTGTTTACGAGGAAAAAAATGGAAAGACGAACGTTAATTTAAAAGTGCAAAAATCGGGGACCCTTTCTCATTTCTCTCGCGCTCATGTTTACACCGAGGGGCAAAAAATGTTGACATTCATACAACTTTTGTAGAAATGATTCAGGAGTATGATACAGTTTATTTCAATTTTTTCTGTTCGGTAGTTTTAGAGTTATGCGCCTTCAAACACAGGAGTCAATATTATCGAAACGAGAGATGGTAGCTAGGGCGATTCTCCCGTGCGGGGTCACGTATATTTCTCAAAAACAAGAAATCTTTTCTATCTGTGTAGTCAGTTGCAATTTGCGAGGTATTTCAACCCCATATGCATTATACGAAAGTGAACCGTTTTTGAGATATTTTAATTATCGTGAATTTTTAAATAGATGGAATGTTTAATGAAATTAAATATTTCGCAAATTACAATACCGACTGGCCGTTTAAATCGATTTGACAAACTCTTTGATTAAGTTCCGGAGTTTTTTCAAGACAAAGAAGATTCACTACGAGGCAACTTGAGGGGGTATTCCGGTTTTCTGATAAAAAAACATTTTTTTTGTGTACGTTATTTTATTATTTAAGGTCTTAAGAATGTGTGTACGAAGTTTTAAGGCAAAATTTGCAAATATAACTAAGTTATAAGCAATTATATATAAAAGCAACAATATTTCCGCTCGAGTTTTTCAAGCCAAAAAATCTTGCAGTGTGTGGTTTTCTTATTTGAGAAAAATTCGTGCACAGTCATGGATAAGAAACACTCAAGAAATACTCCTAATTGTGCTGAAGGACTGTGCTAATGGACAACAAAAGAAGAAAATTTTCTGAGAATGCACACTCGTGAAAGAAAAGCATTTGCTAGTGTCTGCCGATAAATTGTCGACAGCGGAAACGAGAAAATTATAGTGTTGAGTTTTGGAGACGGGATATGGAAGAAGTGACTTCTGTTGTATAGGATCACTATATTTATGGAGAAATATACTAAACTTGGTTGAGCATATGTACTACCCTGTGGGATCACAGAGTTGGTGCAAATGACGAAAAACTGAAGCCGAGAAAACTCTGGATGATTTGAATCACGAACTCTCAGTTGTTAAAAATGTCGAAAATGCCATCAAGCCGATTTACAACGGCTTGTCGTCGAGAATTGCTAGAACTGTGTTTGGGTGGTGACACTCAAAACAACAACTAAGCTTCAATTTTACTGTATGGCGCCTCGCACGCAAACATCATCACCGTGGCTCAAAACCTATCAAAATTGCGGCTTATGCAGCAGCCAGGCATTTATAATAAAGGATTGTCTGCCATCCTTTAATCTATGACAACAATAGGAATCGTTATTGGCACGGAAACGAAGATATTTACAAATGCGCGCGAGAAACTGCGTTTGTTAAGGTCGTCGACACGTGCACTAGAGAGGCTGCAAAATAAGCTCAAACAAGGCGTAGAAATGAGCAAATGTCTCAAAATAAATTCTACGAAGTGGAGGAAGGAATAAACTATGGCCCTGATATAGTATATTAGCAGAGAAATGCTGTAAGTACTCGATGTCGCGTTATAAACTGTACTCGAATGTTTAAACGTGTTTTTCTCGAAACAGTTCTTTCGCGAACGGTTGGCATGATATTTCGAAAACTACCGATTAACTTCAAATTTTAACTGGATGTTCAGTAAACATCCCTTTATCGTTTGATGAACCAGACATGCAATAAGTTGTGTACTTCACTTTTCATAGAGAAAACATTGTCATTTTTTTGGAGAAAAATCGATATTTTGAGTTTGACAAGTCACCATTTCCTCAAATATAAATATTTTTATTTTCTGGTTCATCAAACGATAACTACTTATGTATAAAGTATGCTGCTATTCGGCATTTTTATTTCAGATTATCTGGAGTGGCCCAATCATGCCAACCAGTGACAGCGGATCTTCGCGCAGGGTCATGGTCGCGGGTGGCAAGTGAGCGGATTCATAATATTTCTGTATTATTTTTTTTTGTAAATACTTGAAAAGCTAGTAAATATTAATGGCAAATTTGGAATCGATTTATTGCATAGTCTCGCCAATAAAAAAATCTAAAAAAGGGCGGTAATTTTAGAGGGAAAAACCGAAATCCCCTCGTAAGAAAATACTGGGTGTCATGTTATTGCTATTAATTGCATGCGATTCTTTTTCTTATACAGTAATAATACAGATTGAGCAATAAAGAAAATAGCTCTGTATACGGTCAAAACTACCAGGTCGGGCAATTTTCGTTCCATTACCTGATTTACAATTTGACATGCAGCGGTCGTTAACAGAACACAGAATGGCAACCTTTTGGCGGATGTGATGCTTTTAACACCTTTTGAGGGAGCGGCAGGGCGCTCAGGGCAGGACACTGGTCATTATATATTATTTACTTCCTGCTAAATATTGGAACAGCGCGACCTATCAAAATAAGACGGTTTTTGTTGATACCCAGCTGACCTACACTGCCGCTCATGGAAGTTCGGACACATAGTAAACATATAGGAAATAATGATAAAAGCACTGATAACATAGCAATAGGCACCTCTATTTCTACCAAATAGCGAACACATTCTAACGTTGATTTCCAGTAACATACGACATCATGAAATGTGCTAATTTTGTTTTTTTAGTTTTGTAACTGGTTGTTGGGAATTTTCTAGTTTCCATTAAAAAAGATTAAATACGAAATAACTAATAGAGTCATAAATACTGCATCTCAGACACATGTTGCGACCCCATTTTTACCAGATTTTTGCATCAAATGCTCGAATTCGTATTCAAACTAGTCTGTGCCTGCAATCTGTAGTTTGCACAAGATAACTCTGTCACACGGGAGACATCATGCGACGCGGAAAGCCAATGAAAATGCAAGAAATATGTCAACGATAAGTGACACTCTTCACTAATATGAAGAAACATGGAATTTGGATAACGTGTTCGGCCGGGACTATCACAAATAATTTCCCAAGCGGAAGAAGAACGATTAAAATTAATTTTTAAGCAAAACAGAAAATTGACCGCACCTAAAATCACCTCTGAAGTCAATCGCGATCGTGAAAGACCAATTTTCGTAAGCACATGGACACGACGTCTCCAAGCGGAAAACCTGCATGGCCGCGTTGCCGTACGCTAACCATTGCTTGGTCGGGAAAATCGTCAGACACTACTGTTTCCAGTCTTCATTTGTCCAACTTCGATGTGTTCGTGCCCACTGAAGTCGTTTCTGACGATTTCCCCGACGAAGCATTGGTTTTCGTATGGCAACGCGTCCATGCAGATTTTCCGCTTGGAGACGTCGTTTCCCTGTGCTTACGAAACTTGGTCTTTCACGATCGCGATCGACTTCAGAGGTGATTTTAGGTGCGGTCAATCTTCTGTTTTGCTTGAAAATTAATTTTAATCGTTCTTCATCCGCTTGGGAAATTATTCGTGATAGTCCCGGCCGAACACGTCATCCAAATTCCGTGTTTCTTCATATTGAAGTGTCACTTATCGTGGACTCACTTATCGTTGACTTATTTCTTGCATTTTCACGAACTCACAATCGTTCCTGATGAAAAGCGTTAATTACAGAACGGTGTTCCTTGCTTGTTGGCTTTCCGCGTCGCATGATGTCTTTCGCGTGACAGAGTTATCTTGTGCAAACTACAGATTGCAGGCACAGACTCGTTTGAATACGAATTCGAGCATTTGATGCAAAAATCTGATAAAAATGGGGTCGCAACATGTGTCTGAGATGCAGTATTTATGACTCTATTTGTTATTTCGTATTTAATCCTTTTTAATGGAAACTAGAAAATTCCCAACAACCAGTTACAAAACAGCATAAATGTTGCATCAGTCACAAAAATCATTACACATCGGAATGTCACCAATAATTTCAATAAAAAAATGCAATCAAACCAAATATCCAATCAATCCAATATTAAGGGGTGATTATACCGCGTTTAACCCAAATTCTTCGAGTATCTGGTTCTTATTGAATGACAAGGTCACAACACTCGTAGTTATACCGAAATCTCGTAAATTTTTGATTAAATATATGTAGTACTAAAATGCCCGATATGATACAAATTCTTGGCGCGATGAATAAAACAGCCAGGATAACGTAACAGGTGTTTGTACTACTGTGTTTGGCTATGCCACCGATTGTAAGTAGGATACAGTCGTTATAGTTCACGATGAAAAGAATCGAAACTGATACAATTTTAACTAGTGAACGTCAACACCTGACTGCAATCGATCGAGATTGGATTGTACTGCGGTGTAAGGCTTTATTATACCGAACTCTTCTTTTTGGGATACGTATAAGAGATAATTTTTATGTCATCAACTTTGCCTGCAATGACACATAACGTAAAATCGAAACATCAAAACAAGCAAATAACATGGCTTTTGCTATTTTAGAAAAATCCTACCGACTAAAGTAGATCAGATGGAGCGTTGTAATTTTCAGTATTATTTCCCCAATTCATCTGCAGGATATACGTGTTTAGTAATAATTTTTATCTCATCAACTTTGCCTGTAATGACACATAACGTAAAATCGAAACATCAAAACAAGCAAATAACATGGCTTTTGCTATTTTAGAAAAATCCTACCGACTAAAGTAGATCAGATGGACCGTTGTAATTTTTAGTATTAATTACCCAATTCAGCTGCAAGATAAACGTGTTTAATAATAATTTTTATCTCATCAAGTTTGCCTGAAATGCCACATAAAATCGAAACATCAAAACAAGCAAATATCATGGCTTTTGCTACTTTGAAAAATCCTACCGAGTAAAGTAGATCAGATGGAGCGTTGTAATTTTCAGTATTATTTCCCCAATTCATCTGCAAGATATACGTGTTTAGTACTAATTTTTATCTCATCAACTTTGCCTGAAATGGCACATAAGGTAAAATCGAAACATCAAAACAAGTAAATATCATGGCTTTTGCTAGTTTGAAAAATCCTACCGACTAAAGTAGATCAGATGGAGCGTTGTAATTTTCAGTATTAATTACACAATTCATCTGCAAGATTAACGTGTTTAGTAATAATTTTTATCTCATCAACTTTGCCTGAAATGGCACATAAGGTAAAATCGAAACATCAAAACAAGTAAATATCATGGCTTTTGCTAGTTTGAAAAATCCTACCGACTAAAGTAGATCAGATGGAGCGTTGTAATTTTCAGTATTAATTACACAATTCATCTGCAAGATAGACGTGTTTAGTAATATTTTTTAACTCATCAACTTTGCCTGAAATGCCACATAAGGTAAAATCGAAACATCAAAACAAGTAAATATCATGGCTTTTGATACTTTGAAAAATCCTACCGACTAAAGTAGATCAGATGGAGCGTTGTAATTTTCAGTATTAATTACACAATTCATCTGCAAGATTAACGTGTTTAGTAATAATTTTTATCTCATCAACTTTGCCTGAAATGGCACATAAGGTAAAATCAAAACATCAAAACAAGTAAATATCATGGCTTTTGATACTTTGAAAAATCCTACCGACTAAAGTAGATCAGATGGAGCGTTGTAATTTTCAGTATTAATTACACAATTCATCTGCAATATAGACGTGTTTAGTAATAATTTTTATCTCATCAACTTTGCCTGCAATGACAGGTTACGTAAAATGGAAACATCAAAACAAGCAAATATCATGGTTTTTGCTAGTTTGAAAAATCCTATCGACTAAAGTAGATCAGATGGAGCGTTGTAATTTTCAGTATTAATTACACAATTCATCTGCAAGATAGACGTGTTTAGTAATAATTTTTATCTCATGAACTTTGCCTGCAATGACAGGTAACGTAAAATGGAAACATCAAAACAAGCAAATATCATGGTTTTTGCTAGTTTGAAAAATCCTATCGACTAAAGTAGATCAGATGGAGCGTTGTAATTTTCAGTATTAATTACACAAT
Source organism: Aphodius sticticus (assembly GCA_963966075.1). NCBI lineage: Eukaryota > Metazoa > Arthropoda > Insecta > Coleoptera > Scarabaeidae > Aphodius > Aphodius sticticus. The sequence continues at coordinate 46,998,688 of OZ014511.1, read as the reverse complement.
TCATCTGCAAGATAGACGTGTTTAGTAATAATTTTTATCTCATGAACTTTGCCTGCAATGACAGGTAACGTAAAATGGAAACATCAAAACAAGCAAATATCATGGTTTTTGCTAGTTTGAAAAATCCTATCGACTAAAGTAGATCAGATGGAGCGTTGTAATTTTCAGTATTAATTACACAATTCATCTGCAAGATAGACGTGTTTAGTAATAATTTTTATCTCATGAACTTTGCCTGCAATGACAGGTAACGTAAAATGGAAACATCAAAACAAGCAAATATCATGGTTTTTGCTAGTTTGAAAAATCCTATCGACTAAAGTAGATCAGATGGAGCGTTGTAATTTTCAGTATTAATTACACAATTCATCTGCAAGATAGACGTGTTTAGTAATAATTTTTATCTCATCAACTTTGCCTGCAATGACAGGTAACGTAAAATGGAAACATCAAAACAAGCAAATATCATGGCTTTTGCTACTTTGAAAAATCCTACCGAGTAAAGTAAATCAGATGGAGCGTTGTAATTTTCAGTATTATTTCCCCAATTCATCTGCAAGATATATGTGTTTAGTACTAATTTTTATCTTATCAACTTTGCCTGTAATGACACATAACGTAAAATCGAAACATCAAAACAGGCAAATATCATGGCTTTTGCTACTTTGAAAAATCCTACCGAGTAAAGTAGATCAGATGGAGCGTTGTAATTTTCAGTATTATTTCCCCAATTCATCTGCAAGATATACGTGTTTAGTACTAATTTTTATCTCATCAACTTTGCCTGAAATGGCACATAAGGTAAAATCGAAACATCAAAACAAGTAAACATCATGGCTTTTGCTAGTTTGAAAAATCCTACCGACTAAAGTAGATTAGATGGAGCGTTGTAATTTTCAGTATTAATTACACAATTCATCTGCAAGATTAACGTGTTTAGTAATAATTTTTATCTCATCAACTTTGCCTGAAATGGCACATAAGGTAAAATCGAAACATCAAAACAAGTAAATATCATGGCTTTTGCTAGTTTGAAAAATCCTACCGACTAAAGTAGATCAGATGGAGCGTTGTAATTTTCAGTATTAATTACACAATTCATCTGCAAGATAGACGTGTTTAGTAATATTTTTTAACTCATCAACTTTGCCTGAAATGCCACATAAGGTAAAATCGAAACATCAAAACAAGTAAATATCATGGCTTTTGATACTTTGAAAAATCCTACCGACTAAAGTAGATCAGATGGAGCGTTGTAATTTTCAGTATTAATTACACAATTCATCTGCAAGATAGACGCGTTTAGTAATAATTGTTATCCCATCAACTTTGCCTGCAATGACAGGTAACGTAAAATGGAAACATCAAAACAAGCAAATATCATGGCTTTTGATACTTTGAAAAATCCTACCGACTAAAGTAGATCAGATGGAGCGTTGTAATTTTCAGTATTAATTACACAATTCATCTGCAATATAGACGTGTTTAGTAATAATTTTTATCTCATCAACTTTGCCTGCAATGACAGGTTACGTAAAATGGAAACATCAAAACAAGCAAATATCATGGTTTTTGCTAGTTTGAAAAATCCTATCGACTAAAGTAGATCAGATGGAGCGTTGTAATTTTCAGTATTAATTACACAATTCATCTGCAAGATAGACGTGTTTAGTAATAATTTTTATCTCATCAACTTTGCCTGCAATGACAGGTAACGTAAAATGGAAACATCAAAACAAGCAAATATCATGGCTTTTGCTAGTTTGAAAAATCCTATCGACTAAAGTAGATCAGATGGAGCGTTGTAATTTTCAGTATTAATTACACAATTCATCTGCAAGATAGACGTGTTTAGTAATAATTTTTATCTCATGAACTTTGCCTGCAATGACAGGTAACGTAAAATGGAAACATCAAAACAAGCAAATATCATGGTTTTTGCTAGTTTGAAAAATCCTATCGACTAAAGTAGATCAGATGGAGCGTTGTAATTTTCAGTATTAAATTACACAATTCATCTGCAATATAGACGTGTTTAGTAATAATTTTTATCTCATCAAGTTTGCCTGCAATGACAGGTAACGTAAAATGGAAACATCAAAACAAGCAAATATCATGGTTTTTGCTAGTTTGAAAAATCCTATCGACTAAAGTAGATCAGATGGAGCGTTGTAATTTTCAGTATTAATTACACAATTCATCTGCAAGATAGACGTGTTTAGTAATAATTTTTATCTCATGAACTTTGCCTGCAATGACAGGTAACGTAAAATGGAAACATCAAAACAAGCAAATATCATGGTTTTTGCTAGTTTGAAAAATCCTATCGACTAAAGTAGATCAGATGGAGCGTTGTAATTTTCAGTATTAATTACACAATTCATCTGCAAGATAGACGTGTTTAGTAATAATTTTTATCTCATGAACTTTGCCTGCAATGACAGGTAACGTAAAATGGAAACATCAAAACAAGCAAATATCATGGTTTTTGCTAGTTTGAAAAATCCTATCGACTAAAGTAGATCAGATGGAGCGTTGTAATTTTCAGTATTAATTACACAATTCATCTGCAAGATAGACGTGTTTAGTAATAATTTTTATCTCATGAACTTTGCCTGCAATGACAGGTAACGTAAAATGGAAACATCAAAACAAGCAAATATCATGGTTTTTGCTAGTTTGAAAAATCCTATCGACTAAAGTAGATCAGATGGAGCGTTGTAATTTTCAGTATTAAATTACACAATTCATCTGCAATATAGACGTGTTTAGTAATAATTTTTATCTCAAGTTTGCCTGCAATGACAGGTAACGTAAAATGGAAACATCAAAACAAGCAAATATCATGGTTTTTGCTAGTTTGAAAAATCCTATCGACTAAAGTAGATCAGATGGAGCGTTGTAATTTTCAGTATTAATTACACAATTCATCTGCAATATAGACGTGTTTAGTAATAATTTTTATCTCATCAACTTTGCCTGTAATGACACATAACGTAAAATCGAAACATCAAAACAAGCAAATATCATGGCTTTTGCTAGTTTGAAAAATCCTATCGACTAAAGTAGATCAGATGGAGCGTTGTAATTTTCAGTATTAATTACACAATTCATCTGCAAGATAAACGTGTTTAGTAATAATTTTTATCTCATGAACTTTGCCTGCAATGACAGGTAACGTAAAATGGAAACATCAAAACAAGCAAATATCATGGTTTTTGCTAGTTTGAAAAATCCTACCGACTAAAGTAGATCAGATGGAGCGTTGTAATTTTCAGTATTAATTACACAATTCATCTGCAAGATAGACGTGTTTAGTAATAATTTTTATCTCATCAACTTTGCCTGCAATGACAGGTAACATAAAATGGAAACATCAAAACAAGCAAATATCATGGTTTTTGCTAGTTTGAAAAATCCTATCGACTAAAGTAGATCAGATGGAGCGTTGTAATTTTCAGTATTAATTACACAATTCATCTGCAAGATAGACGTGTTTAGTAATAATTTTTATCTCATCAACTTTGCCTGCAATGACAGGTAACGTAAAATGGAAACATCAAAACAAGCAAATATCATGGTTTTTGCTAGTTTGAAAAATTCTATCGACTAAAGTTGATCAGATGGAGCGTTGTAATTTTCAGTATTAATTACACAATTCATCTGCAAGAAAGACGTGTTTAGTAATAATTTTTATCTCATCAACTTTGCCTGCAATGACAGGTAACGTAAAATGGAAACATCAAAACAAGCAAATATCATGGTTTTTGCTAGTTTGAAAAATCCTATCGACTAAAGTAGATCAGATGGAGCGTTGTAATTTTCAGTATTAAATTACACAATTCATCTGCAATATAGACGTGTTTAGTAATAATTTTTATCTCATCAAGTTTGCCTGCAATGACACATAACGTAAAATCGGAACATCAAAACAAGCAAATATTATGGCTTTTGCTACTTTGAAAAATCCTACCGACTAAAGTAGGTCAGATGGAACGTTGTAATTTTCAGTATTAATTACACAATTCATCTGCAAGATAGACGTGTTTAGTAATAATTTTTATCTCATCAACTTTGCCTGCAATGACAGGTAACGTAAAATGGAAACATCAAAACAAGCAAATATCATGGTTTTTGCTACTTTGAAAAATCCTACCGACTAAAGTAGATCAGATGGAGCGTTGTAATTTTCAGTATTAATTACACAATTCATCTACAAGATATACGTGTTTAGTAATAATTTTTATGTCATCAATTTTGCCTGCAATGACAGGTGACGTAAAATGGAAACATCAAAACTGATCAAAACAAGGAAATATCATAGCTTTTGCTGCTTTGAAAAATCCTACCGACTAAAGTAGGTCAGATGGAACGTTGTAATTTTCAGCATTAAGAACGAGAACCTTTCCAAATTTATGGCAAACATTTTTAGGATGAAAAAAAAAAAATAAAAACATACCTGCGGTGAGAGTTTTTCTTCTTGCCATGAAGGAGGCCCTATGCGCAACGCGTTCCATCATATTCCTTGGAGATACAGGATTCAGGATCAGGATCAGGATCAAGAGAATTCGGATTCGGACATAAGGTCACTTGATTGTTACTATTACAATAGACGACATAAAAAATATAACTATTACAATTATAACAATATTAAGGCAACTTCTGGCTAGTAAAACCTCTCTCCTCCCTTTGTCTCCTTATAAAAAAAGCAGTCAAAAATTTTTACTAAACAATTATTTTTTTTCTCTATTATTTTACCTATTATTTTTCTTCCAATCTTACTTCTAGATTGTATGTTAAGTAAGTAGTTTATAGTTATTGTGGAGGTAGACAAGTTTGTACGAAAATCCGTCTGGGGGAATGATATGAGATTTGGGATCTATTCTTGGGATTTTGGGGGGGTCCGAGCGACGTCCCTGGAATCCAGTGGCGTGCGCCTCTTCTACGTCTCGACGATACGCTGCTGAACACGACGAGGCTAGCATCAGGGCTGGCCGTGACAAGAAACCCGGCCATGGACCACACTGAAAGTTAAGAGAAAACACAAAATTAAAAAAAAACTCAAATGCACACAAAACCTAATACTTCGTGTTACCTAATTAGTTATTAATTAATTACGGATACAAATTTACATATTTCGGATCGGACTTTTCCAGTTTTAGATTGACCGAAGAATGCTCCTTCGAACAGTGTTAGTTTCATTGCGGTATCTCTCAGGGTACTCGAGTAATTAGCATTTTCCTATACACGTAACTTCCCATAAGGGGGGCTGGAAGCCGGCCGTCCAAATTAAGAGGCTGGTTCAGCCTAACTTCAGGTCTGTTCTGCTCAGCTCTGGTGGTCCCCTATTGGTCCAATTATTCAAATAGTTCAATGCTCCTGTGGGTTAATTATTGAATAATGATAGCATCTTATAAGATTACAACAATCTGAATTAACTATTCTAGTGCGTCACAACTCCATATTTATTATACCCATGCCCAATTTTAAACAATTGCTGCTCAAAGATAGACGTATAATTGGAGGACGGGTGATATCCTGATTTCAGGAATAACATCTCAATTATGTATTTTTGCGATGGGGCGCAGTAGTTCCACTTTGTCAATGTACAATTTGAAAAAAATCCAATAAACGAAAAGAAATAAAGCCACACCTTTGAAGAATCGGCGTCGTATTTTCCCAATTTTTCCATCCATGTTCGAGTCTGAACAGTGTGTCCATCTACGATGTTCTCGAGAACTAGTCGTCATTAGACGAAGATAATAGTAATGGGTTTATCTCTATCTACCATATACCACAAAAAAAAAGGCTGTTATTCGCTAAAATTTCGAGAGTTCTAACCTACAAATCCGATATAATCTGAAAATGTAGAAAACTTGGGGACACTGCACAAAGAAGTATTCTAATCGAAATTAGGAGATTACATAAAAATTCTACTATTATATCAGACATCAATCAGGTTTGTGCCTAAAGAAGTATACTATTGTTTTTTTTTTTAAATTTCCTTTTCAATTGTTAGGTTAGTTAGCAGAATATACATATAAACAGTGCTGTTTTATCCATTCTACTACCAGAGAATTCAAGCTCCAAGTATGGTATGATGCAGATAGCTCATTACGGGTTTTGTAATTGGATTCAAATCACATTACGAGGAATCAAAATCCTTACGTACTATTTTGTTGATCGAAGAGGATTTCTAGACAAGAGATGTGATTACTAATTTTCATAATTTCCATGAACTGACAATAAAATTATCGAGGTATGCTGAAGATTACCGATTTTTTATCAAATTTTTTGGTAATATTACTGGAAGACGTCTATAACATTATTATATGAGAAATGTATAATGGGACATAGTCGACTTGTCAACCACTGACTCCAGATGTTTTTCTTCTCAAGTGCAAAGTGTATGGAGAATTACGTTTAACACAACAAACCGCAGATAGTATTGCAATTAGCCCCGAAGAACCGAACAAGCATTACGACCCGTATGCGTGTGGGGTCTCATGATAGCGAGGTTCAAAATTTTTGTGATTTTGATATTATAATATAATATTAATAAAACTATATAATATTATAAAGCTTATGTTGCCTAATTGTCTTTTATAAATAATATATGAATTACAAATTGGTAAATAAAGAATAACTTATTAACTGTTTTGTTTTTCTTATACGTCATCAGATCCCTGTGCTGTGGATGTACATACGTATGTAATATCGACCCATGCAACAAAGACTATAGTAACTACATTTAGTTTGTTAGTTACGATAGTCTTCGTTGCATGGGTCGATATGTATTTGTTTTTCAGTAGCTAGGCATAAGTGTATTAACGGCTGAGAAATGAGTGCATAATCTATCCTACCAAGAGTAAGTAATCTGTGACCAAAGTTATTGGTACGGGGTTTGTTTTTTAGGAGGTATAAATGTATATGGGCGCATAATCTCAATACACTTTCAAATATTCCACATATTCATAGTACGTGTGCGTGTATTCATAGTACGTGTGTTTTTGCATATATCACTTCATAAACCGTAGACAAATGTTGAAGTTGTTTACCATATAAATATATGATAAATATCTCACATTCTCCACATAGGTTATGTCACGGTTATGTCAACACTTTATCACAGTAATTTTTAGAGCTACCATGTTATGTTGGTGACCGTTGTAAAATCACTAGACAGCCTGCTTACGTGTGCAAAAATAAATTGAAACAGCGTTAAAGACGTTAGATCATATAATGTTGACCGCACGTCGGCAAAGTCTATCTTGTTCCAAAGTAGCTTTAGCGAAAACGTCGACATCCCCACGCAAAGACCAATCTCGACTGATTTTTCTAAACTTATCAAAAACAGCCAAGCCTCTGTCGATCAGCTGTTGGACAACGCTCTTAAGAACGCAAACTGTCGCATATCAGGCCGACCTTCGTCTACGCCTGCTATTGCAAGGCTGTATAATCGCAATCGGACTTTTTGACATTCCTATAGCTTAAGAAGAGGGGAATCCAATGGTGTTGGTTTTATTAAGATTGAACAAATGGTAAACGAGATACAGCCTATTGAATATCCCGATCTTTGCTAATATTTCGTGTCACCTAACCAGTTGTTAATTAATAACGGGTACTAATATACATATTTAAAATGTAGCGCTAGCATCTGCGCTTCTTTTACAATAAAATAATCTTACTACTAATCTAATAAATGAGACCAGTGGCAACTTTTTGATGGCTAAATTCGAAATCTAAACGTATATTTAGGTTCAAGTTACCAACAACAAGTTCAAATTTGTCGTTCCAGTGCTATTATTAATTAATACAAAAAAAGGTAATCATTCCAGAAATAGAACAGTGCCACACACGTGTAACACAATTCGCACAAAGTGACGTCTTTGGGGGCAATTGTCATGCCGGTTGTAAATATATAAGTTCCGCAGGAACTGGGTCAACCTTTGCTAAGAAGTACATCCATTTTATTTTCCCAATGAATTAATAATAAACCGTAATTAAATTGTTTCAAGTATCAGTATCACCATATCAGATGGAGGGCCTAGTTTAAGGTCAATATCTCTTCAAGTATTTATCCGTTTGCGATAGCAGCTGTTTCCATTCCCATTCATGCATAACTCAGAATCTACCGTACCGTCCACTGATGCCCACAATCTACACAATCCTTCGACTTATAAATTATAGTGCGAAAAAACGACAAAGTGAGAAAATAAAAGTGAGAAATTAGATAATTAATTCTGTAAATTACAATCCTCTATCTACTCTGGTTTAACCAGAAGAATTTTTCAAACTTCGGTATGTACGAATTCCAGCTGTTTCGATGCTACTATTTTAGTTTTTGTGACATTACGCGAAAAGTAGATGAGATCAGGGGCGGCTCGTTATATAGAGCCAAGGAGCCATGGCACTACCTGTAGTTTCAACGTCAGCAAGAATTTTTAATTAATTCTAAAAAACCTTTTTTTTTTCATTTTAAATGTCAAACAATGCCTGCGTAAGTTGAATGAGTAGTGAAACATCGCAACGCATTTCTCTCCCCAACACAACGCGGTTAACCATGCTATCATACCGCCAACCGGGCCAACTTATTTCTGGCCCGGCAGATCGATAAACCGCGGGGCGGTGCGCGGGTGGGTGGGGTATAGCGACGTCGCCTTCTGTATGCGTATTTGGAGCCAAACTCCAGCTGGCTCAACTCAATCGAGTGCGGCATGCATGTGTTACTCGTATTTTGCGTCTCATATCGTCTAAATCTAGCACAAAAAGTTCCGCTCCGCGGCATACACAATGAATCAAATTAGTTCATTACAGAATAAGCCTATTCTAACATGTACTATTGAGGAAAAAGTGCAAATTAAAGTTAGGTAGGCCTTTACCTGATTTGATCATTGTGAAAAAAACAGACTGTGGCAACATCTTCTAGCTCTAATGCGTTGACTCGTAAAGATCGAAGATTTCAATAAGCGTGTGATTGATTTATTTGCAAGTAAAAAAGAACGTCAAATGGACTTTATATATCGCAAAATATAACTCTGAGTTTATTTTCAGTTAATTTTTTATACTTACTATCTAACTACATATGTATTACTTTAGTAAAAACTGTTTGAAATTATAAACCTTAAAAGAAGTTTTTTCTTTATTTAAAAACCAAGCCATATTTTTCATGCTCTGTGGCTCTACCATTAAAATGTACCACGGGCCGCCACTGGATGCGATAGAGACGATTATCATACATGTGTGGATCACAGATAAATTAGATAATTAATCCTGAAAATTACAACCCTCTATCTACTCGGGTTTAATCAGGAGAATTTTTCAAACTTCGAGTATGTATGTATGCCAGCTGTTTCGATGCACCTATTTTAGTATTTGTGACATTACGAGAAAAGTAGATGGGATAGAGATGATTATCATACATGTTTGAGTCACAGATAAATTAAATAATTAATCCTGAAAATTACAACCCTCCATCTACTCTGGTTTAATCAGGAGAATCTTTCAAACTTTGAGTATGTATGTATGCCAGCTGTTTCGATGCACCTATTTTAGTTTTTGTGACATTACGAAAAAAGTAGATGGGATAGAGATGATTATCATACATGTGTGGGTCACCGATAAATTAGATAATTAATCCTGAAAATTACAACCCTCTATCTACTCTGGTTTAATCAGGAAAATTTTTCAAACTTCGAGTATGTATGTATTCCAGCTGTTTCGATGCTATTATCTTAGTTTTTGTGACATTACGAGAAAAGTAGATGGGATAGAGATGATTATCATACATGTGTGGGTCACCGATAAATTAGATAATTAATCCTGAAAATTACAACTCTCTATCTACTCTGGTTTAATCAGGAGAATTTTTCAAACTTCGAGTATGTATGTATTCCAGCTGTTTCGATGCTATTATTTTAGTTTTCGTGACATTACGAGAAAAGTAGATGGGATAGAGTCGATTATCATACATGTGTGGGTCACCGATAAATTAGATAATTAATCCTGAAAATTACAACTCTCTATCTACTCTGGTTTAATCAGGAGAATTTTTTAAACTTGGGGTATGTATGTATTCCAGCTGTTTCGATGCTATTATCTGAGTTTTTGTGACATTACGAGAAAAGTAGATGGGATAGAGACGATTATCATACATGTTTGGGTCACAGATAAATTAGATAATTAATCCTGAAGATCACAACCCTTTATCTACTCTGGTTTAATCAGGAGAATTTTTCAAACTTCGAGTATGTATGTATTCCAGCTGTTTCGATGCTATTATTTTAGTTTTTGTGACATTACGAGAAAAGTAGATGGGATAGAGACGATTATCATACATGTGTGGGTCACAGATAAATTAGATAATTAATCCTGAAGATCACAACCCTTTATCTACTCTGGTTTAATCAGGAGAATTTTTCAAACTTCGAGTATGTATGTATTCCAGCTGTTTCGATGCTATTATTTTAGTTTTTGTGACATTACGAGAAAAGTAGATGGGATAGAGATGATTATCATACATGTGTGGGTCACCGATAAATTAGATAATTAATCCTGAAAATTACAACTCTCTATCTACTCTGGTTTAATCAGGAGAATTTTTCAAACTTCGAGTATGTATGTATTCCAGCTGTTTCGATGCTATTATTTTAGTTTTTGTGACATTACGAGAAAAGTAGATGGGATAGAGACGATTATCATACATGTGTGGGTCACAGATAAATTAGATAATTAATCCTGAAGATCACAACCCTTTATCTACTCTGGTTTAATCAGGAGAATTTTTCAAACTTCGAGTATGTATGTATTCCAGCTGTTTCGATGCTATTATTTTAGTTTTTGTGACATTACGAGAAAAGTAGATGGGATAGAGATGATTATCATACATGTGTGGGTCACCGATAAATTAGATAATTAATCCTGAAAATTACAACTCTCTATCTACTCTGGTTTAATCAGGAGAATTTTTCAAACTTCGAGTATGTATGTATTCCAGCTGTTTCGATGCTATTATTTTAGTTTTTGTGACATTACGAGAAAAGTAGATGGGATAGAGACGATTATCATACATGTGTGGGTCACAAATAAATTAGATAATTAATCCTGAAGATCACAACCCTTTATCTACTCTGGTTTAATCAGGAGAATTTTTCAAACTTCGAGTATGTATGTATTCCAGCTGTTTCGATGCTATTATTTAAGTTTTTGTGACATTACGAGAAAAGTAGATGGGATAGAGACGATTATCATACATGTGTGGGTCACAAATAAATTAGATAATTAATCCTGAAGATCACAACCCTTTATCTACTCTGGTTTAATCAGGAGGATTTTTCAAACTTCGAGTATGTATGTATTCCAGCTGTTTCGATGCTATTATTTTAGTTTTTGTGACATTACGAGAAAAGTAGATGGGATAGAGATGATTATCATACATGTGTGGGTCACCGATAAATTAGATAATTAATCCTGAAGATCACAACCCTTTATCTACTCTGGTTTAATCAGGAGAATTTTTCAAACTTCGAGTATGTATGTATTCCAGCTGTTTCGATGCTATTATTTTAGTTTTTGTGACATTACGAGAAAAGTAGATGGGATAGAGACGATTATCATACATGTGTGGGTCACAAATAAATTAGATAATTAATCCTGAAGATCACAACCCTTTATCTACTCTGGTTTAATCAGGAGAATTTTTCAAACTTCGAGTATGTATGTATTCCAGCTGTTTCGATGCTATTATTTAAGTTTTTGTGACATTACGAGAAAAGTAGATGGGATAGAGACGATTATCATACATGTGTGGGTCACAAATAAATTAGATAATTAATCCTGAAGATCACAACCCTTTATCTACTCTGGTTTAATCAGGAGGATTTTTCAAACTTCGAGTATGTATGTATTCCAGCTGTTTCGATGCTATTATTTTAGTTTTTGTGACATTACGAGAAAAGTAGATGGGATAGAGATGATTATCATACATGTGTGGGTCACCGATAAATTAGATAATTAATCCTGAAGATCACAACCCTTTATCTACTCTGGTTTAATCAGGAGAATTTTTCAAACTTCGAGTATGTATGTATTCCAGCTGTTTCGATGCTATTATTTTAGTTTTTGTGACATTACGAGAAAAGTAGATGGGATAGAGATGATTATCATACATGTGTGGGTCACAGATAAATTAGATAATTAATCCTGAAAATTACAACTCTCTATCTACTCTGGTTTAATCAGGAGAATTTTTCAAACTTCGAGTATGTATGTATTCCAGCTGTTTCGATGCTATTATTTTAGTTTTTGTGACATTACGAGAAAAGTAGATGGGATAGAGACGATTATCATACATGTTTGGGTCACAGATAAATTAGATAATTAATCCTGAAGATCACAACCCTTTATCTACTCTGGTTTAATCAGGAGAATTTTTCAAACTTCGAGTATGTATGTATTCCAGCTGTTTCGATGCTATTATTTAAGTTTTTGTGACATTACGAGAAAAGTAGATGGGATAGAGACGATTATCATACATGTGTGGGTCACAGATAAATTAGATAATTAATCCTGAAGATCACAACCCTTTATCTACTCTGGTTTAATCAGGAGGATTTTTCAAACTTCGAGTATGTATGTATTCCAGCTGTTTCGATGCTATTATTTTAGTTTTTGTGACATTACGAGAAAAGTAGATGGGATAGAGATGATTATCATACATGTGTGGGTCACCGATAAATTAGATAATTAATCCTGAAGATCACAACCCTTTATCTACTCTGGTTTAATCAGGAGAATTTTTCAAACTTCGAGTATGTATGTATTCCAGCTGTTTCGATGCTATTATTTTAGTTTTTGTGACATTACGAGAAAAGTAGATGGGATAGAGATGATTATCATACATGTTTGGGTCACAGATAAATTAGATAATTAATCCTGAAGATCACAACCCTTTATCTACTCTGGTTTAATCAGGAGAATTTTTCAAACTTCGAGTATGTATGTATTCCAGCTGTTTCGATGCTATTATTTAAGTTTTTGTGACATTACGAGAAAAGTAGATGGGATAGAGACGATTATCATACATGTGTGGGTCACAGATAAATTAGATAATTAATCCTGAAGATCACAACCCTTTATCTACTCTGGTTTAATCAGGAGGATTTTTCAAACTTCGAGTATGTATGTATTCCAGCTGTTTCGATGCTATTATTTTAGTTTTTGTGACATTACGAGAAAAGTAGATGGGATAGAGATGATTATCATACATGTGTGGGTCACCGATAAATTAGATAATTAATCCTGAAAATTACAACCCTTTATCTACTCTGGTTTAATCAGGAGAATTTTTCAAACTTCGAGTATGTATGTATTCCAGCTGTTTCGATGCTATTATTTTAGTTTTTGTGACATTACGAGAAAAGTAGATGGGATAGAGACGATTATCATACATGTTTGGGTCACAGATAAATTAGATAATTAATCCTGAAAATTACAACCCTTTATCTACTCTGGTTTAATCAGGAGAATTTTTCAAACTTCGAGTATGTATGTATTCCAGCTGTTTCGATGCTATTATTTTAGTTTTTGTGACATTACGAGAAAAGTAGATGGGATAGAGACGATTATCATACATGTGTGGGTCACCGATAAATTAGATAATTAATCCTGAAAATTACAACTCTCTATCTACTCTGGTTTAATCAGGAGAATTGTTCAAACTTCGAGTATGTATGCATTCCAGCTGTTTCGATGCTATTATTTTAGTTTTTGTGACATTACGAGAAAAGTAGATGGGATAGAGATGATTATCATACATGTGTGGGTCACCGATAAATTAGATAATTAATCCTGAAAATTACAACCCTTTATCTACTCTGGTTTAATCAGGAGAATTTTTCAAACTTCGAGTATGTATGTATTCCAGCTGTTTCGATGCTATTATTTTAGTTTTTGTGACATTACGAGAAAAGTAGATGGGATAGAGACGATTATCATACATGTTTGGGTCACAAATAAATTAGATAATTAATCCTGAAGATCACAACCCTTTATCTACTCTGGTTTAATCAGGAGAATTTTTCAAACTTCGAGTATGTATGTATTCCAGCTGTTTCGATGCTATTATTTTAGTTTTTGTGACATTACGAGAAAAGTAGATGGGATAGAGACGATTATCATACATGTGTGGGTCACAGATAAATTAGATAATTAATCCTGAAGATCACAACCCTTTATCTACTCTGGTTTAATCAGGAGAATTTTTCAAACTTCGAGTATGTATGTATTCCAGCTGTTTCGATGCTATTATTTTAGTTTTTGTGACATTACGAGAAAAGTAGATGGGATAGAGATGATTATCATACATGTGTGGGTCACCGATAAATTAGATAATTAATCCTGAAAATTACAACTCTCTATCTACTCTGGTTTAATCAGGAGAATTTTTCAAACTTCGAGTATGTATGTATTCCAGCTGTTTCGATGCTATTATTTTAGTTTTTGTGACATTACGAGAAAAGTAGATGGGATAGAGACGATTATCATACATGTGTGGGTCACAGATAAATTAGATAATTAATCCTGAAGATCACAACCCTTTATCTACTCTGGTTTAATCAGGAGAATTTTTCAAACTTCGAGTATGTATGTATTCCAGCTGTTTCGATGCTATTATTTTAGTTTTTGTGACATTACGAGAAAAGTAGATGGGATAGAGATGATTATCATACATGTGTGGGTCACCGATAAATTAGATAATTAATCCTGAAAATTACAACTCTCTATCTACTCTGGTTTAATCAGGAGAATTTTTCAAACTTCGAGTATGTATGTATTCCAGCTGTTTCGATGCTATTATTTTAGTTTTTGTGACATTACGAGAAAAGTAGATGGGATAGAGACGATTATCATACATGTGTGGGTCACAAATAAATTAGATAATTAATCCTGAAGATCACAACCCTTTATCTACTCTGGTTTAATCAGGAGAATTTTTCAAACTTCGAGTATGTATGTATTCCAGCTGTTTCGATGCTATTATTTAAGTTTTTGTGACATTACGAGAAAAGTAGATGGGATAGAGACGATTATCATACATGTGTGGGTCACAAATAAATTAGATAATTAATCCTGAAGATCACAACCCTTTATCTACTCTGGTTTAATCAGGAGGATTTTTCAAACTTCGAGTATGTATGTATTCCAGCTGTTTCGATGCTATTATTTTAGTTTTTGTGACATTACGAGAAAAGTAGATGGGATAGAGATGATTATCATACATGTGTGGGTCACCGATAAATTAGATAATTAATCCTGAAGATCACAACCCTTTATCTACTCTGGTTTAATCAGGAGAATTTTTCAAACTTCGAGTATGTATGTATTCCAGCTGTTTCGATGCTATTATTTTAGTTTTTGTGACATTACGAGAAAAGTAGATGGGATAGAGACGATTATCATACATGTGTGGGTCACAAATAAATTAGATAATTAATCCTGAAGATCACAACCCTTTATCTACTCTGGTTTAATCAGGAGAATTTTTCAAACTTCGAGTATGTATGTATTCCAGCTGTTTCGATGCTATTATTTAAGTTTTTGTGACATTACGAGAAAAGTAGATGGGATAGAGACGATTATCATACATGTGTGGGTCACAAATAAATTAGATAATTAATCCTGAAGATCACAACCCTTTATCTACTCTGGTTTAATCAGGAGGATTTTTCAAACTTCGAGTATGTATGTATTCCAGCTGTTTCGATGCTATTATTTTAGTTTTTGTGACATTACGAGAAAAGTAGATGGGATAGAGATGATTATCATACATGTGTGGGTCACCGATAAATTAGATAATTAATCCTGAAGATCACAACCCTTTATCTACTCTGGTTTAATCAGGAGAATTTTTCAAACTTCGAGTATGTATGTATTCCAGCTGTTTCGATGCTATTATTTTAGTTTTTGTGACATTACGAGAAAAGTAGATGGGATAGAGATGATTATCATACATGTGTGGGTCACAGATAAATTAGATAATTAATCCTGAAAATTACAACTCTCTATCTACTCTGGTTTAATCAGGAGAATTTTTCAAACTTCGAGTATGTATGTATTCCAGCTGTTTCGATGCTATTATTTTAGTTTTTGTGACATTACGAGAAAAGTAGATGGGATAGAGACGATTATCATACATGTTTGGGTCACAGATAAATTAGATAATTAATCCTGAAGATCACAACCCTTTATCTACTCTGGTTTAATCAGGAGAATTTTTCAAACTTCGAGTATGTATGTATTCCAGCTGTTTCGATGCTATTATTTAAGTTTTTGTGACATTACGAGAAAAGTAGATGGGATAGAGACGATTATCATACATGTGTGGGTCACAGATAAATTAGATAATTAATCCTGAAGATCACAACCCTTTATCTACTCTGGTTTAATCAGGAGGATTTTTCAAACTTCGAGTATGTATGTATTCCAGCTGTTTCGATGCTATTATTTTAGTTTTTGTGACATTACGAGAAAAGTAGATGGGATAGAGATGATTATCATACATGTGTGGGTCACCGATAAATTAGATAATTAATCCTGAAAATTACAACTCTCTATCTACTCTGGTTTAATCAGGAGAATTTTTCAAACTTCGAGTATGTATGTATTCCAGCTGTTTCGATGCTATTATTTTAGTTTTTGTGACATTACGAGAAAAGTAGATGGGATAGAGACGATTATCATACATGTGTGGGTCACAAATAAATTAGATAATTAATCCTGAAGATCACAACCCTTTATCTACTCTGGTTTAATCAGGAGAATTTTTCAAACTTCGAGTATGTATGTATTCCAGCTGTTTCGATGCTATTATTTAAGTTTTTGTGACATTACGAGAAAAGTAGATGGGATAGAGACGATTATCATACATGTGTGGGTCACAAATAAATTAGATAATTAATCCTGAAGATCACAACCCTTTATCTACTCTGGTTTAATCAGGAGGATTTTTCAAACTTCGAGTATGTATGTATTCCAGCTGTTTCGATGCTATTATTTTAGTTTTTGTGACATTACGAGAAAAGTAGATGGGATAGAGATGATTATCATACATGTGTGGGTCACCGATAAATTAGATAATTAATCCTGAAGATCACAACCCTTTATCTACTCTGGTTTAATCAGGAGAATTTTTCAAACTTCGAGTATGTATGTATTCCAGCTGTTTCGATGCTATTATTTTAGTTTTTGTGACATTACGAGAAAAGTAGATGGGATAGAGACGATTATCATACATGTGTGGGTCACAAATAAATTAGATAATTAATCCTGAAGATCACAACCCTTTATCTACTCTGGTTTAATCAGGAGAATTTTTCAAACTTCGAGTATGTATGTATTCCAGCTGTTTCGATGCTATTATTTAAGTTTTTGTGACATTACGAGAAAAGTAGATGGGATAGAGACGATTATCATACATGTGTGGGTCACAAATAAATTAGATAATTAATCCTGAAGATCACAACCCTTTATCTACTCTGGTTTAATCAGGAGGATTTTTCAAACTTCGAGTATGTATGTATTCCAGCTGTTTCGATGCTATTATTTTAGTTTTTGTGACATTACGAGAAAAGTAGATGGGATAGAGATGATTATCATACATGTGTGGGTCACCGATAAATTAGATAATTAATCCTGAAGATCACAACCCTTTATCTACTCTGGTTTAATCAGGAGAATTTTTCAAACTTCGAGTATGTATGTATTCCAGCTGTTTCGATGCTATTATTTTAGTTTTTGTGACATTACGAGAAAAGTAGATGGGATAGAGATGATTATCATACATGTGTGGGTCACAGATAAATTAGATAATTAATCCTGAAAATTACAACTCTCTATCTACTCTGGTTTAATCAGGAGAATTTTTCAAACTTCGAGTATGTATGTATTCCAGCTGTTTCGATGCTATTATTTTAGTTTTTGTGACATTACGAGAAAAGTAGATGGGATAGAGACGATTATCATACATGTTTGGGTCACAGATAAATTAGATAATTAATCCTGAAGATCACAACCCTTTATCTACTCTGGTTTAATCAGGAGAATTTTTCAAACTTCGAGTATGTATGTATTCCAGCTGTTTCGATGCTATTATTTAAGTTTTTGTGACATTACGAGAAAAGTAGATGGGATAGAGACGATTATCATACATGTGTGGGTCACAGATAAATTAGATAATTAATCCTGAAGATCACAACCCTTTATCTACTCTGGTTTAATCAGGAGGATTTTTCAAACTTCGAGTATGTATGTATTCCAGCTGTTTCGATGCTATTATTTTAGTTTTTGTGACATTACGAGAAAAGTAGATGGGATAGAGATGATTATCATACATGTGTGGGTCACCGATAAATTAGATAATTAATCCTGAAGATCACAACCCTTTATCTACTCTGGTTTAATCAGGAGAATTTTTCAAACTTCGAGTATGTATGTATTCCAGCTGTTTCGATGCTATTATTTTAGTTTTTGTGACATTACGAGAAAAGTAGATGGGATAGAGATGATTATCATACATGTTTGGGTCACAGATAAATTAGATAATTAATCCTGAAGATCACAACCCTTTATCTACTCTGGTTTAATCAGGAGAATTTTTCAAACTTCGAGTATGTATGTATTCCAGCTGTTTCGATGCTATTATTTAAGTTTTTGTGACATTACGAGAAAAGTAGATGGGATAGAGACGATTATCATACATGTGTGGGTCACAGATAAATTAGATAATTAATCCTGAAGATCACAACCCTTTATCTACTCTGGTTTAATCAGGAGGATTTTTCAAACTTCGAGTATGTATGTATTCCAGCTGTTTCGATGCTATTATTTTAGTTTTTGTGACATTACGAGAAAAGTAGATGGGATAGAGATGATTATCATACATGTGTGGGTCACCGATAAATTAGATAATTAATCCTGAAAATTACAACCCTTTATCTACTCTGGTTTAATCAGGAGAATTTTTCAAACTTCGAGTATGTATGTATTCCAGCTGTTTCGATGCTATTATTTTAGTTTTTGTGACATTACGAGAAAAGTAGATGGGATAGAGACGATTATCATACATGTTTGGGTCACAGATAAATTAGATAATTAATCCTGAAAATTACAACCCTTTATCTACTCTGGTTTAATCAGGAGAATTTTTCAAACTTCGAGTATGTATGTATTCCAGCTGTTTCGATGCTATTATTTTAGTTTTTGTGACATTACGAGAAAAGTAGATGGGATAGAGACGATTATCATACATGTGTGGGTCACCGATAAATTAGATAATTAATCCTGAAAATTACAACTCTCTATCTACTCTGGTTTAATCAGGAGAATTGTTCAAACTTCGAGTATGTATGCATTCCAGCTGTTTCGATGCTATTATTTTAGTTTTTGTGACATTACGAGAAAAGTAGATGGGATAGAGATGATTATCATACATGTGTGGGTCACCGATAAATTAGATAATTAATCCTGAAAATTACAACCCTTTATCTACTCTGGTTTAATCAGGAGAATTTTTCAAACTTCGAGTATGTATGTATTCCAGCTGTTTCGATGCTATTATTTTAGTTTTTGTGACATTACGAGAAAAGTAGATGGGATAGAGACGATTATCATACATGTTTGGGTCACAGATAAATTAGATAATTAATCCTGAAAATTACAACCCTTTATCTACTCTGGTTTAATCAGGAGAATTTTTCAAACTTCGAGTATGTATGTATTCCAGCTGTTTCGATGCTATTATTTTAGTTTTTGTGACATTACGAGAAAAGTAGATGGGATAGAGACGATTATCATACATGTGTGGGTCACAGATAAATTAGATAATTAATCCTGAAGATCACAACCCTTTATCTACTCTGGTTTAATCAGGAGGATTTTTCAAACTTCGAGTATGTATGTATTCCAGCTGTTTCGATGCTATTATTTTAGTTTTTGTGACATTACGAGAAAAGTAGATGGGATAGAGATGATTATCATACATGTGTGGGTCACCGATAAATTAGATAATTAATCCTGAAAATTACAACTCTCTATCTACTCTGGTTTAATCAGGAGAATTGTTCAAACTTCGAGTATGTATGCATTCCAGCTGTTTCGATGCTATTATTTTAGTTTTTGTGACATTACGAGAAAAGTAGATGGGATAGAGATGATTATCATACATGTGTGGGTCACCGATAAATTAGATAATTAATCCTGAAAATTACAACCCTTTATCTACTCTGGTTTAATCAGGAGAATTTTTCAAACTTCGAGTATGTATGTATTCCAGCTGTTTCGATGCTATTATTTTAGTTTTTGTGACATTACGAGAAAAGTAGATGGGATAGAGACGATTATCATACATGTGTGGGTCACAGATAAATTAGATAATTAATCCTGAAGATCACAACCCTTTATCTACTCTGGTTTAATCAGGAGGATTTTTCAAACTTCGAGTATGTATGTATTCCAGCTGTTTCGATGCTATTATTTTAGTTTTTGTGACATTACGAGAAAAGTAGATGGGATAGAGATGATTATCATACATGTGTGGGTCACCGATAAATTAGATAATTAATCCTGAAAATTACAACTCTCTATCTACTCTGGTTTAATCAGGAGAATTGTTCAAACTTCGAGTATGTATGCATTCCAGCTGTTTCGATGCTATTATTTTAGTTTTTGTGACATTACGAGAAAGGTAGATGGGATAGAGACGATTATCATACATTTGTGGGTCACAGATAAATTAGATAATGAATCCTGAAGATTAAAACCCTCTATCTACTCTGGTTTAATCAGGAAAATTTTTCAAACTTCGAGTATGTATGTATTCCAGCTGTTTCGATGCTATTATCTTAGTTTTTGTGACATTACGAGAAAAGTAGATGGGATAGAGATGATTATCATACATGTGTGGGTCACCGATAAATTAGATAAATAATCCTGAAAATTACAACTCTCTATCTACTCTGGTTTAATCAGGAGAATTTTTCAAACTTCGAGTATGTATGCATTCCAGCTGTTTCGATGCTATTATTTTAGTTTTTGTGACATTACGAGAAAAGTAGATGGGATAGAGTCGATTATCATACATGTGTGGGTCACCGATAAATTAGATAATTAATCCTGAAAATTACAACTCTCTATCTACTCTGGTTTAATCAGGAGAATTGTTCAAACTTCGAGTATGTATGCATTCCAGCTGTTTCGATGCTATTATTTTAGTTTTTGTGACATTACGAGAAAGGTAGATGGGATAGAGACGATTATCATACATTTGTGGGTCACAGATAAATTAGATAATTAATCCTGAAGATCACAACCCTTTATCTACTCTGGTTTAATCAGGAGAATTTTTCAAACTTCGAGTATGTATGTATTCCAGCTGTTTCGATGCTATTATTTTAGTTTTTGTGACATTACGAGAAAAGTAGATGGGATAGAGATGATTATCATACATGTTTGGGTCACAGATAAATTAGATAATTAATCCTGAAGATCACAACCCTTTATCTACTCTGGTTTAATCAGGAGAATTTTTCAAACTTCGAGTATGTATGTATTCCAGCTGTTTCGATGCTATTATTTTAGTTTTTGTGACATTACGAGAAAAGTAGATGGGATAGAGACGATTATCATACATGTGTGGGTCACCGATAAATTAGATAATTAATCCTGAAAATTACAACTCTCTATCTACTCTGGTTTAATCAGGAGAATTGTTCAAACTTCGAGTATGTATGCATTCCAGCTGTTTCGATGCTATTATTTTAGTTTTTGTGACATTACGAGAAAAGTAGATGGGATAGAGATGATTATCATACATGTGTGGGTCACCGATAAATTAGATAATTAATCCTGAAAATTACAACCCTCTATCTACTCTGGTTTAATCAGGAGAATTTTTCAAACTTCGAGTATGTATGTATTCCAGCTGTTTCGATGCACCTATTTTAGTTTTTGTGACATTACGAAAAAAGTAGTTGGGATAGAGATGATTATCATACATGTGTGGGTCACAGATAAATCAGATAATTAATCCTGAAAATTACAACCCTCTATCTACTCTGGTTTAATCAGGAGAATTTTTCAAACTTCGAGTATGTATGTATTCCAGCTGTTTCGATGCTATTATTTTAGTTTTTGTGACATTACGAGAAAAGTAGATGGGATAGAGTCGATTATCATACATGCGTGGGTCACAGATAAATTAGATAATTAATAATGAAAATTGCAACTCGCTGTCTACTCTGCTGCCGTGTCAAAAGTTCCAAAATACACTACTATAAATTCCGGTCAAAAACAGTTTGGTTTAATTAATTTAATGGTGTGGTAGCCCTGACTTGCATGTCGACTGTCCAGTGTGTGTGTATGTGTTTGATGATTTACGTAATTAATTACAGTAATATGCAACTTAGTGACGTGTTTGTAGTCATTTTTTTAGGGTTGAATGACTACAATACAAGATCATTGACACAGGGAAATGTGTGGACTGTTGTGGCAGTTTCAACATTTTGTGGACTGTTGAAAGATAAAATAAATACAAATACTGTTTCTAACCTAGTCAATCTAACACAGCGTGTTTTCCAGACTACCTATTTCTGCTTTATTTGCTAATTTCTGTATTCCGTGTCCGTGACAAATTATCTTGGACGTTGACATTGGAAAGTGGGAAAAATCGATATTTAGTGGTACATTTGCTACCTCATGTATGTAAAGTGTTATAGATTACCTATCTAAAGTAAAACGTGCATATGTATTGTACACTTGCATTCACATCAGACACTTAATGTGACGTCAAGAGATAATTTTTTATCATTATTCTTGTTATATTTGTTTGAATGTACACGAGAAAAAAAATTTGAGAAAAACCTAATTTACAATTAGTAACTTAATTATGATTAACAAACTAATGTCGACATTTGTATTAAAAATATAATTTGAAATATACACAGTTATTGGTGAGTAAACGTATTTCTTTAAACAGGTTATAGTAGAGGTCATTTGCAAGTTATTTCACCCGAAATGCATGATCCAAATGTCAACAGTTTTCGAGATAGAGGAATGTATTTATATTAAAAATCAATAATATTATGATTAAACAATAATGATTTTCCCAAATTCAGACTTGTGCAGGGTGGGCCAAATTCGATGTTACTATAGGAGATCTCGGCAAATATAAGAGATATCGAAAAATGAGTATGGTTGTTGTGTCGTCTTTTTTAGAGAGAAACTCAATGGTGAAAACCAGAATTAGCTATCGTCTTTTGTTTTCGAGTTATAACACAAAACTCGATTTTTAGCTATTTTGATACTTGTCAATATCTTTGTTGTTTGTTAAATCAGACGAATGATATTTGCACGTTCTTCAGGCACTTTTTCGATTAGAATTCAGTGGAATTTACAGATTTTAAATATCTCTAATAGTTTTGTAGATATAACATAAAGTTGTGTTTTTTTTAAATGGAAACCATAGCTGGCTATGACTGAAATAAATAGAGCATTTTTTCCTCTTTTCAACGATATATAACACGCTGGTCCATAATATTCAAAAAGTAACGTTTTATTGAATAATTAGTATATATCAGAGGCATTATGATTATTGTCTTCGAGATTTCTTTGAGTAGGCGTATGTCACTAGTAGTTTGACACTACTAATTAGTGATTTAAGTATTGAATTTGCATTCTTCTGAATATTTATTTCAATTAAAAGTTACGAAATGCCGTATGAAGCATATGAAAAATACGCAATGATCGAATGCTTTATTAAAAGTAATAACAATGCTGAAATTGCATCCAAAACATACTTCAATCGTTATCCAGTAAGAACACAACCTCACAAACCTATTTTTGAAAGAAAATCTCATCAATCACGGGTCATTTAGTATGCCAAGACCCAAACATTACCATATTGAAAATGCTGAAGAAGCTGCCACCAACACAGTTGCAGCCGCAGTTGCAAATCCCTCAACTTCAAATCGTGAAATAGATACTGAATCTTCAGCATACCAATCCATACCACAATGTTCGGCTTTTGGCATATTAATCAACCCGTAATTGATGAGATGGTCTTTTAATCCCAAAAACAAGTTTGTGCGGTCGTGCACTACCTGGATAACGATTGAATTATGTTTCGGATGTTATATCACAATTATTGTTATTACTTTGAATAAAGCATTCGATTATTGCTCATTTTTCATACTATTCAAACGGCATTCCGTAATTTTCAATTAAAATAAAAGAATGAAATTTTACGAATTTCACTGATTAGTAGTGTCAAACTACTAGTGACATACGCCTACTCGGAGAAATCTCGAAGACAATAATTATCATTTCTCTGATATATACTAATTTCATGTTATTCAATAAAACATTACTTTTGGAATATTTTGGACCGGCATGTTATATATCATTGAAAAGGGAAAAAAGGCTCTATTTATTTCAGTCATAGCCAGCTATGGTTTCCATTTAAAAAAACACAACTTTATGTTATATCTACAAAACTATTAGAGATATTTAAAATCTATGAATTCCACTGAATTCTAATCGAAAAAGTGCCTGAAGAACGTGCAAATATCATTCGTCTGATTTAATAAACAACAAAGATATCGACAAGTATCAAAATAGCCAAAAATCCAGTTTTCTGTTATAACTCGAAAACAAAAGACGATAGCTAATTTTGGTTTTCACCATTGAGTTTCTCTCAAAAAAAGACGACACAACAACCTTACTCATTTTTCGATATCTCTTATAGTTACCGAGATCTCCTATAGTAACATCGAATTTGGCCCACCCTGTACTGACTCTGCCTGTTTTAGGTGCTACGCCTAGGCGCCCAGTAAGGATATTTTTATCGCCGCGGATAAAAATTTGCACCACGTATATGGGCGCAGTTCGTTACAAACCATGTGTTTCATAATGGCGGATAAAAATTCGCTGTAGGGAAAAAGACAAGTGGCGTCTGGGCTAAGAGCAATAGAAACTTTTCCAAATTTAAAATAGACGTAAATGGACAAAGAAAAA
Organism: Aphodius sticticus; assembly: GCA_963966075.1. Classification (NCBI taxonomy): domain Eukaryota; kingdom Metazoa; phylum Arthropoda; class Insecta; order Coleoptera; family Scarabaeidae; genus Aphodius; species Aphodius sticticus. The sequence goes on along the minus strand of OZ014511.1, from coordinate 46,973,623 downwards.
TAGAAAAGTTAGGGCAATTATTTCAGATGAAAGGGCGATTGCACAGTCAAATAAAAATGACAAAATACCAGAGAAATTTTAAAAACTAAAGCTGGATGTGTTCCTTAAAAATAAATATACAGTATATCTCCACGGATTGAAATACGCAGAGGAAAAGTTGTGGGTTATTCCGCAATACCGTGTCACACCCGTCACGCCCATTTAACGACTATAGAAAAGTCCGGGTAGGAAAAGTCCGGGTAAGAAAAGTCCGGGTAGGAAAATACCGGGCAGGAAAATTCCGGGCAAGAAAGGCCCGGGTAAGAAAAGTCCGGATAGAAAAAGTCCGGACGGGAAAAGTCCGGGTAAGAAAAGTCCGGGTAAAAAAGTCCGGGTAGAAAAAGTCCGGGTAAAAAAGTCCGGGTAAAAAAGTCCGGGTAGAAAAAGTCCGGGTAAGAAAAGTCCGGATAAGAAAAGTCCGGGTAGGAAAAGTCCGTGTAAGAAAAGTCCGGGTAGGAAAAATCCGAGTAAGAAAAGTCCGGGTAAGAGATGTCCGGGTAAGAAGAGTCCGGGTAGGAAAAGCCGGGTAAGAAAAGTCCGCGGAGGAAAGTCCGGGTAAGAAAAGTCCGGGTAAAAAAAGTCCGGGTAAGAAAGTCATGGTCATCATACATATAACCAATGGGGGCTTTTATTATTACTTTGATGCAACTTTATAACAAAAAGACGACTCATATTTTAGAATTGTTGTAGATAGATGTTCAATCTGATAAATTTGATGAAAAACCTTTTTAAATGACAACCGTGACGGTTGTTACCAGTACAGCGATCTCTTGGTTTTGGTAACCTAAAATTAAAAATTCGCGGAGTGACCCTAGTGTAAAGTTTCTATTCTAATAAAGTTAATAAATAATTCTAGTGTTTATGAGAAATTTAGGCTAGCTACTATTATACAGTGCTTCCCAAAAGTAACGGATAAATTCAATAAAACCTTAAATAAAAATATTTCAGAAAAATGCTCTGACACGTCGATTTTTATTTTTAAATTACTATCCTGACATACACTTTTCAGCCCCCCACCCCTTCGCCCCTAAGGGGTGGCAACCCCAACTTTAAAAATTCAAATAGCAAAGTACCCCTTGCGATACCTCAATTGATAGATTTTTTTATTCTGAATAAAACGAAAAAAAGATTATCAAAATCAGTTGATAAATAACCGCGATATTTACCAAAATGTATTCAAAGAAGAACGTCAATATTCGAGTAAGCGCTGTTGAAGCGGGCATAGCAATATCGTTCAAACAATTGCAACTTGTTTTTACTTATGTCAAACACAATTCAGATTTTTCGTCATTGAAGAAATAGTAGCAAAGTGAGATTTACAGAAACCGAAAGAATCGAAGTTTTAATGATTGGGTTTGGAGATAGAAGCCGGACGCATGAAGAAGTTCGTGTTTTGTTCAATGAAACGCACCCGGACCGGCCGCCAATATCGGAATCTACAGTAAGTCGAATCGAAAACAAATTTCGCGATCTCGGTCATGTACGGGATAAGCCTAAGGCAGGACGTCCATTGGCCTTAATTGAAAACCGACAATTGGATGCTATTTTAATGGTGCAAGAAAATCATTCAACCCTTGCGGAGGTCGCTTCACAAGTTAGTGCGTCAAAAAGCACAGTGTCCAGATTATTTCGAAAACACAAATTTCACCCGTATGAAGTGCACTTGGTACAAAAATTGTCCGATGATGACTTTGATCGACGAGTGCAGTTTTGTGAGACAATGATGGAACTCTCTAATGAAAATCCTTGCTTAATTAGAAACATCGTTTTTTTCTGTTGAGGCAACATTTTGCCTGAATGGCACCGCCAATAAACAAAATTGCCGTTACTGGGCTCGTCAAAATCCGCATTGGATGGTGGAAGCGAACACACAATATCCTCAAAACCTTAATGTGTGGGCTGGTGTGGTGGGTTCTAGAATTATTGGACCAAATTTTTCGACGGAACACTGAATGGTGAACGTTATCTGAACTTTCTACGAAATGAACTACTACCTACTTTAGCGGTGTTGTTTCCCAACGCAGAAGATCCTGATAGACACAAGGACAGAATTTGGTTACAGCAAGACGGTGCGCCTCCACATTATGCGCGACAAGTTCGAGAATACCTCGATCAAGTATTTCCTAATCCAAATATTTTCAAATTTCCTAATGGATTGGTAGATGAAGGCTTATTGAATGGCCAGCAAGATCGCCAGATTTAACCCCACTAGATTATTTTCTTTGCGGCTATTTAAAAAGTAAAGTTTATTTTAATAGACCTGTAAATATTGAGGCGTTAAAGGAAAGAATTCCTGCAGTAATTCACTTAATGACTCCAGGAATGTTCGAAAACTCGAAATAAAATGTTAGAAAATGTTCAACAAGCGTTTGGGGATAGATTAGGGCATTGTCTCGTCGTTAACGCGCAGCACTTTGACAATTAATTAAGGATTAGTTAATTAAATTTTGTTATTCCTCAATTTCGTGTATAAATAAATTTTGATAAATATCGCCGTTATTTATCAACCGATTTCGATAATTTTTTTTCTTTGTATTCAGATTAAAAAAGTCTATCAATTGAGGTATCGCAAGGGGTACTTTGCTATTTGAATTTTTAAAGTTGTGGTTACCACCCCTTAGGGGTGAAGGGGTGGGAGGCTGAAAAGTGTATATTAGGATAGTAAGTTAAAAGTAAAAATCGACGTGTCTGAGCATTTTTCTCAAATATTTTTATTTAAGATTTTATAGAATTTATCCGTTACCTTTGGGAAGCACTGTATAGATTGCATCATGTGTAGTAGCTAGAATAAGCATATAAATAAGCCAATAATCTTGTCAAAGACATTAATAACAATAATGGGAGTTAAAATCAAAGTACTACCTGACAATGTCACACACACATTTTCCCAATTATATGTAGATATTGTGACATCACAAGATGCCAACTTGGTATTTTTAATTTTAGAAAAATATCAAAATTTATGAAAAACAGTTCTACATAACTTTTTTGCCAAATATTTGATGGTAGTTTTTTTAGCACAGCCTTGTTTTTTTAACCTGCAAAACTCCGAAGTTTAAACTACGCCATGGAATAAATACTAATACAAATTTACTGAAGTTTTTAAGGGGGTTTTACGTTACAAAACCGGTGCATTGGCAACTGATTTTTTTCCGGAAATGGAAAAACAGACACACCCAAGTTGTTAATTTTCCTCAACATGACTCACGTCTCATAAATTCCTCCTCATTTGAATATATAATCAGCAGAATGTGCCGTGCCTAGCTGCTAATGTTCTTATCAGCTACATCAAATTTTGACATAAATCCGAGATTTAAAACAAAACGATAACAAACTTTAAAAAAAAAATATGCAAACGCATAGTTGCAAATACGGTTTATACATTTGCTAACAATTTGCGTTGTAATTGTGTAGATTATGAGTTTTATAGTTGCTTATAGTGCACAGTTTGTTATCAGGGAAACACAAGTGACGTTTATGCATTATTAGGTATTTTAACGATTGTTTATTACGTGTGTGCAAAGCGACGTAATTATTTGAGGTTAAGGCGCTTGATATTCTTCTCGTCGAGTGACATATACGGTATTTTATTTAACGGCCTGAAAATCCTTGGAAGTCGCCATACGTTATCATTGTTTATTCAATCATCAACGGCAAATACATTACAGGAATTTATTATTCAATTCTCAGCAACGCTTTGAAACATTTCTCATTGATATTAACGACCTGCCTAATGTACCATGCGTAATTTTCGGTTATTTATTAAGAATTATCGTCTTGGCCGTCTTTTTTTAGTTGTCTTGAACTCAATTCTAATACCGTTTTTGTAAATTGTTAATAGCACAATAATTGATAGTTTGTTTGTCATGAAAGTAAACAAACCATTACTGTATATAAACGATCACAATATATTTCATGTAAATGTACTAGGCGTGAGTCATCTTCAACGGACTTTCCTAAATTATATTGATAGCACTTATCTACTAAACAAATACATAACTCCGGTGCGAATTTATAATACTAAGAACGCGCGTAGATAACGATTGATTTTTTTTCATCAATAAATCCGACACAGACCCATTTTATGTCGCCAATGTCGCGCTATAATCAAGTCATAAACCTCACTTCTTAGTGAACTAATCAAGTGCCCCGAGAAAATTTGTCATTGCCTGGATCATTTGACCAGAAAACACAACACTTTACGCTTGCATTTTATGAGCTAATACCTAACATTATGAGGGGGCCAAATTTACCGCACCTAACCTAACATTTTCCTCGAGTGTTTGTCGATTCGGGCTGCATTGATGCTATTATTTTGGGTTTTGCGACATTACAAGAAAAGTAGATGGGATATAGACGATTATCATACATGAATGGATCACAGATAAATTAGACAATTAATCCTGAAAATTAGAACCCTGTCTCTAGTTTTTAAATTAACGATATTGTCGGTTGAGTTAGTCTTTTCAATTTTTCTTCAGGTTGCATTTAGAGCCTCTTTTATAGATTGGCGTTTTAGTTTTCTTCAGTTTTTGTGTAATGAAGGTTGCGTACAAGATTTTCATGGAAGCGGATATCTCAGCACGATATCGGAATATGTACGTAATCAACAGTCATATTTTATTTAATGCGACTGTAGAAACACAATTGCATAATAATTTTTTTCTACTTTGCATTCACAATGCGCACATTGTAACACTGTTTTCAGTGTTACAATTAACACATTGTAATACCGAAAACAGTAACATTTTTGTCTGATTGGTACACAGTGATATCAAATGCCATATGTCAAATGTACAATACATAACCCAACATAACCACACACTGCATCTTCTTAATCGCTTGCAATCACATAAACTGCGAAATATTAATATTCTATACATATTTAAACATGGGTGTAGCCTGCTATAGTGTGGCCAAAGGATTAGGGCTTTCTTAGTTTTGCTGTGTTCATCAAAATACGCCAGCATGACGTTTACGGTGATGTTTTACGACTCTAGTAAGTGATCGTTATCATTCTTTTCAACTAAACATCAAATCCCCTTTTCAGATATAATTCAAGGACCACATTTACTTTAATAAGATATTATGCGAAGATCAAACCTACATCGTAGATACGAACGATTTTAATTACTGCTGCGAGATTGTATATGCGCAATAAATGGTTTATCAGCATACACGTACGAAGCTATAGTACATTTAAAGTGTAGAGGATTTCTTAGTTTATGTAACATATAAGTTTTCGGTAATATTTTGGACGCTTGGATGCTCGGTTCAATTCATATTCGTTTTTGTCCGTCGCTTTCGACTTCGTCTTAGTTCTGGTTGTGTGCAACGTATTTGTATTACCTCCATCACATGTAATTTTACTAAGTATAATTTATTCTAATAAACTACTTTGCCGAAATTAGAATTGGGTTTCAATTATAAGTGCTTGTAAATATATAAGCCGCAACGGCTACGTAGCGGAATTAGGTAGACACCGCTATTAAACGTTAAGCGTTATAACAATTCTTTAGTAAGTTCTTGTTCTTCGAAGTAACTAATCAGTCACCGCCAAACACTTCTATTCTGATTATTATACTTATGAAACCACTATTTTAAAATTGTTAACTTCTTAGGTTAAGTTTCATGTATTTATCACAGTAGGGTTAAAAGTGTTGCCCCAAGCTCCATTATGATCATCGTTGCGACCTCGCTGAATATTTATTCAAACTTGTAGGCTAAAGTAGAGTAAAATTATTCACAATTAGATTTTGTCATGATTTTATCTCATCGATATCATCCTTAACGAAGTTGACAGTTACTACAGCGCAACCACGTGGTACCCGCAAAATACCCTAGATTCTAATTTAGCGCGATATAGTAACCACAATTTCTAAACTTATCCATTCAACTTAATCAGATGTTAGGTGACGGTGGGTGGTTCGGAAATAGGAGACCCTGGCGGTGGCCACCAAACTCACCAGATTTAACACCATTAGACTTTTATTTCTGGGGTCATGTGAAAAGTCAGGTCTATTCCACACCAGTTAATACTCGAGAAGAATTGACTAACAGAGTAGTAGCCGCCATTAATGGACTTCAGCCACAAGAAATCCGAATAACTACGATGACCGTAGTACAGCGAAGTGTTTTAAAATGTTTGGAGCAGAACGGGCAGCATTTCGAACAACATAGTTAAGTTTTAATTAAAGTTAGATATCCCAAATCTATTATTTTAGTTTTAAGAAACCTTTTCGATATTTTTCTGTTTTCCTGCTGTTCCAAAGTTGTTACATTCCTATAAATAAAGAATAAATCGTTTTGTATTTAGTTTGCATTCTTTTATACTGACAATATCTCAAAAACTACTAAAGATAGATATAGGGAATCCTAATATTGATTGATAGGGAATACGATTTCCTATCGAATGGGGTATCAGTATATAGGGTGTTCTATTTGAAAAAAATTAGTTTTTTGCGTTTAAAAATTCAATTATTGTGTTGTAAATTTTAAACACCCTGTATAAGATATCATGATGAACTAAACATCGCCTTATTTGGTTATGTTTCTAGTTTTAGACCACCAATCATAAAACTTATAGTTTCAATAATAACCGAGATATTCAATTTTTAACGTAACCGGGAGAATCACCAAAAAAATAGTAAAATCAAAAAAACTCAAAAATGGTGATATTTAGGTATAGGGAAACATTATCAAAAATGATGTGTTTTGATACGTAGAAACCAAAAATAAAATAAAAATTATATCATTCCATTTAAAATAACAAAGTTGATACCGACTTCCGGTGACCGGACGTGACAGTTAACTTGAGAATATTTTAGCTGAAGAGCTCAGATCGAGTAAATTCTAGTTCCAAAAGTTCAAGTTTCCAGAAATAGTAGAACATGAGAAACTTCTAATGTACCAGTTCCGTGAGACACCCTGTATAGTCACGGTTAGGGTAGCAAAGTGTACGCTGATTCAGAATCGGAACTTGAAACTGCATACACTGTGCTCTATACTGCCGACCACACGGCCTTTTTAGCAATTTAGCCAGACGCATGACATCAACTGAGCGGTAGGCTCTCATCTGCTACTATTTATACTCAAGATAAGGCCGAACTGCGAGGAGAGTGTTTCTAGCGCCATCTAACAGTACAGTTGGATGAAGGTATTCACACTAAAAATATATTTATTTTAATCAAATCCAAACATTCAAAAGAATATTTCTAGCTGCGTTGATGTTATTATTTTGGTTTTTGTGACATTACGAGAAAGGTAGGTGGGATAGAGACGATTATCATACATGTGTGGGTAAATAACAGATAAATTAGATAATTAATCCTGAAGATTAGAACCCTGTATATGCTGTGGCTTAATCAGTTGAATTTTTAAAACTTTGAGTTTGTATGTATTCTAACTGTTTCGATGCTATTATTATTAGTTTATTATTATTAATATTATTCTTGTGACATTACGAGAAAAGTAGATGGGATAGGCAGCTAAAAGTATTTTATCAAAATTAGGTAACACTCGAGATTAAATGATTACGTATAATTCATTCCATGTTGGTTTTATCTGGACATATAATAAAAACTGATAATATCAACATTTCCTATCGACGAACACAGATTTTTTTTTAATGGACAGCTTTTCGTCTTTTTTTATCTTTGGTTACAAAATCTTCAAAAATGAGCCAAATTCATAATTTTTTTTTAACCTTAGAACAAACCGTATCCAATAAAAATATAAAACAAACAAACTTACGGTCCAAAGTGATTCAAAAGTTGCGACACACTAGAATCCCCACTCCCGACGACATTTCTACGCAATCTCGCGCGTTTCCTTTCCAAAAAACCGAAATCCGTTAACCCCAAAGACCGTCAAAACGAAATACGACTACCGGAAAAAACGGGGAAAAACAAAACCACGCTCGCGGCCGATGGCGGTTGTCAACTGCACGTCGAACCTTATCACAGATAATCGCGTATGCCGTGAAACTCGGCCCGACCTAGTCGATAAAAATGACAGATAACAATATCGGCGCCTCGTCTGGGTTTGCAGCGTGAGGGGTGGACGCCGTTTGGCCGAGCGTCGGGACGGTAATGAGAGCGTCTGGACACGCGAACGCACCTGACCAACCCTTCGAATAATCCCAAACGTCGCGCAGAACGTGGTTGTTTCGCCATTCGCTCGAAGTGACAACATGAAATCGAATTTTGTTACGGAGGAGTGCCGTGCCGATGACATGCGATTGTTTGACGACAGGCGTCGCTTTGATTTAGCTTAATTAAACGCCGAAACATAAAATTTTGCGTTATTTCGTTTGTTTGTTTTGTGTTTTACTAGATTTTGGCTAAATTGTCCTTTATGAAACAATATTTACTACAATATTATTTATATGATAAATGATAACTCAATGCTCCTTTCTACATTCTATTTTTTTTTTACTTTCTACATTTGAAGAGTTGAAGTAAAGAATGAACTAAGTGCCAAAAATTTAAAAATTGGTTTTATTACATTAAAGTGGGCTGGATATCACCGGCTTTAAGGGTCGGTGCGAAACGAAAAAAACGCGTTTTTAAGAAGTTGGTAATATACTACCAACTGCACTATCCACGGCGACCTTGAAACGATTATCTTCCCTTTTTATCGTTCATTGTAATTGTTTATTCCCAAATCTTTTGTATTCACGTAATGAAACAAAAACGAACAAGATCACAACAGACAGAACCTATCTAAACTGTAAATACAGAACCAATTTGTAGTGACAATTTGCACGACGAGATGGCGCCAAGTGTCAATAAGCACGATTACAGTACATTATTTATGTGATTAAAGTACAAGACGCGTTAATTACAATTTATTTTAGTATGGTTGTATATACCATTCGGTTTAGGAGAGCATGGGTGTTAAAATCTCTATTTTATCTCCATTGCATCTATTTTATGCGGTTATTTGATACTTAAAAATCATCAATAACGAGAGATAATTGAAATGAGATATTCATTAACAATCTTGCCAATTCAGATATTAATTTAATTGTCTCTTACGACCGCCTTGTACTTTTTTATTTTACATGATTTCTGTGTGGTCAGCTTAATCGATTGCCGACCGTTAATGTAAATAACGGGCTACGCATGAGTTTACTTTCGGCTTATTTTCGTAAATAGCGCCTTTAGTCAGTGCAGGTAGTTGCTTATAATTAAAATATTATGCATTTTATAAAAAAATGATTCCTACAAAAACCCTTAGAATTAAAAAAAAATAAATATACAGGATGTTCTATTAGAAAAAGTAAAGGTTTGCAAACTTCCATAATAAAATGAATAATATATTAAACAAGAGCTTGTTTAAACCCAAAAAACTTTTATTTGATTTTTGGTAAATTTTGATATACCGGGTGGTCTTTTTAACTTGAGACTCCTTAATATCTCGAAACATATGCATGGTACGACAAAAGTGTCTTAAATAAACTTGTAGGAGTCAAAGGGGGAAATGAGATGACGATATGAGTTTCATTGCAGATGGCGCTGCAATCGGTAAAAATGAGGCTAACTGCATTTTTTAAATGGAAATAGCCAAATTTTTTTTTTAATTTTTTACGGCTGGCGATTTATTTGCTTGTTCTGGTAATTTTATTATTACAAAAAAGTTCATGTTATTTCTGTTTTTTTATCTTAGAATTACATTTTATTTTGATTTTAATAAAAAGAAAATGTAGGATAGTTAGCAGGGGTGGCTCGTTATATAGTTAGTTCATAAGTGGCTTTGACTTGCTAACAACGCTTGGCGATGGGTTGGCGATCAACAAATAAGCTGTTGTTCATAGATTGATAGCTTTAAATACAGCCCATATGGGTTGCATACACAACACTCACATTGAAACCGTATCAGTATGTTACAAATTTGTTGACAATATACCTATATTTTTTTCATTTCTGTGTGATATACCGTGTCCGGCAGAAAATTGGACACTAATGGATTTTTTTTATTATTAACTTAACAGAAAATTTTATTTTTCATGGAAAATTCTGGGCTTCCTTAAAATCAAAATGAAAATTCTAAATGGTAATCATGTTCTTGCTTGTACCGAGTATAGCAAAACTATTAACAACTCTTAAGAATAAAGTACCTTTATGTTCAAAGCTATGAAAATACCAGTTGTGATCAGGGGCGGCTCGTTATATAGAGCCAAGGAGCCATGGCACTACCTGTAGTTTCAACCTCAGCAAGAATTTTTAATTAATTCTAAAAACCCTTTTTATTTCATTTTAAATGTTAAACAATGCCTGCGTCAGTTTAATGAGTAGTGAAACATCGCAACGCATTTCTCTCCCCAACACTACGCAGTTAACCGTGATATCATACTGCCAACCGGGCCAACTTATTTCTGGCCCGGCAGATCGATAAACCGCGGGGCGGTGCGCGGGTGGGTGGGGGTATAGCGACGTCGCCTTCTGTATGCGTATTTGGAGCCAAACTCTAGCTGGCTCAATCGAGTGCGGCGTGCATGTGTTACTCGTATTTCGCGTCTCATATCGTCTAAATCTAACACAAAAAGTTCCGCTCCGCGCCATACGCAATGAATCAAATTAGTTCATTACAGAATACGCCTTTTCTAACATGTACTATTGAGGAAAAAGTGCAAATTAAACAGTTAGGTAGGCCTTTACCCGATTTAAAGTCTATTATTATTATTATTATTTGATGATTGTGAAAAAACAGACTGTGGCAACATCTTCAAGCTCTAATGCGTTGACTCGTAAAGATCGAAGATTTCAATAAGCGTGTGATTGAGTTATTTGCAAGTAAAAAAGAACGTCGAATGGACTTTATATATCGCAAAATATAACTTTGAGTTTATTTTCAGTTAATTTTTTATACTTACTATCTAACTACATATTATGTATTACTTTAATAAAAACTGTTTGAATTTTTTTTTCTTTATTTAAAAACCAAGGCATATTTTTCATGCTCTGTGGCTCTACCATCAAAATGTACCACGGGCCGCCACTGATAGTATCACTACTGAGTGATACCTTGAGTAGTTTGTGAAAAAAATATTAAAGCTTGTTTTTGTTTTTTTCTAAAATAATAATTCAAAATGAAAGGAAAAGGTTGAATGGATTTTGATTTCTGGTCCTTACTTTTTCTGAAGTTACTAAAATAAGTCATTTTCAATGTAAACTTTATATAAACATCTTTTTCTACTTTGCATTCACAATGCACACATTGTAACACTGTTTTCGGTGTTACAATTAACACATTGTAATACCGAAAACAGTAACATTTTTGTCTGATTGGTACACAGTGATATCAAATGCCATATGTCAAACGTACAATACATAACCAAACATAACCACACACTGCATCTTCTTAATCGCTTGCAATCACATAAACTGCGAAATATCAATATTCTATACATATTTAAACATGGGTGTAGCCTGCTATAGTATGGCCAAAGGATTGGGGCTTTCTTCGTTTTGCTGTGTTCATCAAAATACGCCAGCATGACGTTTTCGGTGATGTTTTACGACTCTGGTAAGTGATCGTTATCATTCTTTTCAACTAAACATCAAATCCCTTTTTCAGATATAATTCAAGGACCACATTTACTTTAATAAGGTATTATGCGAAGATCAAACCTACATCGTAGATATGAACGATTTTAATTACTGCTGCGAGATTGTATATGCACAATAAATGGTTTATCAGCATACACGTACGAAGCTATAGTACATTTAAAGTGTAGAGGATTTCTTAGTTTATGTAACGTATAAGTTTTCAGTAATATTTTGGACGCTTCGATGCTCGGTTCAATTCGTATTCGTTTTTGTCCGTCGCTTTCGACTTCGTCTTAGTTCTGGTTGCGTGCAACGTATTTGTATTACCTCCATCACATGTAATTTTAATAAGTATAATTTATTCTAATAAACTACTTTGCCGAAATTCGAATTGGGTTTCAATTATAAGTGCTTGTAAATATATAAGCCGCAACAACTACGTAGCGGAATTAGGTAGACACCGCTATTAAACGTTAACCGTTATAACAATTCTTTAGTAAGTTCTTGTTCTTCGAAGTAACTAATCAGTTACCGCCAAACACTTCTATTCTGATTATTATACTTATGAAACCACTATTTTAAAGTTATTAACTTTTTAGGTTAAGTTTCATATATTTATCACAGTAGGGTTAAAAGTGTTGCCCCAAACTCCATTATGATCATCGTTGCGACCTCGCTGAATATTTATTCAAACTTGTAGGCTAAAGTAGAGTAAAATTATTCACAATTAGATTTTGTCATGATTTTATCTCATCGATCCCATCCTTAACTAAGTTGACAGTTACTACAGTGCTGCCACGTGGTACCCGCAAAATACCCTAGATTCTAATTTAACGCGATATAGTAACCACCAGAAAAAATAGTATATTACACTCGTTTTATAAGACGTATTGGCGCACTCGTTCCATTTGGCCACTCCTCGCTACGCTCGTCGTGCCCAAAACAACTCGTGCGCCAATTTGACGTCTTATAAAACTTGTATAATAATATACTATTAAGTCATTTTTAAAGCGATTTAATATGAATGATTCCATGCAGCGCTCACTAAGTCAATCGTAACGGTAAATGGAAACGTAGCTGGGACAGTGGAAGATTATTTACTATTAGTACGATACGAGCAGAACAATCTAATTTCGGAATTTTGAATGGTAGTGCGAGTTAAATATAAATAATGAATTTAGATGTACAATTAACTATACCCAACAATATTTTACAAACACGGATTCAAACTGCGGAAACTGATCGCGTCAAAACTTCGCATCTCGTTCGACTGCCTCGCACCAAAACCCACAAGCGAGGGAAGCCGAACTGCGCAAAATATTGTTCATGCTTACTTCGATCTTAAAAATTAACAAATAGTCGAAATGCTATTAAATTCAAAGGATATGTATCCCGGTAAATAAGGATTATTTGCATGCTAACTGCGTTGTGTCATCAGCGTTTGACACTGCTGTATAGTATGATAAAGTGCAAAGTCATGTGCCTGGCCACATCAGATTTTTTTATAATATTATGCTCTTACATATAGATATGTCATTACAGTTATATACCAAAACCTTGTCGAAAACTTATATAATCCATTATTCATAAGGTTGAAATGTACTAACACTTCAAAGTTCAACTAATTTGGATTGTTCCCCATATAAAATTGCGTATCGGATGACACGGGTGTTATCACCACAATAAAAAAGTAGGTTGGATACAATTATTAAGTTATTTTTATGTCGAATAAGTGTAGCACTTTCCACATTCGATATTTAAATGATAGGTATAGAGATGTTAGAGAAGCAATTTGTCGCACATAAACCGTCATTCCGCGTCGCTGAAGCGACGAACAACATGAAACTTTCAATCCGATCGACCTTGGAGATTTCAGGCCACATAAGCCGGGGCGAAAGAAAGACAGAGAGAAAGACAAAGAGACGCACGAGAGCGCTGAAATAAAAGTTTTCGTGGAAATTTCAGCTGCCGATGAGAGCCACATAATCATTCGATGTACAAAATCCCACAATCAAATATTCAGAGGCGATAATAATCGATGTTGAGAAGTGGATCTCCGGTCAGGTGTTCCGACTGTATTTGCCCATGAAAATGTCACACGCGCCGCGCCGCAGAACAAATACACCTCTCTGTATACTGTGGATTAATCAGGAGAATTTTTCAAAAAACATATTTCTTCGGCGCTAACATTATTTACTTCGTTATTTATTTGCATTGAATAGGTACTTAATTGAATACGTTAAATATAAATAACGAATGCAGATGTACAGGGTGGGCCAAATTCGATGTTACTATAGGAGATCTCGGCAACTATAAGAGATATCGAAAAATGAGTAAGGTTGTTGTGTCGTCTTTTTTTGAGAGAAACTCAATGGTGAAAACCAAAATTAGCTATCGTCGTTTGTTTTCGAGTTATAACACAAAGTTGTGATTTTTTAAATGGAAACCATAGCTGGCTATGACTGAAATATATAGAGCCTTTTTTTCCTCCTTTCAACGATATATAACATGCTGGTCCAAAATATTCAAAAAGTAACGTTTTATTGAATAACATGAAATTAGTATATATCAGAGGCATTATGATTATTGTCTTCGAGATTTCTTTGAGTAGGCGTATGTCGCTAGTAGTTTGACACTACTAATTAGTGAAATTAGTAAAATTTCATTCTTTTATTTTAATTGAAAATTACGGAATGCCGTTTGAATGGTATGAAAAATGCGCAATAATCGAATGCTTTATTCAAAGTAATAACAATAATTGTGATATAACATCCGAAACATAATTCAATCGTTATCCAGGTAGTGCAGGAAATATTTATTTCAATTAAAAATACGCAATGATCGAATGCTTTATTCAAAGTAATAACAATGCTGAAATTGCATCCAAAACATACTTCAATCGTTATCCAGAAAGAACACAACCTCACAAATCTATTTTTGAGAGATTAAAAGAAAATCTCATCAATCACGGGTCATTTAGTATGCCAAGACCCAAACATTACCATATTGAAAATTCTGAAGAAGCTGCCACCAACACAGTTGCAGCCGCAGTTGCAAACCCCTCAACTTCAAGTCGTGAAATAGAAACTGAATCTTCTGCATACCAATCCATACCACAATGTTCGGCTTTTGGCATATTAATCAACCCGTAATTGATGATGGTCTTTTAATCCCAAAAACAAGTTTGTGCGGTCCTGCACTACCTGGATAACGATTGAATTATGTTTCGGATGTTATATCACAATTATTGTTATTACTTTGAATAAAGCATTCGATTATTGCGCATTTTTCATACCATTCAAACGGCATTCCGTAATTTTCAATTAAAATAAAAGAATGAAATTTTACTAATTTCACTGATTAGTAGTGTCAAACTACTAGTGACATACGCCTACTCGGAGAAATCTCGAAGACAATAATTATAATTTCTCTGATATATACTAATTTCATGTTATTCAATAAAACATTACTTTTGGAATATTTTGAACCGGCATGTTATATATCGTTGAAAAGGGAAAAAAAGGCTCTATTTATTTCAGTCATAGCCAGCTATGGTTTCCATTTAAAAAACACAACTTTATGTTATATCTACAAAACTATTAGAGATATGTAAAATCTGTGAATTCCACTGAATTCTAATCGAAAAAGTGCCTGAAGAACGTGCAAATATCATTCGTCAGATTTAACAAACAACAAAGATATCGACAAGTATCAAAATAGCGAAAAATCGAGTTTTCTGTTTTAACTCGAAAACAAAAGACGATAGCTAATTTTGGTTTTCACCATTGAGTTTCTCTCAAAAAAAGACGACACAACAACCTTACTCATTTTTCGATATCTCTTATAGTTACCGAGATCTCCTATAGTAACATCGAATTTGGCCCACCCTGTACAATTAATTATACCCAACAATATTGTACAAACACGGATTCAAACGGATTTACTGATCGCGTCGAAACTTCGCATCTCGTTCGACTGCCTCGCACCAAAACTCACAAGCGAGGGAAGCCGAACTGCGCAAAATAATGTTCGTGTTTATTTCGGTCTTAAAAATTAACCAATAGCGGAATGCTATTAAATTCGAGGGATGTGTATCGCAGTAAATAAGGATTATTTGCATGCTAACATTCGTTCCTGAGATATCGGCTTCCATCAAAATCTAGTTCGCAACCTTTATTACATAAAAACTGAAGAAAACAAACACGCCAATCTATAGAAGAGACTCGAGATGCAACCTGAACAAAAACTGAAATTTTTGTGGTAAGCAGTTTAAGAGAAAATAAATCGGAAAGACCAGCGGTAATTTAAACTGTAAAAATCGGGTACCGTTTTTCACTTCTCTCGCGCTCATGTTTACACCGAGAGGCAAAAAATTTTGACAGTCATACAACTTATGTAGAAGTGATTTAGGAGTATGTATTTAAATTTTTTTCATTTCAGTAGTTTTAGAGTTATGGGCCTTCAAACACCGAAGTCAATACTATCGAAACGAGAGATGGCAGTTAGGGGGATTCTCTCGTGCGTGATCACATATTTGGATACAAACAAAAATTACTAAGCAAGTAAGAAACTAAGTAAGTAAGTAAGCAAGTAAGCAAGTAAGTAAGGAAGTAAGCAAGTAAGTAAGGAAGTAAGGAAGTAAGGAAGTAAGCAAGTAAGCAAGTAAGCAAGTAAGCAAGTAAGTAAGTAAGTAAGTAAGTAAGTAAGAAAGTAAGAAAGTAAGAAAGTAAGAAAGTAAGAAAGTAAGAAAGTAAGAAAGTAAGAAAGTAAGAAAGTAAGAAAGTAAGAAAGTAAGAAAGTAAGAAAGTAAGAAAGTAAGAAAGTAAGAAAGTAAGAAAGTAAGAAAGTAAGATATAAGAAAGTAAGAAAGTAAGAAAGTAAGTAAGTAAGTAAGTAAGTAAGTAAGTAAGTAAGTAAGTAAGTAACTAAGTAACTAAGTAACTAAGTAACTAAGTAACTAAGTAACTAAGTAACTAAGTAACTAAGTAACTAAGTAACTAAGTAACTAAGTAACTAAGTAACTAAGTAAGTAAGTAAGTAAGTAAGTAAGTAAGTAAGTAAGTAAGTAAGTAAGTAAAGTAAGTAAGTAAGTAAGTAAGTAAGTAAGTAAGTAAGTAAGTAAGTAAGTAAGTAAGTAAGCAAGCAAGCAAGGAAGTAAGTAAGTAAGTAAGTAAGTAAGTAAGTAAGTAAGTAAGAAAGTAAGTAAGTAAGTAAGTAAGTAAGTAAGTAAGTAAGTAAGTAAGTAAGTAAGCAAGTAAGTAAGGAAGTAAGCAAGTAAGTAAGTAAGTAAGTAAGTAAGTAAGTAAGTAAGTAAGTAAGTAAGTAAGTAAGAAAGTAAGAAAGTAAGTAAGTAAGTAAGTAAGTAAGTAAGTAAGTAAGCAAGTAAGTAAGGAAGTAAGCAAGTAAGTAAGTAAGTAAGTAAGTAAGTAAGTAAGTAAGAAAGTAAGTAAGTAAGTAAGTAAGTAAGTAAGTAAGTAAGTAAGTAAGTAAGTAAGTAAGTAAGTAAGTAAGTAAGTAAGTAAGGAAGGAAGGAAGGAATGAAGGAAGGAATGAAGGAAGGAATGAAGGAAGGAATGAAGGAAGGAAGGAAGGAAGGAAGGAAGTAAGTAAGTAAGTAAGCAAGCAAGCAAGCAAGCAAGCAAGTAAGTAAGTAAGTAAGCAAGTAAGTAAGCAAGTAAGTAAGCAACTAAACAAATCTCGTTGGTTATTATAATATACGAACTCTAAATTTTAACTGATAGCATAAGTTCTTTGACACAGATAAACGTACTTGCTACCAAACAAATATTTCAACCAAATGCATTTTTATCCGCAAAGAAGTATTTCTTTGAGTCAGGGTATATTTTTTAATACTATCATTTTGGTTTTTGTGACATTACGAGAAAAGTAGATGGGATAGAGACGATTATCATACGTAACGTGTGGGCCACAGATACTAAAAAAAAGCTCCAGAGAAAATTAGGTTAACGTTTTCTGTAATTATGCGCAAATTCAGCTTTATTATTGTCACTAAACTTAATGAGCTCAAACACGAAATTCACTCACAAAACACCTCACGGTTCAAGAAATATTAATTAGCAAACCCGCTGCTTTTTCATTGTAACTTCGTTCGGAAATCGACACAGACCTATGCGGTTTGAAAAGACGATAACTTTTATTGTAATCTATCGCTATCACGAAACCGAAGCGATACAATATCTGACTTCAAGGGAGCGCCCGACCTATTTTCGTTTCTAGAAATAGATTCGCAACCACCTTTACCCATAATCGGAAAGGTCTTTCCTGTTTTCATCCATTCCATTTCACTTGGATGTCATCCACACCCTTTTTTATCAAGACATTCGGGGCGTCTTCCAATTTCACCTTGCATTAGTCGACGATATTCGTCGCGTGATTGCAACAATCGTACTACTTTTTGTAAGGGGTGATAAAATAGGTCATTTATCAACCTATTTAACCAGATTAATTCTATTCGACACATTTTCACTGCGAAAGAACACGTAAATTTGAGCTAGAAATGCATTTATCTTTAAACGTGTCAATTTTTTAAGGGTGTGTCCGGTGTGTCAACGTTTATAACCCTTTTCCCAACAGATTTGAGAGAAATTTGTATCAAAACGTCAGAATTGAAAACTGCTAACTAGCGTAGTGTTTACTTACCATGTTGGTAATACAACCGTGGCTATTCAACACCATCTAACGGCGAAAACAGAAACTACTTAACAAACTTTTGATACCACCTCGATGCATGGGCGCCGTTACAAAAAGTTCCAGTGGGGGCAAAATTCTTTTGGTAGTGATAAAGGGTGACGTAGTGTGAATGACTATGCTATTATTAGTTTTGCAGTGTTTTCGTTTTGTGTTATCTCTTGTAAATGACATTGATAATTATCTATTATCTATTAGAGACCTTTTTTTACTTTATCATACGCAGTATGTAAAGTATTGTAATCATGCCAAAAATTTCTTTTGAGATTTTTGCGGAAATATGTCTTTTTGGGTCCTCTGAACATTTTTGACCAAGGTAAAAAAAATGTCTGTGTGTGTGTGTGTGTGTGTGTACCCGTTTTTTGTGGCGACGATTCCGGAGAAACTACTAAAGATATCGGGACGAAACTTCATATTTAGAAGTTTCATAACCAAACTTAGAGCTGAAAAGCTTTCTGTTGAAAAGGGTCCAAAGGAACTGGTGGTTTACTCATAGCATTTTTTGAAGATTTTGCAAATGAGCCGCTATTTGTGTAATGTCGTCAAAATAGTTAAATAATAAATTAAAGGAGAGGAAATTTTCTATAATTTAGGTATATGACATTTTTTGGTAGAATTTATAGTTTAGCTGCATGAGCAAATTCTATTTCATCGAAATCGGTCGTATTGCTTTAAAACTAGTAGCCAGGATGTCAGATTTTTTGTTTTCTAATGACAGTATCTAGTGTCAAACGATAATGTTTTGAAAATACTACTGTCAATATAGGCTGCGTTCGGATATTGAACACCGTTATACTTTTTACACCCAATAACACGTCATTTGGACGGTGTACCCGGTGTCAACGGAGTACAATATTCGAACGCAACTTTAATGGAGATATCTGTCTAGTTCTACTAGTTTTATTTTAATGCAAACATAGCCGATCTCGATCAAATAGAATCTCATGCAGCTAAACTATTAATTTTATATATATATATATATATATATATATATATATATATATATATATATATATAGTATGATAAAGTCATGTGCCTGGCCACATCAGATTTTTTACTTTATCATACGCACTATGTAAAGTATTGTAATCGTGCCAAAAAAAAATGTTGAGATTTTAGCGGAAATATGTCTTTTTGGGTCCCCTGAACATTTTTGACCAAGGTACAAAAAAATGTCTGTGTGTGTGTGTGTGTGTGTGTGTGTGTGTACCCGTTTTTGTGGCGACGATTCCGGAGAAACTACTAAAGGTATCGGGACGAAACTTCATATTTAGAAGTTTCATAACCTAACTTAGAGCTGAAAAGCTTTCTGTTGAAAAAGGTCCAAAGGAACTGGTGGTTTACTCTTAGCATTTTTCGAAGATTTTGCAAATGAGCCGCTATTTGTGTAATGTCGTCAAAATAGTTAAATAATAAATTAAAGGAGAGGAAATTTTCTATAATTAGAGCTGAAAAGCTTTCTGTTGAAAAAGGTCCAAAGGAACTGGTGGTTTACTCTTAGCATTTTTCGAAGATTTTGCAAATGAGCCGCTATTTGTGTAATGTCGTCAAAATAGTTAAATAATAAATTAAAGGAGAGGAAATTTTCTATAATTTATGTATATGACATTTTTTGGTAGAATTTATAGTTTAGCTGCATGAGCAAATTTTATTTCATCGAGATCGGTCGTACTGCATTAAAATTAGTAGCCAGGATATGTCAGATTTTTTGATTCTAATGACAGTAGCTAGTTTCTTCTCCGCTTGGGTAAATTATTCGTGATAGTCCCGGCCGAACACGTCATCCAAATGCCATGTTTCTTTATATCGGTGAAGTGTCACTTATCGTTGACTCACTTATCGTTTACTTATTTCCTGCATTTTCACGAACTGACAATCGTTCTTGATGAAAAGCGATAATTACAGAACGCTGTTCCTTGCTTGTTGGCTTTCCGCGTCGCATGATTTCTTCCGCGTGACAGAGTAATCTTGTGCAAACAACAGATTGCAGCCTCGATAAAGAATCACTTCCTTGGCTTGCTACACAATATACTGTAGTATGTAAAATGTCAGTAGGCTATTTGTTTTATTCTGGGCGGGGAACAAGCGCCGACACATCACCGAACAGTTTGGGAAGAGTTGGGTTCAAAATCCAGCCCCTGCTTGATATGCAAAAATTATATTCGAAAAACCAACTCACCCACATCTTCTGGGTCCACAATCTTTCTAAATAACGGTAGCGCAGGTCACAATTCACATCTTGGTCACAATAGAAGCACTTACCGGGTTCGATTACCGCGAAATTCTTTGAAAATTTGACCGAATTTAACATTTCTGGGGAGTTCGCGGCCATATTTTTGCGAAACGTCAGATTTGCAAATGTTTAGTTACCGACCGCGCCGCGCCGCGCCGGTAATACAGTTTCGGTATTATTTTTGGTATGGCTATATAGCATTTACAATTTCTTATTTTAAATTCAAACGATTGTATCATGCTTTATAATAAATTATAAATTTCATTATGCATTTTTTTGTTACTTCTAAATGTGTTCTCCTGTATTAAGTTACTTATATCTGTTTTTTTTTACCGCGGGTCAAACAGTGATATTTAGTTTGGGCTTTATTTCACGTGCAAATAATTTGTGACGACATAATCGTAGAAGACAAAGCGGTCCGAATATACCCTTCAAAGAGTAACGTTCTAAACCACTGAAAATCTAGGGCACATTGTAAGCGAGCGCCGCTTTTCACGCTAAAGGAAAATGTCATGACATTAATGAGCCGAGCGCTATAATGAAAAAGCAATGGCGCCAACATCGTAAATGTTTAATCCAGTAACCTCTGGGAGTAATCGTTCACCTCAAACAACCCGCCTTCTTTCATTTTTTTAATTATGGATAAAAAATTTATCAAAAAAACGTGGAACGCTTTCGCGTGTCGTTCCAATTTTAGTATATGTACCGCCGAAGCGAGTACAAGTGGAGTACAGTAATCCCACCCACCTATAGTAGTTATATACCAACAGCGCGAGCCATATTATGATCAGCGCTAATCATTAAAATTCAACTTTACGATATATATCGACAGGTTTCTTTTAGATTTCTTCTACAGAACTATTTTATCCACCTAGATGGATTTTTAAAATAGCACCATCATTAGGTGCCGTTCACACAAATAAAATAACAAATCAATAAAATAATAATCACCGCTGTGGGAGTATCGGCTAACACATAGGTAGCGCCATCTAGCCAAGTTTGATCAAATTAATTATGGGTTACATGAGACGGTATTATAGCTATGCGGTGTAAACCGAGACAATCCGAAATTATTCAAATTTTTATGGTTCGATCTAAATTTTAATTTCCAGTTTATACTTATAAACAAATATAGTAATATCAAGTCTAGTTTTTATTAGGTTTTTGCGCGGGTTAACCTTGACATTCACTTTGTTTTGTTGCAACTGTGGAAAATCCATACACGTTCTGTAGAACAAAAAAACTAGGGCACATTTTTATCGGAAATTTTTTGCAAGGTTTGCAAAGAAGAATAAAACGCAAACATTATGAGGTTTTAATTTAAAATTACCAGTATTTAATCGAAATAGTTGCTAGTTAGAATGTAATAAATTGTGTTTTTATCATTATTTAATGCATGTATCACAGGAAATGCTAAGAATTCACACTGTCAACACTGGTTCAGCACGTTCAATGTAAACAAACGAAATGACAATACTTTCTAACCTAATGAACCAAAATCGCACTATTTTTGTCAAAATCTCCGCTAATATTTGTTTGACTTACCGCTTAAATGCTGTCATTCGCCTCGTTTTTCCTGGGAATTGTTTTGAAAACACAACACAGATCGATAACAACAAACACAACCATATTGTCTCACTTTTTTTCAACAATTGCACCTGTTTTTATCGTACCTGTTCAGCGCGCAAAACCAAAATTCCCTAGGAAGGGGGAAAATTGCGTAAACCATGCGTAAACAAGAAGAAATAAATAATTAATCATAGAGTAGTGATTTATTACAATTATAAGGTTTCCAAATTCTATTATCCGAGCGAAAAAACCAATATAAATAAATAAAAGTACGAAGAAAATCAAAAAATATTTTTTATTTCTCGATTGGTATCCCGATTGTCACGTTGACAGCTCAATTTCAAAACACAAATCAAAACATTATGACTAATTTTTTAGGATAAAGCAGGATAAAGATCTAAGAATTTGAACGTACTTTATTGTATTATCGATATAATATGATGTGAATAACTTGAATCTGCTATTATTCAACCAAAATGGATGAGAAATCATGGTTAGGTACAAGTATCGTGGATCTAAATGACAATAGTGGACCGTTCTCGTTTGCCGTACCAAATGTATCAGCGTCAGGTCACCACACGATACTATATGAGTTACCGGTGAATCTAAACTCAAATAATCCGCCGAAACCGCATAGAAACTTCGAAGATAAACATTGGGATGCCGATTACGTCAAGCTGCCGTATTCCCCGAGAAATTTATACCCCGTCAAGAGCGTAAGTTTATATATTTAGTATCGGTTGTGATTCTAACCGCTAATATTTGTAGGAAAACGGCGAAGAAACGTTGATTTCACGATGGGAGATAATTCGAGAGACTTTTTCCAAACCGATAAAAAGTAGTTACGATTTCGAAGCAGCTGTCAATACATACAATAGGGTCCCAAAATTTGACGCCTTACACTATTTTTTCGAAGAGGTTAGTTCCCGTAACGTAAATATTAAAGAAAAACAGTTGATATTTGTAGGTTATGGATTGCAATGCTAGGGATAGTATTTTTGAAACGGTAATACCGGGGATTGTTGAACTGGCTTTAAAATTACCGGAAATTTTGCCGGGGAATGTCCCGTTATTGAAGAAAGAGATGAATCATTCGTTGAGCTTAAGTCAGCTGCAAATCGCTTCTTTATTGGCGAACGGTTTTCTATGCACGTTTCCATGGCGAAAAGATACGAGCAATACCTATCCAGGTTTAAATTTTGCAAGGTGCGTTTGTTATTTTATACTACTGTTTCTATCGGTTTATCATTTGTTTCCTGTGTAGATTATTTTCCGCTAACAGTCGACCAAAGAGGCAACACTGTATAATGGAGAAATTCAAATGTATCTTCCATTATTTTCAACGTGTCTTAACAAAAGGTTTGTTTATATATAAGGTTCTATATTTTGTAACACGGTTTAGGTTAAGTATTTTTTTGAACCCTGGCATATTACCAACTTTCTGAATTTATCGAAAAACAGTTGTCTAGTAAAATAAACTAGTAGAAATTTTTAAAAACGTTTAAAAACAAATTCGTTTGTTGACGTAAGTAAGCAGGCGGTACGTAGACGTCTAAAAGATGTTAATTTAAAAGCTACACTGATAAAACTGAAAAGGTAATTTCACCGTGTGGCACGGCGGTCATTTTTAACCTCCGTGTATCGAAGGGAATTACAAACCATGTGGTTGGTAATTTTACTTTGAGCTTAAATTTACTTCTCATATGAAATGAGGTTTCCGATGTGTACGCTTTTATATATACTTTTGTAAGTAAAATTACTGACGTTCAGTAAATTTACCGTAAGCACGGAATTGCAATTAATTGTTGTACAGTAAATTTTCTGCAACTTTAATATTAGATTTCTCCAAGCAACTGAAAACCAGTTAACAATCAGTACTTTTCTGATGGACCACATATGTTGCTATGATAAAACCATTATAAATACCAATGAAACATTATCTGGTTTCTCACAAAAGAACTGTTTGTAAACTGGTTTTGCGACTGCTCGGACAAGCCTGTATTGTCAACTGTAAAATCCCTAGTAAAATCCTATTAATGTGGAGATCATAAATAAAAACAAAAAATAATAGTATGAAGTTTTATTATAATTTTAACAATAAATAACATGTGAAACATATTTATAATATATATATATCTACATATTTTTAACATTAAATAAATAGAAGTTCTTGACAAAAATGTAATCATAAGTAAATGAAATAAAATAGGAACCCATGGACTATACTTATATCGTATAATAAAATAAATCGATCTGCTTCACAGAGAGAAATATATCTTTTAAATATAAATTAAATATTATTTCAACAATATTAAGTTGAAATGCCTATGGTAAACTTACGTCACCTTATTCGTTTTTGAACCCTGACTTGGAATAATTTTTAAAAAGCTAAACCGTCTCCAGAGTAAGATAACCTGGGGATAATCCAACCACAGCATATAATATAGTCCAAAATGTGTCACCTGAAATCAAAATAAGAAGTACATGAGTCATACATCATATACAGGGTATAACAATGTCAGCAGCTGTTTATAGAAAAGTATTTTTTTATATTGGTGATTGAAATGATATGTTTTATACATGTTAGTAATAAATTTGATTGTAAGACCGCATGTACAAGAAAGAACAATAAGTGAAATCTTACCTATGGACACCACACAAGTCCTTGAATTTGTAGAATGTCAGTATCATCAACACTTGTATCTTAAAAAGAACATCCAATTAGTGAAAGTGAAATTATACATATCAAGACTGCAAACTTTTACCTGCACTTTGTAGTATATATTTGCAAAGTCCTCCATAATACACAAAGAGATGAATGTACCAATATTATATCTTTTAATACTATAGAACCATATGGGGCAAATATTCCACACGACACCGATAAAGGATAAGTCACAGAGGCACTAACAGTGTTAGATTAGATGTATATAACAATAGCACTCAATAAAACTCTAACTTAGCTGCTGTAAACACAACCAAACGGATGGCAAATGGAACTCGAACTGTATATCCCATTATAGCGCAAGCGCGATAAAAATTCCCTCGGTAGCACTTTACCATCTAGAAAGGAAAATTCCACGAACAGAAGGCAAATTTACATATCAGACAGTAGTTTTAATGTATAGATTTGTAATTTTATTCCGTTGAAGTAATTGTTATTATGAAATTTACAAATTTGTTAGCAAATTTACCTACAGTTTGTACAATTAATGAATATAACTGCATTTTCAGTGTATCACTGATAAAAATGAGTGCGAATTTACAAATGAAATTTACATTTTTTTCAGTAAACCTACCCTATTTGTCGGCAATTTTACCATAATTTTAAGCAAAAATACTAAATATCATTGAAAATGCAGTTACATTCATTATTTGTACAAACTATATGTAAATTTGCTAACAAGTTTGTAAATTTCATAATAACAATTACTTCAACGGAATAAAATTACATATCTATACATTAAAACTACTGTCTGATATGTAAATTTGCCTTCTGCTCGTGCGATTTTCCTTTCTAGATGGTAAAGTGCTACCGAGATAATTTTTATCGCGCTTGCGCAATAATGGGATATACAGTTCGAGTTCCGTTCGCCATCCGTTTGGTTGTGTTTACAGCAGATAAGTTAGAGTTTTATTGATTGGGATTGTTATATACAACTAATTTAACACTGTTAGTGCCTCTGTGACTTATCCTTTATTGGTGTGGTGTGGAATATTTGCTCCATATGGTTCTATAGCATTAAAAGATATAATATTGGTACATTCATCTCTTTGTAAATTATGGAGGACTTTGCAAATATATACTACAAAGTGCAGGTAAAAGTTTGCAGTCTTGATATGTATAATTCCACTTTCACTAATTGGATGTTCTTTTTAGGATACACGTGTTGATGATACTGACATTCTACAAATTCAAGGACTTGTGTGGTGTCCATAGGTAAGATTTCGGTTATTGTTCTTTCTCGTACATGCGGTCTTATATACAATCAAATTTATTACTAACATGTATAACAGATATCATTTCAATCACCAATATAAAAATACTTTTCTATAAACACTCATTAATAACTTTACACACACTCTGTACCTCAAAGGAAAGCAGCTGCTGACATTGTTATACCCTGTATATGATATATGACTCATGTACTTCTTATTTTGATTTCAGGTGACACATTTTGGACTATATTATATTCTGTGGTTGGATTATCCCCAGGTTCTCTTACTCTTGAGACGGTTTAGCTTTTTAAAAATTATTCCAAGTCAGGGTTAAAAAACGAATAAGGATAAAACCAAATCCACTGAAGGGTGATCAAACTTATTATGAAAATAAATAAGTAAATGTTTGTATGCAGTCTAAGTAAGTGTGTGGCGTAAGTTTACCATAGGGTTTTTAACTTAATATTGTTGAAATAATATTTAATTTATATTTAAAAGATATATTTCTCTCTGTGAAGCAAATCGATTTATTTTATTATACGATGTGTAGATAAGTATAGTCCATGGGTTCCTATTTTATTTCATTTACTTATGATTACATTTTTGTCAAGAACTTCTATTTATTTAATGTTAGAAATATGAAATATTTATAAAAATTATGTAGATATATATATTATAAATATGTTTCACATGTTATTTATTGTGAAAATTATAATAAAACTTCATACTATTATTTTTTGTTCTTATTTATGATCTCCACATTAATAGGATTTGACTAGTGATTTTACAGTTGACAATACAGGCTTGTCCGAGCAGTCGTAAAACCAGTTTACAAACAGTTCTTTAGTGAGAAACCAGATAATGTTTCATTGGTATTTATAATGGAGTTATCGTAGCAACATATGTGGTCCATCACAAAACTACTGATTGTTAACTGGTTTTGCAGTTGCTTGGACAAATCTAATATTAAAGTTGCAGAAAGTTTACTGTACAACAATTAATTGCAATTCCGTGTTTACGGTAAATTTACTGAACGTCACTAATTTTACTTACAAAAGTATATATAAAACCGTACACATCGGAAACCACGTTTCATATGAGAAGTAAATTTATTAGCTCAAAGTAAAATTAAATTGTTTAAAATGTTTATCAGTTTATTCCACTAGACAGCTGTTTATCGATAAATCCAAAAAGTTGGTTATATGCAAGGTTTTACATAATTTGACTCAACTATAAATAGCAGTTTTTATTGAAGGATTTTGTGACACTAATATCAAATCAGAAAAATATTGAAGAATTTATTTAAACGTACAATATTTTATTT
Organism: Aphodius sticticus; assembly: GCA_963966075.1. Taxonomy (NCBI): domain Eukaryota; kingdom Metazoa; phylum Arthropoda; class Insecta; order Coleoptera; family Scarabaeidae; genus Aphodius; species Aphodius sticticus. Next base: position 46,946,259 of record OZ014511.1, on the reverse strand, counting down.
GCAATTTTTAGCTCCGTGTGGTGTTGTCACATTTCAACGAAAGCACATGTCAAGAAATCAGGTACCGAGATGGGATAGAGTGAACAATAGTTTGGGTAACACCAAAGTTCATGTGTCCAGCGAAGGCACTATCGAAGATAACGGTATTGGTTATTTACAAGTTGATTTTGCAAATAAGTAAGTTTAAATTGTTTTTTTTTTTTATTTTTTTCTAACGATAAAGTTTTTTTAGATTTGTAGGAGGGGGTGTGTTAGGTTACGGTTGTGTACAGGAGGAAATTAGGTATATAATTTGTCCGGAATTGATCGTCAGTCGACTGTTTACAGAAGAATTGGGTTCTACAGAAGCCTTAGTCATATATGGTACGTTATTTTTTTTTTTCGATTGTTATAACTTAAGTAAAAACTTGTTTTATTTCTTTATTATTATTTTTAGGAGTTGAACGATACAGTAATTATAGTGGATACGGAGACACCTTTACGTGGAACGGTAATTTTGAGGACAAAACTCCGTTTGATACTTTTGGCAGACGCAAAACTTCGGTGGTTGCAATTGACGCTATAAAATTCAACAGGCCAGGAGATCAGTTTGGTTCATCGTTAGTTCTGAGAGAATTAAATAAGGTAAGAAAAAAAATATCTGTCAATCTGTGATAATTTTCTATAAACAGGGTTCCAGAGATAGAAAAAAATATAATTTTTTTTAATGGGGTGCCTTATAAGACCCCAAATTCAGACACTATCTTAAACTATCAACCCAAAATCGTTTCTTATTCTAGCAATGTTCTAACGGTCAGAATATAACCTACTTAGAAGTTTGACTGATCTTTATAATTGAGTGTTTGCTAAAAGTCGATTTTTTTTCTTAAAGTGGACCACTTAAGGCTCCCGTCTCAATTCAAATGGCGCGCTTTTCTCCAAAGCTTCAAAATAGAAAAATTACCAGATGTAGATGGCGCCAATATAACCAAATCTGAATTTATTTCGTATTTACTACATTTGACGATTTAACGTATATTGACAGTTCACGTTTCGGTCTTTGTTTTTGATTTATAGAGGAGTTTTAGTGTTCGAGTTATAAAGTGTGTGGGAGGAGTTTGTAGTATATGTTTGTGTTATATTATTTTTGAGTGGTGATTATTATAGTTTCCAGTTATACTTAATAGTTATAAACAGATTTAGTAGGTTAGGTTGTAAATAACTCGCTTGGGTGACAAATACACATATTTTCTGCCCACAATACTAAATTTACTAATCATTAGTTGGAATAATGTGTCGCTTATCCCATTCTCGAAGAAGTTATTCGAAAAAGAAGGGTACAAATTCACGAAGTGCGGCAGCAAAACTAAGGTGGGCAAGATTTCAAGAGGTTTTACGGTATGTTTTATTTTATACAAATAGGTATGCTATAAATTAAAATATTATTATTTTAGATATGGAGATGTACAGCCGAACTTTCCGGAACCGTTGTCACTGGATACTGTGGAAGATTCTGCTGTGGAGATGCCAGAAAGCAGTGTGAATTTGACTACTGATAATGCGTGGGGAGCAAACGAGGATGTTGAAATGTTTGTTTCTTATTATAGACACATGCATATCACTGGAAATGGTGGAAGATTACAGTGACACCTTCCGAAGTGAATAAGAAGTCTTTGTCAAATACGTTGTACAGTTTCTGCGGAGAACAGTATCATGTGTCAAGTTTTTGCCCTTTTCCCAGGAAGTTCGTCATGACTTTTCAGTCTGTTAACATGTATAATAGACAGTAAACGTTCATCGTTATACGTATAATGTAACTGTTCCACTATTCCTCGCGGAAATTATATGTGATATATGATATATAATTTATATACAGGTGGCCCACTTTTTTCCCACAAAATTATTTTTCAAGTAGTAATTGTCATACTGAGTAAAAATTTTCATATGAGTTTCGTATTTATTAAAATAATTCATATACAGTAGAGCGTTCATAATCCGAACTAATTGGGACCGAGGGTGGTTCGGATTATCAAATTGTTCGGATTATCAAATATCGACTATTGGATACAAGCTATAAAACTAAAGCAATATATGTTTGTAAAAAGGAATCGACAAAAATAGCTTTTTACTCGGTTACTCGGTGATTTATTGTTTTATTATTTATTTTTGGGGCGTTTGGATTAGGGAACGTTCGGATTATCGATGCTCTACTGTATATACGTGAGTTGTACAGTTATTGCCTAAACCCTAGTTCCTTCTTCTTTTTCATATTATGGAGTACATTAATACAAGAAAATACCTACTACAAAAAGAATATTAATCAAATTTTACAAAACGAATTGCAATGAATATATAAGATTCACATATTTTTTTAAAATTTTGCATTCTTGTAATTATAACATGGTCAAATAAGAATAAGTAGTAACAATATTACAATTAAATATAATACATTATTTGCATTTAACAATGACAAAGAAATTTGTTGTAGACATGTTGCAGATATATTTACTTGTTTACTGGGTTCCAAAATTTAGCAAATAATATAATTTATACTAATATAATATGTATTTCTTAGCAAGTAGCATGCATTTTGTTTGATCGTGGTTTAAACATAGTACGTACAAGAACTCGAATAGATTTACCCATTAATAACATTAAACTAACTGGAAAACCATAGTAATTTTCAAATATAGGAAACCAATTAAGTTGTCTTCCATATGTGGATAGATGTAATTTGCAAATATAAATAATATATTATTGATAATATATTTATAATAGAATATATATATACCTATATTAAATATATCATTGCTTTCTCTTTGTATAAATATTGAAACTGGAGTCGTTTTGAGTTTTCTAGTTGATGATATAGTACTTTCACAATCGACATATCACATAAAAAACACTTTAGTAAAATGCGGATTTAGGCCGCGCCATCTAGTTTTGGATACCTGAACTGTCGCTATTGTAATCATTTTTGCCAACTTACTAGAATGCACCAGAATGCAATTCTAGAGAAGTTCGGAAGAAAGTAACTTGTGCTCTTATAGTTAACATGTAATGTACTTTTATAATGTATTACAGCAGACGATAACCAGATGCCACTGCCATCGGAAAGCTTTTCTATATTTGAAGTCCACATTTTTTTTAAAAAGTTTTTAACACTAAAATTTACATAAATAATCTGCATAAATATTGAAATCATTTCCGATGGCAGTAGCATAAAGACCTACAGAATCGAATGGTAGCAAGCATTTCACGATTGGCGCAATAATTATAGCGCGAGTTACTTTGGCGTTTCGGGGGTAGGAGGCGGGAGCCTTAATGTTCAATTATCTTTCATGACATCTAATACATGCTTGACAACGAAAATAATTTAAATTATAGCAATATATACAGGCTGTCCCACGTTTCTTCCGCAAAACAATTTGTTTCAGAAAGTAAATTACTTTTTCAATTCATTAAAAAGTTACAGCCGTTTGAATTATTAACAATATCTTATTTTAAACGGCTCCAACTTCAGAAGGAACAGAAAAAAACAATAAGATCATATGAAACATAGTACTTTCTACTTTCTAGAAAAAAAAACAAAACATTTTGGTATTTTCTTTTGTTCATTTGTTAATTCAAATTATTAAAATTTTACTTATAATTAATAATTTTTTATTGTTGTAATATGTATTTATTGTGTTTCATTTTTGGTTTTGCATTGTTTGATAACTCATTAATTTTTTATTTTTCTATTTTTGTTAATATTTCAAAGAGCTCTACAGAAGTTTTATTGTAATATAGTTCCAGTTCAATAAGCACACAATTTTCATTTACTTATATTAGCTGGAACATTATTGGAAATTTTATTTCTAAAGTTTTCTAAATAAATTAACAACGATAATAAGTTAAAAATAACATTTTGACTTATGAATTGTGTTCTGTAAGGTTAATTAAAATGCATATACATTAAAAATGAAGGTCTTTTTAATTTCCAAACAATATAAACTATAACTGAAAATGCTTAACGACATACTTTGTCAAAGTAATATTATAAGTTAATAATATGGTAACATACAGGCGGGATGTAAATTTTAAATAAATCAAAAATTACAGCCACCACCTGGATTTGAACCAAGGCCCTTTGCGTCGCTAGCACAATGTCAATAGTTCAGATGGGAGAGCATTGTGCTAGCGACGCAAAGGTCCCTGGTTCAAATCGTCAAGTTGTTGGTTTCTCTTACGTATAGCTTTTACTGCATATGATTGTGAGTAATTAATATGCAATAAAAGCTATACGTAAGACAAACCAACGACTTTTCTTTCTGAAGCGTCTCCTTTTGGGAAATTATATACCCGTTACCAACATAATTTATACTCATCCCAGGTCAAATTTGATGAAATAATTTTTATTGTATAAATGTTCTTTTAGATGGTAGTATATTTTGGTTTATTTTTTTTTAATAATAATTATAACAAATTTACATTCCATCAAAATTCGTCGAAAATTTAGAGCATGCTTCCAAAATTGTTTGTAAATTAGTGATATACATAATTGTCATTATTTTCAGTTGTCAGATATTTGAAACATATTGCTGTAAAGTAAATACAAAATAATAATATAAAAAAATAGTTATGATACATTCATGCTATACAAAATACATACTCCTTTCTGTTTATTAAGTTAAACACTGCAAAATATCGTTGAAGCTAAATATCTCGAAAACACCAGTAAATCACAATTAACAAATTACCATAAATACAAATTTAAAGCAATTTAATTTTAATTTATTTCTATTTTGTGAATAAATGTTAATACATATGTCAGTTCTGAAATAACCTGAAAAGTAAAAATATTGACAACAAGCAATTGATTTTTGTATTTATTAACACAAAAAAAGCTATTAGATGCAATAAGGTTGTAAGTATAATTTGTTGTGTTGTATGCAATATCTTGAAATGAGATTTTCTTTTCATGTAATCATAAATTTTTATGTTTATCAATATAAAATTAACGTTATATTTAATAAAAACACAATTACATTGCAATGTAGGAATTACATTAATTAATTACACATTAAGCTAATAAATAGAAACATATAAATCATTATAAACCAATTCAAAGCATTCGAACAAGGTTTCGCAAATAATAAACTTCCGATATACGAGTTGAAGCGTAAACGGACAATTTTTTGCACTTAGCGGCCGAGCGGTCGACCAGAATAACAAAAAAACTTGTACTTGGATGTATCATCGACGCACTGCTAAAATATTTATAGAACTTACTTAATTCCAAGAGTGTAGCTTATTTCTAAGATCTCAAGACATCATTCAAGCAAAAAAAATTTTTTTTTATTTTTCAAAAAATCTAGAGTGGCATTATCCCTTAATGTGGACCACATAAATATAAATTTTACTGTTAAAAATGTTACAAACATTCCTTAACCTAAATTAATTTGGGACATTTACCTTACCTTATTTGGTTTTTGTGTGCGAGCGCGTAAATCACATCAAATAAACGCTTTTTTTTTGTTTATAGGCATATGTGGGTTTCCATTCACATTTCGAGGGACGACTCTCACCTGTAGCGACGGGGAATTGGGGCTGCGGGGCCTTCAACGGAGACCCAAAACTGAAGTTTATGATACAGCTTATGGCTTGCAACGCCGCCGGTAGACATATGGTTTACTATACGTTCGATAACTCAGAATTACGGGACACCATCCATAATTTGTATCTGTTCTTGGGTAACAACAAAATAACAACAGGTAAGTCGAATTCCTCGAAAAAAAAAATTTTTTTTAGGTTACTATTTTTTAAAAATTTATTTACAGTGGAACTGTGGCGGTTATTATGTAAATTTGCTGCGGCTAAGTTGAAAAACGACAGTTTCATTCCTTTCCTGCAGCAGGCGTACTTCGATAAACAAACGCAGTCGAATATAAAACAATTTTATTCCCCGGTACCGAAAAAATCGGAAACGAAAACCGATAGAAGTACCGATAATAATCAACCTTCTTCTTCGTCTAACGATAGCATATCCCGAATGAGTTTAGAATCACCGGAAAACGATTTGGAAACAATAATTGACGACTCTGATTCTGATATCGTTGATTCCTCGCAAGATTTCACTGAGAAAAAGTTGGTGCCGGTCAAAAAGTTGAGTCACCCCGAGAAGAAACAAAAGAACGAGTGCAGTTCGGTGCTCGATCTTATCGATAAGATCGACGGGAGAAAAACTGAGAGTCGTAAAGGAGAGAGTTTGCCGTCTCTGTTGTCGGCCATCGATGATATATGCCAGAATAGTAAGGTTAATATTGACAGGAGTGTTAGTGAAGACGTCTGCATCCAGATGGAGGTAGATGACGTTGTTGATAGTGTGGGTAAGACTACGGCACCGAAAAGAAAGATTTCCGATTATTTTGTGAAGATTAATAAATAGAGATGTATTTTTATAACCACCGTGTTTTATTTTTGTCGTTGATTTTGACTAAAAATGATATTCTGTATGTGAGGTATCATTTTATTTTTTAATTATGGTTCTTTTATTATAGAATTATACAAAAATTCAAAGAAAAACGTGGCAAAAAACTTTTGAGTTTAAGTTTAATTTGCGTGTTGTAAAAAACTTAAAATATAGTATAAATAGCATTATTTACTTAGTTCTAAATAGGGTATTTGACTATTATTGGAAAACCATCTTAGTGTGTTTATTCCTTCACTCTACATTGTAAATGCATTATTTTTCGTAATTATTTCCTCAATATTTCATAAAAATCACCGTTAAAAATTGAATCACAAAAAGTCCCGCCAAAACGATACTTTCTGTTGTGTGACGTCACCGGTTAGTAGATGTCAAATCGGCCCATATGGTCTGTCAGCATCGGCATCGTCGCCGTTTGGTAATTGTGTTGTACGTGTTGTTTTCACAATTTCTACAAAAAAAATGGGTTATAAATGGTGTATAAATCTACAATGCAGAGATAAGTCAAGAAAAACACCGGATAAACTATTTGTAGCTGTTCCGCAAGATTTGAAACTGCGAAGAAAGTGGTTGGCCCGTAGAAATCCAAATGAAATAAATAGCCGCCAATACAAGTGTTTTCTGTTGTGAAGATTACTTCGACATAAGTAAAACTGACTAGAATAAGTTATCTATCGTATTTTCGAACCAGGTATTATCTGATCTGACAGCATAAGGTTAGGGCTATCCTAACCTACAAAGTTATGCTTACATGGCGCTTTCGTGCTATTAAATTCAAACGGGAGAAGCATAAGAGCGCGTTCGGATAACCCGGTATTGTACGGTGAGAGTGACGCGCTGCATAATAGGCGGACTAACGTCATACGGCGTTTATCTGCATATAAGAGAGAGACAGCCGACCCAAGTTATCTGATCATTGCTCTCCCCATACCCTACCTTGACAAACTGAACGCGCTCTAAGCGTACTAACGAATGACATCACTGGAGACTGAACCAATTACAGAGCGTTTTCAATCACGTGATAGGACGTGAATAAAATTCAATTTTAATTTTGGTTTTTCATGGAAATAAAGCATATTTTTTTTTTGAAAAGTAATAACAAATAGTTTTCTTAAACTGTAATCTGTTAGGATGACAATAATACATGCCATATTTTTAATACAGTCAAATACCCTATTGTATGATACATACTGCAAATTTAAAATTATTTAATGACAACTTGAATTTGTTAATTGTCATTTTTAAATTTGATTAAATTTAAAACATCTCTTACTAGCATAGTTTGTAAATAATGTTCACTAATATATGCACCTTTATCTAGCTGTAACTTGCTAGTTTATGTGTTTAGGTCAAACGTTTATAAAGAAAAGATGCAACGTACCTTATGACCCTATATAAGTAATAAATAAAAACAACTATGTATACAAAGTGACAAGAAAAAACATTTATTCCAAGAGGTAGTCAATAACGAACATAACTAAACAAATACTTATTCTAATAATACATTTCCAGTATAATCTAACAACACACAAAATCGAAAAACATTTATTCGTCTTCGGAACCATACTCATCTTCAGAATCTGTCACCGTGGGACTGTCATCTTCAGGTAAAAACAATTCCACAGCCTCCTTCGAGAAATGCTTCAACTTTTTCTTCGGCACTTTCCGCAAACTTGTTATCAACGGATCAGAATTTAACAGCAACTTTTTCATAATCCACTCGCCGCATGCCTTTTTGCCCAACGGCCTCTTGTAGTCGTTTTGATACGTTTCGAACAAATCCATTATTTCGTCTGTCAATTGATCAATCGGTAACACACCGGAGGATAACATAACCTCACCGTGGACCAACAATTCGTGCACCATCGACGGCATGGGGTACCACGGATATAAATTCACGTATAATTTAGCAGTGTCTAACGTATACGCGCCAAATTTTTTCCGGTCGATTGGTTTATGGGAAGAAATTGTCTCTAGAATTACTCGATAACGATAAAGTAATTCTTCGTTGAAACCTGTTATTTTCGCCGACGTGTCGTACTCGGAAAAGAATCTACGGGAATCCCCCAAAATTCCTGTTTCGGTATCAAAAAAATAAATTATTTCAGATCGTAATTGTTTATGTATTAATTTTTTTTGATTATCAATTATTTCTTTTTCGTTTTCCGTATCAAGTTTAAACTTTGTTAACGGGAGTTTGTACGAAAGTTCTAGTATACTTTTAAAAAATTGTATACTAGCTTGAAAAATTGATAACCGGAACTCTGGTTTTATTTCTTTTTCGATGGTTGTATCCAAATTATTAAACGAATCTATTGTAGCCCGGCAAACCGAGCAATTGTCTAAAGATGAACCCTCGGTATACAAAAAAATATGTTCGACTAATAACTTCGGAGACTGTACTTCAGTTTTCCGCAACAAATTTATTTCCGATTTCACGTAATCAACCTCTTCGTTTATCGTTCTAGTCAACTCATCGGTAACACAAAAACGAATCGGCCTGCAATATCGGACTAAAGACGGTTTTGGGTTTTCCCAAAAAATTTTTTTGTGCCCGTTTTTATTTAACGTAAACAATTCTAACGGAACAAACGAACTTTGCAAGACGTGTACGTTAGCGTCACAGCCCCATTTTGAAACCAATCGCAAATTCTGCTTTTCGATTTTAGGTAAAATTAGGAGAATTTTTGTTAAAGATTCACATAACCGCGATGTCGTCAGGTCGACGATAGTTTGCAATTTTATCGCGGCTGAGAGGGATGCGAATTTGTATATTGTAAATTGTGCGCTGGCGTCTTGAGAATCTGCAAGAAAAGCATTCTGTATCAATTGTGAAAAAAATATGGTTAAAAAGTGGGTAAATAGGCAATTATAATCCTAAATGGTACTAGTTGTTGATTAAATCTTAATTTTATTATCATATTGTGGTGATTTGGTGGCAAAAATATGATTTAAAATATACCTACCTATCTAAATTTACATCCAAAACAAATGAATTCCTTCACTTATATAACCACACAATAGAAATCAACAAAGTTATGCCGATTTAATAATTATACTGTGAAGAAAATAGCAAAAAAAATAACTATAACAGCATATGATGAAATTTTTTTATGAACTATACACCAGAATGTCTCAAAAAATCTCTCGTTACGATAGTATTTACTTCTGTGTTTGAAGGCCCAGAACTCTAAAACTACTGAACAGAAATAATTGGAATAAAGTATGTCATACTCCTGAATCATTTCTACATAAGTTGCATGAAAAAATTGTTTTCCACTTGGTATAAACATGAGCGCAAGAGAAGTGAAAACAAACGCGCCTTCAAACAATATTGTCAAAACGAGAGATGGCAGTTAGGGCAATACTCTCGTGCGGGGTCACATATAACTCCTTCTGACAACATCGTACAGCTATGCCGTTAGCAAATTCTCAAAACACACAAAATTATGCTTGTTTTCCTTAAAAATTGCAAACTAAAAACACTAAAAAAAACATAACCTACCTTGAAAATCATCATCCTCACAGCTCCCGTCATCGTCATAATCTTCCATGGTAATTTTAGTCTCCTCAATGTCAATTTCAGGTTCTGCTTTCACCGAATTTTCAGAATCTGCTGCTTCATAGGACATAACCTCTGCATCCGAAGGCCCCGCAGTGTCAAGCTCCCGTTTCACCGTAAAATTTTCCGTATCCAACCTAAAAAGTCGTATCAAATATCACTTAGGTTTTATTTAACGAAATTAGTAATTATTTCGTTATCGATTGTTATTATTTACATACATTTCCTCATTGTCGATCATAGTAGGTGCTGTTTTAACGACAACAGTATCATGGCTAGGTTGATTATCCTTTTCAACCACAGCTACAAACTCAGGATCAGGATGCTCTTGTTTGATATCCATGCTACATAAGCAAGAAATAATAATTTATTAAATTAGTGAATAGAGTAAGATAAGTCTTGTATTGCAAAAACCGTAATTACTTACTTTTTTGACGGTATTTTGGAGACCTAGAGAACCGCAAAACGCTGTGTCATAAAAATAGTCTATCCTCGCAAATAAAGTGCAATAATATCCAAACAAGTTTTTGTGAGGTTATAGCGGTTTTTTGTTTATGTTTACACACGCACTACGCAGGCAAATAGGTTACGTTCAGAGAGTGTATTGTTTTGATGCATAAATAAAACGCGTTTGATAGTTTATATTTTTACGAAAAACTATTTCCTCGTAAATTCAACGTCTGTTATCATAATTAATCAAGAAATACACGAGTTAAGTAAGTTGCACTTCTGAACGTTTCCAAATTCTAGCTTTTTCGAATAGTGCAACTAATTTCATTTCTAGTCGGCTCGAAACGAAACAAAAGCTCGCATGACGACGCGATTTTTCCTACGCGACGGTTGTTGAAACAAAATTTGTCGCGTAAAATAAAACGTAAAAACGCCGATTTCGGCAAAGTGTAGCGTTCGGTCCCGGTTTTTCAATTCTAATCCGAGTTTATATCGCGAATTACCGATAACGTGAACTAATTTGTGACAAGACTGACGTCAGACCTGAGTTTCAATCAGTTTTCTGCCCATGCCCGTGTTGTACGAGCTCATAAAAGCGACGCAAAAGCAAGTATTTCCATGGGAATCGAAAAATTTGCTGTTTTGGGGACCCGTAAATGAAGAAGTCGGAGGAGATAATCAATTTCGTCAAGAATGCTCGAACTGCAAGGACAGAATTTTTTCGACGAAATCGTCTATAAGGTAGGTGAACATTCATTTGTTATACTGCATGCCGTTATTTATGTGTCTGATATCAATATTACGCAAGAAGTGCTTTCTCAAATGGTAAAATCAAGATTGAATCATCATAATTATCGATAAACTTGCTTGAATATTACTGTCTGTAATGCAAGAATTGTTTTCAACCAATGGGGTATTCCGGTGTTTTTGAAATTGTCATTTTTTACAAAGTATGGGTGCTAATGTTTGCTACTTCACAAGTAAAATATCAAACGTTGTTTTAAATTAAGAGAAATCGTTGTTTGAAGTTTGAATTAGGATTGGTCTTTGTGACGTCACAAAGACCGCTCAAAGTGAGCGACTTGACAACGTTGCTATATCTAGGGTGCACGTAGTAAATTTTTGTCTTCTGTTGTGTCAACGTTTAGAATCGCTCGTTTGTTGACACTTGCTTTGGTTATTGAGGTTATATCAAACACTTGTTCAAAATGTATAAACTCCAACGCCGACATTGTTCTGTGCCGGGCTGTAACAGCAGTAGAACAGCAACAGAACTCCTGATAAGATTTTCTTTACATTGCCGACTAGCGAGATGAGAGATGTTTGGCTTCAAGTTTCAATGATCAAATCATCTCTCAAAAAAGTTACCTTTATTCGTTGTCAAACAACAGGGTCGCCAACCGTCAACTTGGCCGATCAGCTGTTCGAGAGCTGTCCGCTGTTGCCACCGCTACTAGGGATCGGTAATCATCGTGTATTTCCGAGGGTGGTCGGTGAATTCAAACGAAATGCACTTTTAATTGCAATTATCTTATACAAAAACTAAATCAAAAAGCTCATAGCTTAACTATATGAATCCTCATAAATTATACAATAGGTTAAACCGAATATCTGCTTAAATTTTGACATGACCGGAATACCCTATTCTACATACAGGATTAAGCTTGTTTACAATAGTGCACACCAGAGGGCGTACAATATTTTCTTCCAAGCAAGAAATAGCTGGAATGCGCTCTTATTTTCACTTATTTTCAAGAAAAATGCTGATCAACCAGTCAGTAGACCAGCTCAAAAGTCTGAACTACTGAACAGACAAAATTTAAAGTATGTCATACTCCTGAATCATTTCTGCATAAGTTGTACGTGAAATTTTACGAGGAAAAAAAAGACGAGCGTTAGTTAAAAGTGCAAAAATCGGGTACCTTTTCTCATTTCTTTCGCGCTCATGTTTACACCGAGAGGCAAAAAATGTTGACATATAACTTATGTAGAAATGATTCAGGAGTATGATATATTTTATTTAATTTTTTTCTGTCCAGTGGAAAGGGGTGGTAATCAAATTCAAAGATTGGTTGAAGAAAACATTTATTTAATTATTACATTATCACATATGAGTATTCAACAATATCAGACTTTTCGATATTTATATTATTGATAAATATTATATTTTTTATATAATGCATACGGTTGCTAGGTTTTGTTCTATCCGAACGCGAACCTGATACAATATTTGGTCATGATACGTTCCCGCCCACTCATTTTCTATTTTTGATTGTGCCCTACATACGTTTCTCTTTCTTTACAAACCGGTTATATGACTAGAAATTATTGTTAATGAAATATATTGTACGTAATATCGAAAACATCGTTTTTTTAGTACAAAATGACGAGCCTTGGACATGATATTCAACACCCGTCGTATTGCTAGATAAAATGATATGTTAAGAAAATATGTATATCGTCATCTCTCGTAACTCGTTATAAAATATAAAAAATAATCAACACTACTATTACTTAATACGAACAACTGCAAACTTAATAACTACATAATACGTCTAATAAACTATGCAATCGGTAACTCTTCATACAAACAAAACACAATAATAATAATTAATAATAATAATTAACTTAAGGAGAAAACACCCTCAAACTTCTCAACAATGTCGTCAAAACATTCGCCAAACGTTCGGCTTCCGAAGCTAGATGTTCTTCTATTTTTGCTTGCGACGATCTATCTATATTTGAGGTTATCAAGTGCCTGAAAGCTCCGGTCACGTCGTGGACTTTGAGGACTAAATTCCTAGTTTGCAATGGCGCAGTCGTATGATTGGATAAGTCTTGACACAATTCTGTCAGTCTGCGTAATATCGTCAAACAAACTGCTAAGTTTTCGGGCAGGTCTGGAAGGCATGGGTCTGACATTGCTATCACTAGCATCTTGCTCGAGTGGACCAACTGCAGAGATTGTGTAGTCAGCTCGTCTCTAGCTATCTGTAATCAGAATTGAAAAGTTGTAATTTTTGTATTCGGGGTTTTGAAAAATTTTCGTGGTTAATTTATCTGTGACCCACACATGTATGATAATCGTCTCTATCCCATCTATTTTTCTCGTAATGTCGCAATAACCAAAATCATAAATAATAGGTATGGAGCTTTTTGCGACTACATTGTTAAACATTAAACAATAATTTGTGAATATGTACCTACATAATTATTTAAAGTAAGAACAGATTATTCTAAAGAATTACAAAATAACTAATAAATAGCCTAACAATCTATAAATCAAAATTTGCAGCAAGTAATAGTATATTATTTGACGAGCACATAACTAAGAATATAAATCGCGAGCATGAAGTTTATACGACAGTCGTAGGCGAGCGTGTAAACATGCGAGCGATTTATATCCGTTGTGTGCGAATCGAATACGACGTTTTATCTACGACTCATAAATTCCATTTTATATCAAACATTTTAAATGTATTTGTCAATGACGGCGAGGCAAACTATCACATAACTGTCATCCACGTACGTTTTGACAGACTTTGACACTAGCGTTGTATAATAATGACAGTTCAAATAATGTCAAATAATGACTTGATTATTTGAACGAACTGTCATTATTATACAACGCTAGTGTCATTATAATCATAGGCGTGTATCATGATCGGGATTATATAGTCAGTAATAATCCATGGTAATAATATAACAAGAGAGTGAGAATAAATTGAAAATAATTTGACAGATTGTTTGAAAACTTGTTGCGAGAGCCCGCAGGGCTCGAGTGGCTATTGCCAAATGGCAACAAGTTTGAACAAAATCTGTCAAATTATTTTCTAATTTATGGAACTCTCGAGTTATATTTGACTAGATTATTTTTTGATTCACAAATTTTTACAATAAAAAAGATCAATAAAACTATCATAAAATTATTGAAAAATTTAATTTAATTAATTATTACTTACAATATATGAAAATATCGTTGACACATTGTGAATATATTAAAAGAATTAACAATTTAAATTAGTACAATGAAAAACGCAATTATTAAAAATATTTCGAGACTTATTATTTATTGAGGATTTGGAATTGCTTGTTATATTAAGTGTTTCCTCCTGCGTATTTTCTCTAAGATTATTTATTATATTTGAATGATGTTCTTGGTTCAATTGTAAGTACATATGGTTTAATCGAACTTGCAGAATTATGACCAGTGACCTTGATTAGTTCTTGTTCTCCTACACCAGCTTTTGAAAGGTTACTTACTGCACTTGATCTGGCAGAATGGTTAGGTATTTTTTTAGTAACTGTGTCTAGACCTACTTTTTCTGCGGATTCTTACATCCATTTTGAAATGGAATTTATTCCCACAGGAACGTTTTTATACCAAAAACCATGAGTTTGCCAAGCCGGATTTGGAGTAAGAAACAAGCGTTCGGTTTTAATATTTTCTTCACGTTTACTCATTAGTTTTTCAAAAAGACGAACAGGGCAAATATCTGGGTTATTTATGTTTGGAGTCAACCATTTACTATTAGCGCACCTTTGTGCTCCACCCTGTGCAGTTTTTGTAAAGATGGGATTGTACTCAATGCGGCCAGTATTTAATTTTTTATGTCGGTTTCTTTTTTAAAATAATGAACTAAACATTTCGTAGCTTCTCCTCCCCTCCAAGCTAGTTCATACGATGCAACGTGAAAAAACTTTCTTTGCAATCCACAAGGTGTATCTTCGTCCCAATAGTTAAAACTTTGCAACAATTCTGTATTAGTGCCACAGAACTTTGTTTGTGTTTTTCAGGATGTTTTTGTAAAAATTTTCTTTTTGCATCTCTTGCATTCCGAGCATTTCTGAATTCTATATCATGGAAAGGATCAAAGGACCTGTTATACCTATTAAAGTAAAGTTCTTGAACTAATTTTGCCGTTTTATTCCACATTGTCTTTATTACTGCTTCTTTATAATCATTTCCGTCTTTTCTTTTCATGTTATAAGCCCAATCTTTTAAAATCAATGCCATAGTAGCTGTTGTAGTAGATTGATCCAGAATATAATTTCTTTCTTTGGTGAAGGTCTTAAATTGTCTCCATATAGACTGATTACTTATTAGAGTATTTTTCGAAGTAGTTTCTAAAATCTTTTTTGTAATTTCTGCATTAGAAAAGGTACTAAACCGATGACTTTCACCCATTTCGCGTTGACACAATTAAGTAATTATTTTGACAAGTATCTGACAGTTGCTAGGCAAATAAAAGCTACAGTGATTATTCCTGAGAATAATCACAAGAGATTTATTCCCACTATAATAATGACATAATTGGTTGAAACTTACCCTTGTGACAAATAAAGAAGCATTTCATTGGTTTTAAGAAACGTCAAAAAATAATCTTTAATAAGAAAACTTGTTTAGTTTGCCAATGCCATGAGATAGATGCTTGAATGAATGATTTTTAAGCAGATTGGCAGGAAAATATATCGCTAGATGGTGAAAAGTTAAACAACGGTTATAACAACGGCAAATACTATACTCATAAATTTTAGTTGTTATGTTATGACTTATGTTATACACAAACTTTGGGATTTGTAAATAAAGAAAGCCTAAAAAACTAAGTATGATGTTTGAAGCAGGCGATTTGGATTTCGATGACGTAAGTAACAAGTTTTAAATACAAATCCGATACAATTAAACGATTATATGATATTTTCGAGAGTGAACTATTGGTTAATTCTGTAGTGGACAGCCCAAATAAAACAGTCGTTAAAAATACGAGTAAAACTACAGAAGATGTATTCGTAAAGCCAGCAACGGTGGTGAAAAAAACGCACAAAATCATAAAACAAAAATTTCCTGTATACGAAATTTGAACGTTGATGTAACAAAGTTAGAAGATTAGAAGAAGATAATGTACGTCAACTCCATAAAAAGAATTACGTATTTATTACTTAGGATTATTTATATCACAGGAATATTTGTGTTTGCAAAATTCTGCTTCTAATTTTTACGAGGATACATGGTTAAAAACTTTGGACGATTTTAAAGGATCAACTGTTAGTTTAGTCAAGAGTTATAATATAGCTTGGATCAAAAATCGAGCTAAAACTGGGAATTATTAATGATAAAGCACCGTTTTTAGTTGCGTTAATAAAGAAAGTTGAACGTGTGTCTAAAACATCCACTTTTATTCTAGAAGATCCCACAGGTAAGGTTTATTCAACACAGAAAAAACTTGGGAAAGGTGCTTGAAACAAAGCTTGTTTTAATGGTATTAGTAGATATGATTTATCCGGAATAAATTTAATTATCTAATTTTCTGGTGATGTCACAAAAACCAAAATTACCTGAAACTTCTCTTCACACATGAGCCTACCCCCTCCATGTGCCTGGGCGGCGCTACACTGCGTTGCAACCTGTTCTAACCGGACCAACAGGCTTGACATGGCTCCGTCAGTTTTTGCTATCAGATTCTCCCTATTGGAGACGCAACCGTTTTTGTACGGCGAACTTTGTCCACTATTTGAACTACCGTTTGACGGGTGGACGAATTTCTCTCTACACTTTGGACTCTTGCAGAACGGGGCTGGACTAGAGGATGTGGTTCTAACGTCTTTGTAACAGGAGTCTGAGTAGCTTCTAATGTGCATGCTGCATGCTGGTGGCGGGGGCGGTGTGGGTATGTCATTTGGCTGATCTGGGGACTCTATGGGTACTGCTGTCAACTGGGCTCCCCTACCTGAAATGTCAACACAGATGATTTGGAGGAGTAGGTCAATATTCACTAGTAACATAAACAATTCCATTTCGGAAAATAACAACATACAGGGTGAGTTATTAGTTTCCCAACGGTCGATAGTCATCAAATCGTTTGAGAAATTGCAGGCCATTCTTAAAAACTACGTTAATACTACATTTTTGCAGATATTGTCCTAATTTAATATTGTCACATAATTACTAAACCCATAGCTAGATGCTGAAGTCATGAAAAATTAGATGCAGTATACCGGGTGATCATGGCATGCATTAGTTTTTAAACATTTTTAAATGGCTTTTTCTTGAGATTTTTAAATGGAACACCTTATATATTATTTGCTAATTGAAATGTTCCTTAAGTTCTTTGTAATTTAAATTCACTATATCGTATATCTATTTTTACTGGTTTTTGTGATATTTGTAATTTAAAGATTAGTATGCTATTTAGTATCTTAATATTGCTCTGTATACAGTGCGCTGGGTAGCATGATGTAAAATATTTAAAGGGTTATAGAGAAAGCGATTTAGAACCTATTTAACTAGATTTATTCATATAAAAAGGATTATGTTTATCAAGGTATTACACAATTTTATAAGTATGTTTTAGAATTTTTACAAACATACAGCAAGCAAACCTGAAGACCTAGTAACTTCAGTTGGGGTCCGAAGTAAACCAGAAACAGTGTAATTTTAGGGGGACTATCATGAAAAATTGTTCACTTGTGTGAAAATTGTGCGGAGACGTATAATTACAAAATTTCATATAAAATTGTTAATATGTTGATAACGGTAATACTTTGTATAAGGATCAAGCTGGTTAAGTCGTTTCTAAATTATCTCTTCTAGCGCCACTTGAAGACTTTACATCAAACTACACAAAAAATAGTAACATTTGATGTATGACATTATTACAGCCAACACATTTTATACAGGTGTTCCATTTAAAAAACTCGAGAAAAAGCCATTTGAAAAACATCAAAATTTACTAAGTTCAATGAACACCCTGCATAGTGCATAGTAACTAATATCTTTGGATACTATCATCTACCTACTGGCTTTGACTGTTGTCTCACATATAGTTTAAAGGCATAGTCGGCAAAAATGTCATTCGTACATAGTTTTTAAAAAGATCCTGCAACCAGTGGCGGCCCGTGGTACATTTCGATGGTAGACCCACAGAGGCATGAAAAATATGCCTTGGTTTTTAAATAAAGAAAAAAAAATCAAACAGTTTTTTTTTTATTAAAGTAATACATATGTAGTTATAACTATAGATAGTAAGTATAAAAAATTAACTGAAAATAAACTCAAAGTTATATTTTGCGATATATAAAGTCCATTCGACGTTCTTTTTTACTTGCAAATAACTCAATCACACGCTTATGGAAATCTTCGATCTTTACGAGTCAACGCGTCAACAAGTCAACGACCTTGAAGATGTTGCCACAGTCTGTTTTTTCACAATGATCAAATAATAATAATAATAATAGACTTTAAATCAGGTAAAGGCCTACCTAACTGTTTAATTTGCACTTTTTCCTCAATAGTACATGTTAGAAAAGGCTTATTCTGTAATGAACTAATTTGATTCATTGTGTATGGCGCGGAGCGGAACTTTTTGTGTTAGATTTAGACGATATGAGACGCGAAATATGAGTAACACATGCACGCCGCACTCGATTGAGCCAGCCAGAGTTTGGCTCCAAATACGCATACAGAAGGCGACGTCGCTATACCCCCACCCACCCGCGCACCACCCCGCGGTTTTTCGATCTGCCGGGCCAGAAATAAGTTGGCCCGGTTAGCGGTATGGTAACACTGTTAACCGCGTTGTGTTGGGGAGAGAAATGCGTTGCGATGTTTCACTACTCATTCAACTAACGCAGGCATTGTTTAACATTTAAAATGAAAAAAAAAAGGTTTTTTAGAATTAATTAAAAATTCTTGCTGAGGTTTAAACTACAGGTAGTGCCATGGCTCCTTGGGTCTATATAACGAGCCGCCCCTGCCTGCAACGGGCATATTTTGGAAAAGCAGTTGAATATCTCTGGAACTATTAACGCTGGGACTTAGCAACATACATGGTTGGATAAATGAATTTAGTAGTATTTAAAAGATGTACGGACTTTCCGTCACATCTAAATGCAACACCCTGTATAAATGAAAATAATTTCACGTTATAGAAAATGGCGAGACAAACAACTTTTGTATAAAATATTTTTTTCTTTCTCAAACAATATATTAACTATCGACCGCTGGGATACTAATAACTCACTCTGTATATGTACTATAGGGTGTATCGAAAAAACATTTTATTCGAAATTGAAAATTTCAAATTCATAAAAAGTTGTCCCTGTGGACCCATATATACCACAAAAAAAATTGGCACAATTGAAAAATATTTAGGTCTCCCGCAGAAGGCCTAAAGTTTAGAATTTTCTTTAAGAATTCGAATTTTTTTTTCAATGAAAGATTAAGTGATTTTTGTTTCTCAAATACAAAAAGTTTAACAATAAGGTGTAAAATTACCGTTTACAAAAATATATTACTCTAATGCAACATTTAGATCGCCTGCAGTTTATTTAGATTCGATACAATTTTTAGCAAAATGACCATTTTCGTATAATTTAAAAAATGTGCTTAAATGTTGGTAAAAGTTTATTTGTCACTAAATTTTTTATTGTGTGCTTTGAAAAAGTAACTTAATATTTCATTTAAAAAATATGAAAATATTTGAATTTTTAAAGAAAATTATAAATTTTAGGCCTCCTGTGGTATAGGAGGGTCCACAGGGGCAACCTTTTGTCAACTTGAAATTTTGAATTTTGAAAAAAAAGCGTCGATACACCCTGTACAATGTTGCAAAAAAAGTACAATTTTAAAACCTTGTTTTTTATTCTTTTTACTCATAAAGTGGACATTTGGAAGAAAAACATTGCACACAATTTTCAATTCCTGATTTTATTTGGTTGTCCAATATACTTCTAGTGGTAGCTCATCATGAAAGAACCTGTATTGATGCGACTAAATGTTGGATTTACACAGCAGTTATAAGTGTTATAACTTATAGCTCTAACTTATAACTGTAAAGCACTCACATAACACTACTGCATTCTACAAGGCTCGAGATCACACTGCCATGAGAACAAGTATGAGAAATACCTATATCTCACGGTGAACTAAATAATAAAACTGGATACATACCCATAAAAGGCGATGTAGGCGTACTAATCGCCGTCTTCTGATGACTAAAACCCTTCCTCTCGTCTCCAAACTTGGAATCCAAATCGTTATACATATTCCGATTCCTCTGGAGGTGCGGAGACCCGATACCAGCAGTCCGAACATCCGCCGTAGGTTTTGGCTGCGGGGCGACGTTCTTCCGGCTCCTCAGCACTTCTAAGGGCGGCACGGGTGGTAATGGTGGCTTTTTGGGCGGCAGGAAGAGATGCGGGGGTGCCTGGTGGTTCGTCTCACCTTTCGGGGGCAACTTGGGCGGAAATTCAGTTGTTTCCCTGGGCTGGTGCGACGTCAACGACTGAGACCTCTGCCTCTCTTGCGGCATTACGGTTTTCGGTGGTCGTTCTGGCGGTTTTTCATCTGAGGATCTTCTAGGAGGTGGTTGGATGATGACTTCGTCCACGTTTTTTGGTTTTTCTTTGGATTTTGCGCAGCATGAGAAGGCGCCTTTTCTGTCGACTGTGGCGTATTCGATTATGTTGGATTTGACGCTTGAATTGCTGTTGCGTCTTATGACACCGTTCGTCTTCTGTTCCTTCGGATTTTGTCCTAAAATTGTTGTAAGATAAATTAGATGCGCTGTACGGGTTATCGTATTGTTTTGTAATTTTTGAACTTCTTCAAATGGCCTTTTCTTAATTTTTTTAAATGGAGGACCCTGTAGATTATTTGCTAACTGAAATATCCCTTAGCTGATTGTTAATTTATAGTCAGTATGTCCTATATTTATTTTTACATTTATTAGATGCGCTGGACGGGCAATTGTATTATGTTATAATTTTTGAACATCTTCAAATAGCTTTTTCTTATTTTTTTTAAATGGTACACCCTGTAGGTTATTTGCTAACTGAAATATTTCTTAACTTATTGTTAATTTATATTTAGTATGTCCTATATTTATTTTTTAGATTTATTAGATGGGCTGTACAGGTTGATCGTTTTATGTTGTACTTTTGGAACATCTTCAAATAGCTTTTTCTTAATTTTTTTAAATGGAACACCCTGTAGATTATTTCCTAAGTGAAATATTCCTCAACTTTTTGTTAATTTATATTCAGTATGTCCTATATTAATTTTTTAGATTTATTAGATACACTGTACAGGGTGATCGTATAATGTTGTAATTTTTGAACATCTTCAAATAGCTTTTTCTTATTTTTTTTTTAAATGGAACACCTGTAGATTATTTGCTAACTGAAATATTCCTTAACTTATTGTTAATTTATATTCAGTATGTTTTATATTTATTTTTTAGATTTATTAGATGCGTTGTACAGGGGGTGATCCTATATTGTTGTAATTTTGGAACATTTTCAAATGGCTTTTTCTTAATTTTTTTAAATGGAACAACCTGTAGATTATTTTCTAACTGAAATGTTCCTTAACTTTTTGTTAATTTATATTCAGTATGTCCTATATTAATTTTTTTAGATTTATTAGATTTATTAGACCCTGTGGTGATTGTATTATGTTCTAATTTGGCATTTTGACATTTTCAAATGGCTTTTTTCTTAATTTTTTAAATGGAACACCCTAGATTATTTGCTAACTGAAATATTCCTTAATTTATTATTAATTTATATTCAGGATGTCCTATATTTATTTTGACTACTTTTTGTGATATTTGAAATTTAAACATTAGTATGCACTAGTCCAGTACGGTTATGGAAGATGCTATTTAGAACTTATTTAACCAGATTTATTTATACAGTGAGCGCATAAAGTACGAAATCATCACAAAATCTATGGATCGGTTTGTTATTTGAATAAATCTTCATATACGTTGATTTAGAATCATGAAAATATACATATTTACAACAAATTCAATTTCCAACCTTCAATTGTTTTCAACTTATGACGTCATTGACACTTTTTTTAAATGATATCATATCTTTTTATATATCTTTTTTGTACTGACATTGGTAAATCTGTTAATTGTCTTAAAGGTAATTCACAAAATGTAAAGCTTCACATAAGAAAATTTTCGAGAAAAAGACAGTTGACAATTGGGGTAATATTCATACGTTTGATTGTTTATGGAAAGCGAATAGGCGTTTTCGATTGATTTATTTGCGCTGAATGCGAATCTGAGCTCAAAAGTAGCATATCACGTCAGGTTGTTGCATTTTTTGACGTATCTTTTATGGAGTCGTCCGCACCCCACGTAAAGAATCGCTGTGAATTCTTCAAAAACATTTGGGAACAAACTTTTGGGATTTCAGGTAAAAGTGCTGGGTTTACTATAAAGCCATTTTGAGGTTTCTAGGACAATGAGTTCAGCTGGTATAAATTTGTAAAAATAACAAAAGAAAAGCGTTTTTTGATATTTTCACATCACTTTTTTTCGAAATTTTGGAGTCCAAAGTCATTAGGCAATTATTTTTACCCAAAAACCAATTTCATATTCAATTCACAAAAGATATTTTTCCTAAAATTATCAAAATTTTACATTTTTTATTATTTTTTTGAAAATGTGTTTATGTAAGGCCATAAAATATTTCTGATGCCATTTAGGTAATTAAATAATCTACCAAAGTCGGTAACAAAAAAAATGTCCTTTTTATTTTGCCCAATATTTCGCAACCATTTGTTGGTTCTTCAGGAGCTGAAGTTTGAAACAGTGTATAAATACGAATAACCCTCCACATTTCTTTTATGTAAGAAGAAAAAGAAGAAGTCCCTATTAGACACCCAAACATCACATTACATTTTCGTTAAATGCAAATTTCACAAAAGCTAGTAACAATTGGTGTATGACATATTAGATATAAATTGAAGAGGAGTAAAGCGTCTACAAATAAAATACAGGCTGTTTCATTAAAAACAAAAGAAAAATCCATTTTAAAATGTCAAACAAACTATAATATCTGCAGTTAAATATTTCTGAAAGTATATAGTTTGCATAGGTACAACGAGATACAGTTGGAAAGACAACTTCCTTAGTATCCGTAATATGGTATGATATCAAGGGCAGTCTATTTAAAAAACTGTAAATTCAGTATATGGTATGTCTACATTATAAGCAAATCAATTTTTAAAGAAATATTTGAATCGACTAAACATTATTGGACATACTCGTAACAAAAAATATTTACCTTCTTTTTGATCATCTTCCTTCGACTGTTTATTCAAATTCTCCATGCTCATCCTCAAATCCGGCGGTGGAGGTATGATAAACGACATAATCTCCTCTGGAGTCAACTCCACCGCTGGCGTTATCTTCTGCGTCGGCGGAGGTACAGTCACACTCGCCAAAAACTCTTCCAAGTCCAAATTTTCATGCAGCACACCTAACTTATTTAACTTTTCCACGGAATCAGCAAACGAACTAGGAGGGATGTTGATAGAAGACGGCAAGCACCCGTCCAGCTCATCAGGTGTCGCCGGGGGAGGAAGCATGGTCAGATCGATGATATCCGGATCAAAAACGTACAAATCTTCAATGGTATCATCATCGGCCTTCTCCTTGAGTTGCTGGAGATAGGCTTTGAGGTCTTGCGTGTCTGATATGGGATTATCAGGGCTGTGAAGACCAAACGAGATCCTCGATGATTTTTTTGACGGCTCAGGTGGTGTTTTATGTTTAGGTGAGTTATGGGGTGTGTATAGTGAGTCGTTATCGCTTTCCGATTGGTTCAACTCCGATCGGAGCATTTCTATAGCTGCGTTTGTAAATTGCTTATTCTCTTTGGTTAATAACAACAGGGAGTCGCTATGCTTTAAAGCTCCTGGAGTCTCGAAGATGCTATCGTTATCACTCTCGATATCGACGCTAGTCTCCTGCCATTCCGCGCAGGAATTCATACGCTCGTAGTGTTCCTGCTCAGTCAAGTACTTCTCTGAATTCTCAACCAACAGCTGCATCTCCTGCACCCTCTTTAAAATCTCCTCGTTCTTAGCTTCGGTAACACCACTCTCCAGAATCTCCATCGACATAACACTATGTATATCATAAGTATTAGCTGTATTATTATAATTCCTAAAATGGTTTCTATTCGAAATGGGACTATTCATGTTATTATCCAGCGTTAAACTGCTCAAGTTCGGCTTGTTCTGCCTGCCCATGGTATTGTACAGGCCGTTCGTCTTCTTGTTTAGCGTTTGGTAGGCTGGTTGGGTGGCAAAGCATATGGTCTTGACCTGCTGTTGGTTCATGTAGCTCCACTTCTCTGGTATTACTTTGTGCTGGGAGAGGTATGGTGGGGCTAGGTCTTCGACCGGTGGTGATTCGTCTTTGTCGATGGGAAGGTGTTGGTTGGTTGCGAGTCGGTAGTACCCGCGGAGGACCAAGACCAGTTCGTTGGCGTCGCGTTCCTCCAGAGACATTTGGATCACCTGGGTGTTCTGGAGGTGTATGAGGACGGTTCTGCAGAGTTCGTCTTCGCTGCGGAGTTCGACACGGGACATCTCGTCTATATTTGCGATGGGCATTGGCTGGAATTGAATGATTGATAACTAGAGGTAGGCATGAGTATGGAAATAAAAACTAGCCCACCGAAATACAACCACTTAAGAGGAATCACTAGAGGTAGTAACGTACTACAAAACAACACTACATAAAACCAAACATCCTGACCTTAATTGTGTGTTAATAATCACGTGTAATACATTAAGTTATAGATAAAGGTGTATTACACCGGGTACGAATGCCACTTTTTTTCGTTTGCGTTGTTGTTTTGTTTTTTACCCTTGCTAAAGAAGCCAATAATTTTTGTTATTTTTTTTTTCCAAATCCGAACCAAACATCAAAAAAGCAATATTACAACATTTTGTATTGAGCCTTCATGAACTTGTGTAAAAAAAATGACAACAAAATATGAATGTTGTAATGATTTAACCTGTGCTTTTTTGAACATGTGAATGAGACGAGAATAACATATTTTATCGTCGTACGGTGCAGCCATCTGTTGGATAAACACCACATCATTTTCTTCGACCAATTAAATTCAAATTTTACAGTCTGAAGCAGCAGCATGAATACGTAGCCAGGGGAATCACAAATTCTGAGCAATTTCGGCCTAACAAAAATATTGATCGCATGTTGACACGGGAGGTGTAGCGGCGCCGCGCCCGGCAAACGAACGCCATACGATAAATTAAATTTTACCGTGCTGGTGCTACGTAGATAGCAACGACTCGCTTATAAATTAGGACAGCATGTTCTTGCGGAAGTGTATGTGATCAACATGAATTGTTGAATTTCGACCAAAATAGGCTAGAAACCGAATACGAGAAATAATTTTTTGCCGTCCTGATGGACTCTACGCAGACAGCAAAGAGCGAGTTATAAATTAGGAGCGCATGTTCCCGCGAGGGTTTATAGTGCAGTCCCCGTACGACACACGGAACGAAGAATAATTATTCTTCGTTCCGTGTGTCGTACTGCACTTATATATCAACAACCGCAATACCTACTTACAATGTGTAGTGTAATTCTTCGCTAATTAACGTCGCTAGTTAATTTGGGCAATACTCTCTTATAGGTGTAAGCGTGCCGGATTACCATATATGGTAAAAAACTTTTATAAAGGTGTAAAATATTTGAACATGTATCTATATAATATATAATAAATGACTTATACATATACATAAAGCTGCCTGTTTTATCGAAATCGCTATTTGTTCTTATACCTACAATTGAAATTGAAGTACGTATACTACCAAGTCTATACATAGCAATAATAATTTTGAGTAAAATTTCAAAATGCGGTATTCAATTGTATCTAGAATTAAAATAGGAATATTATATTTACTAACACCTACTTGCGTCACCCGATAAAAATTTGAATTTTTATATGAGGTGTGTTTTACCTGAAAGTATCGATCTCTGCTAAGTACGAACGAGACATTCGAGATTATTGATGCACAAAGAAAACGTTAAATGGATTTAAATAAGTATCTGAGTACGAATGCTTTCACGGCCAGTCATTTAAATTTAGATGATAAATAGTTACTGGTTTATGCCGTGAGTAAAAATTCATAATTACTGTCTTCGCGAACCATGCTGTTCGCTTCTTCGGAGCTAACTGATAATTAGTTACTAATTCTAATAATAAATGTAAAGCAATAAATGATTTATGTAAGAAAAGCTGTCTGTTTTACCAAAACTACAATTTTTTTCAACATACAAAAGGTAAAATGTTCAACCATAGTTAGTAGTAAAATAGAAATGTTATAATAAAGCAATTAATTAATTTGTATCATTGTATTGTTTTGTGGAATTGTATTTGTATTTAAAATATACAAGAAAAGCATTTCAGAACATGCGATAGTCACATACACAAAATTATTAGGAAACGGTTCGGCGCCAGTCGACACCGCACGGCCCCTTTGATCTTCGCCGCAAAAGAACGATACCGCGGTTCTCCTCATCTAATCAGTGCGTTGCTTGCATTTTCTGCGGAGTGTACAGTGGGCGCGGCTTGTTCCCTCCTCTCGCGCCTCAGTTTCGTCGAACTTTTAAGGCCGGTGACTAACATTTACTTTTAACATAAATAGGATATTTTAGTACGTATTTCGAAATACAGAAAAAACGTAATTAGTCGATGTCAAATTAGTACTACTTTAGTTTCTATCTCTAGTAGCGAGCTACGACATAAAATGGTGGGAGTCTATCTCCATATTTTTGGCCTCTATTGATAACAACTAACTTCAATCTCTGATTACACTGTATGAGAAGATTTTCTAACATGAATTATTTATCATTTATTTTTAAGGGTAATATAATAAGTAGTATATTATTTGTCAAGGGCAAGCGGGTTCTAACGTCACATTTCTAAGTTAGACGGGGTCAATACCTACCCTTAAAATGCGTGATTTTTGCAAAGTTTATATATTTATTGCGATTTAAATCAATAATCTGGAGGCTTTAAAACGGTCTCAAAGTAATCCTTAAAGGATGTATGGGTCGTTCTTTTACAAATACAAAATTAAGTGCAAAATAAAATGAAAATAATCTCAGGTCACTTCTGTTAGTGGTAACTTTTTTTTTGGGATGTCGCAATGTGCACAAAGCCCTTTGGCTTGTCTGTGCGGCGGTCGTGGAGACGGAGTATTTTTAAAATCCCTGCCTAACCTGGGCTTGAACCCTGGACTCCATAGTGGAAGGCATTCGCCTTATCCACTAGGCCACCTCCGCTCCGAATGACGTCACAATTCTGGCTGCAACGAATACATGGGTCGTTCTTTCACAAATCGTACGGATTTCGCCAAAAAAGAAAATTCACTTTTTTAAATTACCAAACTTTTTTTATGGCATTTTCTCGGAATTTTAGTCGATACCTGTATCAGGATTTAGTCGAAAAAAATTTATTTTCAGACATATGAAGGCTTAAAGTTTGGACGATTTACGATTATTTGCCAAACCTTGCCATATTCAAAATTCAATATCTTTGGTTCTAATCGTATCGGACTCATTTTTTTTTATTTTAAAGGTTGAAATATTTGCTAAATAACTGCGTACAATTATTTTTTGATTTATGTATCTAAAAAAAATTAAAAACAATTGAATTCTTTAAATAATGATTTCATAGTCGCCCCCACAATGGATATAATCGAAAAAATATATATAATATCCGCCACACTTTTACCTACAAAATCCATTTTTTTCTAGGATGGAGTCTTTATTGTTCAAAAGATATTAAATTTTATCTGACGTGAGTCAAGCACCATTTTCGCTTTTGCGTGTGTTTGCAAGCAAAGCACTGAAAATAATGAAAATACAATACACAAACTGATTCGCTGCTAGCGTCGCACACGATGGTTAGCTGCGCACACACGATTTGTACGTGAAAGTCGAGAGGCGTTTGAACATTTAAAATAATAAATACTAAAATACTAAAATAATTAAGATTTTCTAATGATAGTTGATATAAGTATAGGAATAAATGTGAATGTTTTAAGCTCTCTTTGTGATTTTATTTTCATTGGCAATTATTTTTTTTAATGCGTGATTTGTTATAGCCAATCAAACGACTTACATAAATGGTCATATAATCTCAAAAGACATCGACGAATAAAATCTATGTAGACGCCGCCAGAAAAACACGATCGACGAAAAGAATTTGTAACCAACTGTAATATTAAACGGCGATTAATGATCTCGACAATTAAAGCACTCGCTAATCGCTCGTGCGTTAAACAGTCTCGATCAATAATCGCTCCTTTTAATATACTTGTTGGTTAAATAACTATATACAAACCTCATTCAATTGGATATCTGATTTATCTTTCTTGATTTTAGATAATTTAAACCGGCCTGAATTATAAATTATTTATTGAAGTGACCAAGATGTTATAGTTGTAATATATTTCATGCCAATAATTGGTATTTTATTACTTTTCTGAGCGCCTCATTCTTTTTATATTTGGATGTGGAGACAAATTGAATGGATTGAAACATCTGTCGGTTCGAAATTTAGAACGTTTGATACGGTTCGACATTTAAATATTTTTAGCACCTAATAAATAAGCTCTTCCACTCACTCCGTTCTTAAAAAAACAAACTGCACTAGCATGTTGATCCAGCCTGCTGTCTGCGAGACGTTCAAGAACGTCGCGTACACGCCTGAAGTAGTCGCTTGCTGCGTTTTTTTTATCGAGTATCGACACGCCGCGCGTGACTCACTTTAGATCAAATTTAATATCTTTTGAACTATAAGTGACTCCATCCTAGGAAAAAATGAGTTTTGTAGGTAAAAGTGTAGCAGATGTTATGTATATTTTTTCGATTATATCCATTGTGGGGGCGACTATGTAATAATTATTTAAAAAATTCAACTGTTTTTAATTTTTTTACATATATAAATTAAAATAATGGTTGTACGCAGTTATCTAGCAAATATTACAACCTTTAAAATAAAACAAAAATGGGTCCGATACGATTACTAGAACCAAATATATTGAATTTTGATCATGGCAAGGTTTGGCTAATTATCGTAAATAATCCAAACTTAAAACTTTCATATCTCCGAAAATAAATTTTTTTCGACTAAATCCTGATACAGGTATAACCTTATTTAGTGCATACAACTCATAAAAGAAGTTTAAGCCAAATCTAAAATGTGACGTTATAAAGGGTGTACGATTTGTAAAAGAACGACCCGTATTTGTTATTTAAAATCCTAGAGTTTGCTCACCAGTGGCATCACAAGCAGTGGCGGCCCGTGGTACATTTTGATGGTAGAGCCACAGAGCATGAAAAATATGCCTTGGTTTTTAAATAAAGAAAAAAAAATTCAAACAGTTTTTATTAAAGTAATACATATGTAGTTAGATAGTAAGTATAAAAAATTAACTGAAAATAGACTCAAAGTTATATTTTGCGATATATAAAGTCCATTCGACGTTCTTTTTTACTTGCAAATAACTCAATCACACGCTTATTGAAATCTTCGATCTTAACGAGTCAACGCATTAGAGCTTGAAGATGTTGCCACACTCTGTTTTTTCACAATGATCAAATAATAATAATAGACTTTAAATCAGGTAAAGGCCTACCTAACTGTTTAATTTGCACTTTTTCCTCAATAGTACATGTTAGAAAAGGCTTATTCTGTAATGAACTAATTTGATTCATTGTGTATGGCGCGGAGCGGAACTTTTTGTGTTAGATTTAGACGTTATGAGACGCGAAATACGAGTAACACATGCACGCCGCACTCGATTGAGCCAGCTAGAGTTTGGCTCCAAATACGCATACAGAAGGCGACGTCGCTATACCCCCACCAACCCGCGCACCACCCCGCGGTTTATCGATCTGCCGGGCCAGAAATAAGTTGGCCCGGTTGGCAGTATGATAGCACTGTTAACCGCGTAGTGTTGGGGAGAGAAATTCGTTGCGATGTTTCACTACTCATTAAACTTACGCAGGCATTGTTTAACATTTAAAATGAAATAAAAAGGTTTTTTAGAATTAATTAAAAATTCTTGCTGAGGTTGAAACTACAGGTAGTGCCATGGCTCCTTGGCTCTATATAACGAGCCGCCCCTGATCACAAGTGGTATTTTCATAGCTTTGAACATAAAGGTACTTTACTCTTAAGAGTTGTTAATAGTTTTGCTATACTCGGTACAAGCAAGAACATGATTACCATTTAAAATTTTCATTTTGATTTTAAGGAAGCCCAGAATTTTCCATGAAAAATAAAATTTTCTGTTAAGTTAATAATAAAAAAAATCCATTAGTGTCCAATTTTCTGCCGGACACGGTATATCACAGAGAAATGAAAAAAATATAGATATATTGTCAACAAATTTGTAACATACTGATACGGTTTCAATGTGAGTGTTGTGTATGTAACCCATATGGGCTGTATTTAAAGCTATCAATCTATGAACAACAGCTTATTTGTTGATCGCCAACCCATCGCGAAGCGTTGTTAGCAAGTCAAAGCCACTTATGAACTAACTTGGGATTGCAAGTAAAAAGTAAACACTTTGCGGTTTAGTTTGAGATCTTTTTTAAGCCTTTAGCACATAGCGCTCAGCAGCTATAAATTCTAAAACATTGCAAAAACACGTGTTTTTCGAATTTTGACCTCTTATCTATCGACAAGCTGACGTGACAGAAATATTTCAACGTCGATTTCGTGATCAGCAGGTCGAGTTCAGGCAAACATAGTTATTTTCATCAATGTTATAAACAATTCCTCTCAATTTGTAACGCAGTGTTATCTTACCACAGAATTCCTGGTGCCTGTTATCTGGCTTATGCCAAACTTCGGACTGACTAGGATGACCCTTTCCATGGCATCGGCCTTGGGACCTGCTGAAAAACATTTGGCTCCATAGCTGGGCAATTGGCTCACTATATCGAGATAGTGAAGTTTAGCCTGCAGCGGAGTCAACTGCTTTCCAGGACCTGCCATGTTGGAGTGCAGCTTGAGGAAGTGTGCTACCAATTTTCTCACTTCTTTTCGTTTCATTTTCTCAAGAAGCGACGCAGGAACAAACCTCTCCAGTCCAAAGTCTCTCCTGAAAAGAAATTCTGGTCAGTCACGAGTTGGGTTGGGTTCTTAGAATCTTAGAATATGGAATTTTGTAGTTGTGGCACTCGAAAAACTTCTCTAAGGTCACGATTTTGACAAAGTTCATATAACTGTCAATACCGCGAAGGTCATATGTGACCCCGCACGAGAGAATCGCCCTAACTGCGTTAGAAGGCGCATAACTCTAAAACTACCGAACAGAAAAAATTTAAATCAAGTGTATCATACTCCTGAATCATTTCTACATAAGTTATATGACTGTCAATATATTTTGCCTCTCGGTGTAAACATGAGCGCGCGAGAAATGAGAAAAGGTCCCCGATTTTTGCACTTTTAAATTAACGTTTGTCTTTCCATTTTCCCCGTAAACCCCTTGCCACAAAAATTTCAATTTTTGTTCAGGTTGCACTTAGGGCCTCTTCTATAGATTGACGTTTTTGTTTTCTTCAGTTTTTGTGTAATAAAGGTTGCGAATATGATTTTCATGGAAGCGGATATCTCAGTAACGAATATTAACACGATATCTGGATATGCATGTATGTAATCAATCGTCATATTTTATTTAATGCGACAGTAAAAACAGAATTGCCTAATAATTTTTAAGTAGTTTTTAAAGCGATTTAATATGAGTGATATATTTCGTGAAGCGCGCACTACGTCAATTGTAACGGTAAATGGAAACGTAGCTGGGACAGTGGAAGGGACAGTGGTATAGTACGATACGATCAGAACAATTTAATTTCGGAATTTTGAATAGTAGTGCGAGTTAAATATAAATAATGAATTTAGATGTACAATTAATTATACCCAACAATATTTTAAAAACACGGATTCAAACGGATTTCACTGATCGCGTCAAATCTTCGTATCTCGATCGACTGCCTCGCACCAAAACCCACAAGCGAGGGAAGCCAAACTGCGCAAAATATTGTTCATGTTTATTTCGGTCTTAAAAATTAACAAATAGCCGGAATACAATTAAATTTAAGGGATATGCATCGCAGTAAATAAGGATTATTCGCATGCTAACTGCGTTGTCCTGCTAACATTCATTCCTGAGATATCGGCTTCCATCAATATCTTCTTCGCAACCTTTATTACAGAAAAACTGAAGAAAACAACAACGCCAATCTATAGAAGAGACTTTAGATGCAACCTGAACAAAAGCAGACATTTTTGTGGTAAGTGGTTTAAGAGAAAATAAATCGGAAAGACGAGCGTTAATTTAAAACTGCAAAAATCGGGTACTTTTTTTCACTTCCCTCGCGCTCGTCTTTACATCGAGAGGCAAAGATTTTTGACAGGTATACAACTTACGTAGAATGATTCAGGACTATAGCATTCTTTATTTAATTTTTTTCTGTTCAGTAGTTTTAGAGTTATGGGTATTCAAACACAGGAGTCAAGACTATCGAAACGAGAGATGCTCGAAAAACTGCTGTAAAGTAACGATTTTGACAAAATTCATAAAAGTGTCAATATCTCGACGGTTATATTTAGATATTCTGGTCAGTCATGAGTTGGGTTGGATTGGGTTCGGTTCAGTTCTTAGAATCTTAGAATATGGAGTCTTGTAGCTTAATTTTTAGAAGATTCTTTCTACAAAATCATCAATTTGACTTACTCGACATTCTTGACGGTTAGTTTTGATGGTGGTACGTTATTTGCTAGGGCATGTTGGTAGATGTGGAGCGCCGCTAGACGGAGAGCTGTATCGTAGTGAAGTTCTGGTGCAAATCGTTCTTGGATGACATCATTGCAGCATTGGATGAATAGGTAGTCCAGCGCAGCTAGGTCAGTTTGGGCCAAGTCGCCAGCAGAACTGGGGACGAAAGCTATCCTAAAGAGGCATCTCAGTTTGTGGGCACCAGGTCTAGACGCTATCTGCAAATTAACAATATCCCATTGGTCTCAATCCTAAAAACACTGATCATTCCGTTCTCCTAAAATAAACGGTATATCCAGCCTGTATTTGAAGTTGGTGTACACGCGTACGGTTGTTAACGGCGGAAATGAGGCGGACGGTGATTGGATTTTGTGGATAAAACTTACCCTGGCTAGTGAGTCGGACGGATCGAGTAGGGTCAGTTTGTTCCGTTTGAGCGACTTTATGTGTTCGACGACTAAGCTGAAGTGTTCGGTCGCCGTTAGGCACAACTTGGTCTGAAGGGATTGGACCACGTCTTGCACGGTGGTCCACGCGTCGTATTTGAACGATTTCGTCTGGCCGTTCTCTAGGAAGACCTTGAGGACGTTGGCCATGGGCGGCACGCATAGGTCGCCCAACGAGAAGGCGGATGGCTGAAAGAATACCAGAATTTAATAATTTGATTGGTTATCAGACTAGTTAGTAGATTGGTACCGGAAATAGGGGAGCTCCGTTTACGCAGACGCTCTCTGCGAATCTGACTCTGGAAGGTTTCGATTTAAGCCTAGCTCTTTTGCTGGCAGATAGCAAGGTTGACTTCCTGGCTCCTTGTTGCTCTGGCGGTTGACACACGAGGAGTTTTACTGTACTCGTGCATGCTCGTACCAGTTGGATGACGTGTTCTCTCGGTGCTGATTTTACGTCTTCTCCGTTGACTTCCCATATTTGATCGCCAGGAAGTAACTGAAATGAAAAATGAACGCAATATGTAGTGTAGTAGTAGCCTAGGATATAAACTCAAAAATGCCTCATTAATTATTATTTCTTCTAAGTTATACTTAAAAACGTAAATTAATAACGCAAAACAAAATTGAAATGACTGTCGACTGTGTTCCCTTAATTTTTTTGAGCAGTGCGTTATGGAAGCACCAGTCTTTAAACGACTCTAAAATGAAGGCCTATTTATGTAACACCCTTAAAATCGCCCTGCTCCACATATTAAAGTAGGATTATGGCGCACCTCAATAATTCATGTTATTATCTACTAAAAAATTGGGGAGGTCATTAAGGTAAACGTAGGGTGGGTTTCTCTATGCCCTGGTCATATATTTTGATAAATTGTGTAACTGGCTTGACAGGAACGTCGATCGGAGCAGATATCAGTTCTGGCTGACAGAAGTTGATTGTTATTACGGTTGGGGTAAAACGAAAACAGATCAATCATGTCTTATTTTTTTACGACGACGTTGTACCAGTTCAATTCCAGATTGATGGCATCAGTGATAAGACTGCTATTTCTGTAGCAAAGGTGCGTTTTCACCTGACGGTATGTCACGACTTTTACTATCTTGGCATTATAATTTCTTGTCATAACACTTTGATGTTTTTACTTTTGTTACTTTAAAAGATTCAAGTTGTTCTAATGGGATCTACTTCAGCTTCACTTCTGATCTTGGATGTTGATAATTCTTGTAGCAGTTGATAACAGCCTACTACAAGTTGGTGTCATAATAATTAGAATAAAAGCTTTGATCAAAAGCTGCCATAATATACTTTTTATACAGGGTGAGTTATTAGTATCCCGGCGGTGGGTAATTAATAAATCGTTTTGAGAAAGAAAAAAATATTTTATACCAAAGTTGTTTTTTCTTAGACAATTTCTTAGACAATTTCTTGGACAATTTCTTTTCTTAGACAATTTCTTAGACAATTTCTTGCACAATTTCTACCACAATTTCTTGCACAATTTCTTGCACAATTTCTTGCACAATTTCTTGTACAATTTCTTGTTCAATTTCTTGTACAATTTCTTGTACAATTTCTTGCACAATTTCTTGTACAATTTCTTGTACAATTTCTTGTACAATTTCTTGTACAACTTCTTGTACAATTTCTTGTACAATTTCTTGTACAATTTCTTGTACAATTTCTTGTACAATTTCTTGTACAATTTCTTGTACAATTTCTTGTACAATTTCTTGTACAATTTCTTGTACAATTTCTTGTACAATTTCTTGTACAACTTCTTGTACAATTTCTTGTACAATTTCTTGTACAATTTCCTAGACAATTTCTTAGACAACTTCTTAGACAATTTCTTGGACAATTTCTTGGACAATTTCTTTGACAATTTCTTGGACAATTTCTTGGACAATTTCTTAGACAATTTCTTGCACAATTTCTTGCACAATTTCTCGAGTCGCCATTTTCTATAACGTAAAATGATTTTCATTTATACAGGGTATTATTATATTATGAATACTCTTAAATTTGTTTATCCAACCGTGTATGTTGCTAAGTTACAGCGTTAATAGTTCCAGAGATATTCAACTGTTTTTCCAAAATATGCCCGTTGCAGAATCTTTTTAAAAACCATGTAAAAACGGATACTATAGTTAAAGCCAGTAGGTAGATGATATGATAGTATCCAAAGATATTAAATACATTATACACGGTGTTCATTGAACTTGTGAATTTTGATGTGTGAATTCTGTGTGAATTTTGATGTTTTTCAAAGGCTTTCTCGACTTTTTTTAGATGGAACAACCTATATAATGTGTTGGCTGTAATAACTCTTTATTTCGCTTCAATTTACATCTTATGTTATACACCAAATGATACTATTTTTTGTGATATGAAATTTAACAAAAATTTAATGCAATTGTAAATTTTAATATTGCTGTGAATAAGGTATTTGGTAGTTTGATGTATAGTCTTCAAGTGGCGATAGAAGAGATAATTTAGAAACGATTTAACTAGCTTGATCCTTATACAAAGTATTACCGTTATCAACATATTTACAATTTTATATGAAATTTTGTAAGTATATTTTGCCCTCCATCGTATGGCAACCGAACACGCGATTTAAAAATTTAAAATTACTGCTAAAGTAAACTCTAAACCCTGTACTTTTAGGTTAACTATCGTGAAAATTTGTTGAATATCAGATTTTCTTTGATGTGATTTATGTGCTCACACACAAAAATCAAATATGCAACATAAACAAACTGATAGGCATCTTTAGATTCTGTAGTACATCCTGTAGTACATCTGTAGTACATCCCATCTTTACTCCTTTATTTACGAGTACCTCCTCGTTTATTTTCAGCATAGCATGTTTAGTCCTTCAAAGCCATGACTGGCATATTTCAACTGTCATAAGGGATGATGATATTTCGGGCGACACTTACAAATAACCAATTTTTTCGTTTACAATGGGAAAATATGAAAATCTCACGAAACTCGGCGAAGCAGTGACACCTAAGTGACAATTTCAAGCCTGGTTTAACTGAGCCCCCGGCCTTTATGTCGGCCTCACCCCCTTACGAATTTTTACCTCTCTACTACTGCTTATTTCCACATTTTGTCCCGTCCCATCAACTCGAAAGTAATACGATCTCGCCATTCTGGCGTTGAATGCGACATTTGCCCTTTTTACAACGCTCTTGTGTCCCGTTTTCTTTGTTACGACAGCCGTAACGAGACGTTTTATTTATTCCGCACTGCAATTAGGACAATTGTCTGTTGACGAGGTGGAATTTATATTTTACTGTGTAGAAATTTTGTATTTGTTTGATATGGCTTACCTTTTCGACACTCGGTCCTCCTTCTGTGACAAAACGGACTATGACTGGCTTCTCCGATCCTGCTACAAAACCAAAACCAAGGGCTGGAGATCGTTCCAATATCACAACCCTTGGTTCAGGTTCTGTAAGTGGTTCTAAACTCTTCACTGCTGGTGTTTCGTAAGTTGTCGTTTTGTTCACATGGCTGAAACAAAGTAAAATAATTATGGATTGGTCAATTCAATTCAGTTGGGTTGGATTTTTTTGAAGTTTGCCGCTTGTTATACCCCACAGATTTACTGTGGTGAGGGTGTATTGAGTATGCCACAACATTTGTAACACCCTTAAGGAGGCGTGGCAGATATAGACATATACAGGGTGAGTTATTAGTATCCCGGCGGTATAACGTACAATTATTGTCATTTATACAGTGTGTTGCATTTGGGTGTGACGGAAAGTATTTACATTTTTTAAATGGAACATCCTGTATGTTTTATTATATTATGAGTACGACTAAATTTGTTTATCCAACCGTGTTTGTTGCTAAGTCACAGCGTTAATAGTTCGAGAGATATTCAACTGTTTTTCCAAAATATGCCCGTTGCGGGATCTTTTTAAAAACTATGTAAAAACGACATTTTTGCCGATTTTGCCTTTAAACTATCTGAGACAATAGTCAAAGCCAGTAGGTAGATGATAGTATCCAAAGATATTAGATACACTAATTTACATCTATATAGTAAGTCATACACCAAATGTTACTATTTTTTGTGATATTTACAATTTAACGAAAATGTAATGCAATTGTAAATTTTAATATTGCTGTGAATAAGGTATTTGGTAGTTTGATGTAGTCTTCAAGCGGCGATAGAAGAGATAATTTAGAAACGATTTAACCAGTTTGATCCTTATACAACGTATTACCGTTATCAACATATTAATAATTTTATATGAAGTTTTGTAAGTATATTTTGCTGTCTATCGTATGGCAACGCGATTTAAAAATTTCAAATTACTGCTAAAGTAAACCCCAAACCCTTTACTTTTAGGTTAACTATCCTGAAAATTTGTTGACTTCTGAGTGTTGAAAATCAGATTTTCTTTGATGTGATTTATGTGCTCACACACAAAAACCAAATGTGCAACAAAAACAAACCGATAGGCATCTTTAGATTCAGATTTTCATTCATAGCAAAAAAACTATAAAAAACACTTCCAAATAACCCACTTTCTATTCACATTATCAATATTACTCATACTATCATTCACATTATCTCAATTTTGAATTGTCTCTCCAGAAAAATAACCTATTTTAAACCAATTAACAATAGTAAGTAGATATTGTTGGTTGTTTTTTGTACTGAATACAAATCCTTTCTCAAATGTAGCTCATGAAGATAGATTTTAGCGTTTCTGTTTGTTTTTGTGTATGAGCGCACATACTATTACAATGAAACGTCTCCGCACAAGTGAACTATTTTTCACTATAGTCCTTACACTGTTTCTGGTATACTTCGGACACCAACTGAAGTAATTAGGTCTTCAGATTCGCTCGGTGTACGTTTGTAAAAATTGCAAAACATACTTATAAAATTGTGTAATACCTTGATAACCGTAATACTTTTTATATGAATAAATCTAGTTCAATAGGTTCTAAATGACTTCTTCTATAATATAACCCTTTAAATATTTTACATCATGCTACCCAGCACACTGTATACAGAGCATTATTAAGACACTAAATAGCTCTTTAAATATACTCTTTAAATTGCAAATATCACAAAAACTAGATAAAAAATAGATATAGGATATAGTGAATATAAATTACAAAGAACTTAACAGACATTTCAATTAGCAAATAATATACAGGGTGTTCCATTTAAAAATCTCAAGAAAAGGCCATTTAAAATTGTTTAAAAACTAGTGCATACTACGATCAGCCCTGTATAGCGCATCTAAATTTTCATGACATCAGCATCTAGCTATGGGTTTAGTTAATATGTGACAAAATTTTTAAGACAATATCTGCAAAAAAGTAGTATTAACGTAGTTTTTAAGAATGGCCTACAATTGCCATTTTTTTTTGAGAAACAATTGAATATCTCAGAAAGTATTTACTATATACCGGTACAACTTACACAGTTGGAAAGACAACTTCATAATGGTATGATATACAGGGCATTCCATTTAAAAAAATGGACTGACTTTCCGTCACGCCTAAATGCAACATCCTGTATAAAACAATTTTTTCTTTCTCAAACGAGTTGATGGCCGCCGGGATACAAATAACTCACCCCTAAAATTTGGTATATAGGTTTATCTCTTAAAAAGTAAGGACAAGTACGTGAATGGGCAAAATCACATAATTTTCTTACTAGTTTTTGTCTAGTTTGACGGATGCCTATAATGCTGTTGAAACAATACAGTCTGATAACAACACACAAAAAAATACCACTCATTTATCAAGGGCTTTCAAAAGTCCCGCTGCGCACGAAATATGAAAACTACCCCGAAAACGTAAAGTACTGCTTTCCAGGCTGATTTATGCGAATGGCAATAAATTTAAACGAGGTAGGCGGCCGTTTGGACAATATTTGAATCGTACTGTCAGGCGAATGAAGGGCAATCATTAATTTTCCTGTACTGAGGATACACTTCATTTCTCAGCCAGGTATTTAGTCGTAAAATTGACGGAAAACAGTAATAAATCAACCGGGTTGGGATGAAATAAGAGTTAAGACAAATATAGTTTTTGAATTTCGTAAATATTTTTTCTTTTTAAGCATCTCTTGGTATAATATTGATACCAACAATTTTGACACAGAGCCAGACCAGACCTTCTAGATAGCGAAGAGACAATTAGTCACGAGAGCCCGCTGAGACTTGTCTTATTAATTGCTTCACGTACCCGTAAGCAGCTAAACCGTCAAGCAGGGTGGTGTATTTATGTCCTTTCTACGAGGGCACCTAACGAATTTATCGGCTCAGATTTGCAATTAGTGCCACCGAGCGAACGTGACGTCATTAGGAGACCCACTTGACACTAGAGTCAGGTGGGCTTGTTTTAGCAAAAGTTTGGAACTTTATACACTTTTTAAATAATAGTTCTAGGTAAATCAAATTTGGTATGCTTTAAGGGCATATATTTAACTATATAAAATTACACAAACAATGTTACAACAATGTTATTTAAAAAGTTACATGTTTCGAAAAAAGTGTTCCCGTAATTTTTTTGAGCAGTGTACTGTATTTGTTTGTATTACTAGTTTATATATCTAAATTGTAGACTCCAGGTGGAAACTGTGTAGATGACTTTGAAGCAGTCACTTATACACTTGAAACTTGAAACGCATTTTTATCGAAACAGTTTTTTTGCAACTTTTAAAAACTATTGGATGAATCAACGTATAGTGTCGTCAATAAAGCAATCCAACTTA
The DNA here is from genome assembly GCA_963966075.1 of Aphodius sticticus. Classification (NCBI taxonomy): domain Eukaryota; kingdom Metazoa; phylum Arthropoda; class Insecta; order Coleoptera; family Scarabaeidae; genus Aphodius; species Aphodius sticticus. The sequence goes on along the minus strand of OZ014511.1, from coordinate 46,905,953 downwards.
TGCGCAATTTTAGCCTAAAAAACATGAAAAACACCTTTAAACTCCACCTTTGACAAATCTACTAATTTTACAAAGCACGTCAATGCCAAGTTTGGCTGGAAACAGAACAATTGCCACAATTTTTTTGCTGAAGTATACAACCCTAAATTTCTACATCACAACTCAGTTTACTAGTTGTTACAAAGTTTAATTCGCCCCATGGCGTATTGTAAACATCACGTGTGAGGTGATAACTGTTTCGATGCCACAATTGCGAAGTTACGTTCAGCGGCTGGCGGAGCGTGTCGTACGCCCCCTGGCGGTGCTCGGGGCAACATCGGCGTTGTCTCGGTCGTTCCCCGACACGAATGTACGAACGTGACGACTATAATAATTTAGGGGTTGCCATTGTGAGCGTAAACATGCTTCAACCCCCGCAGGATTAATGTGTTCCTACCTAGTTAGTTGGATATAACCAAGATAGTCGCAAATATTCACGTTTGATTTATGTTCGTACATTGGTTCCCACCTCAAATTTAGTAATTTATACCGAAAATTGCTGTAGACTATTTTGAATTTTAGCGGCAAACTTTATTAAATTTATTTACATGATGTAGGAGGGTCCTAATTTTGCGTTAAAATACAAGAGGGGGTCTTAGTACTCCCTTAAACGCTGTTTAAGAATTTGCATAAGCCTTCACGGTTCTTGGTAAAGTACTTACTTTATGTAATATGGTCGACCAGAGTCGTCTACAGCTCGTTCCCAACCGTATGGTAAGAGGTCTTCCCCAGATTTCCAGGCCTCCGCTGGAGGGAGCCACCCGGCAGTCCTCGTCACGTGGCTGTAACAGAAAATAATATGTTAATTTTTACAAAATACTATAGGTTTTTTTTTTAAATAAGCATAAGATGCTTAACATATTGAAACTAATCTAAAAGATTAACCACCAATTCAAATCTGAATTCTTAAAACTAGGTACTTGTCTCTAATAGGCATCATTCACTGTGCTCTGCTGTTTACACCATTTCACTGATTCGCTAGTTCGAAGGGTTTAGTTCTTTTTAGTCTTCTCATTAGATTCTGGTTGTCCAGTAGCTGCAGGGCCTGTACGTTGACGTGATCTTTTGATCTCTTGGATGGCTTGTGGGACACCAAGATCACGGTGCAGGTCACTGTTCCGTATGTACCAAGGAGCGTTAACCATATTCCTTAGTACTTTATTTTCGAAAGTCCGGATTCCTTGTATATTTGCTTTTTTTTGGCGTGATACCACAAAGTTTGTTGACGTATAACTAAATCGGTTTTAGTACTTGGTTGTAAACTTGTAGTTTGTTCTGTACTGACAACTGAGAGTTTCTTCCCAGAAGCCCAGTTGTCTGTATTTAAGGCCAAACTCTACTCTTTTCTTCTTAACGTGTTCTTTCACCTTAGTTTTGTATCCAGAGTCATACCCAAATATTTTGCAGTGTTCGCATATGGAACTATGGCGTCGTTAATCTTGAGATGAGGTATGTCCTCGATTCTTTTGTTTGTGAAGTTAATGTGGACAGATTACAGTTCGTAGAGCTTGGTCTTCAATTTTTTGGTACATTTATATATTTTCTTAAAAACTTGTTGAAGATTCCTAGTAGATTATCCAATTGTTGATCCCACTGCCATTAGAGCCGTGTCATCTGCGAATGTGGCGACTGTTACATTTTCCAGCTGTGGTAAGTCACTTGTATATAGTAGATAGAGAATTGGTCCCAATACACTACCCTGGGGTACCCTACCTTTAACTTCTTCTAGTTCCGAGTATTCATCGGTCTGATTTATTCTGAATAGTCTGTCAGATATGTAGGATGTTAGCAGCTCGACGTATTGTAAAGGTTGCATACTTTTTAGTTTGTGTATCAATCCTTCGTGCCAAACCTTATCGAAAGCTTGTGACATCAAGAAAGATTGTTGAGCAAATAAGCTTTTCTTCTAATGCTTTCTCTATGATATCTGTTATTCTGTGGACTTGATCTATAGTGTAATGCTTTTCTCTAAAACCAAATCGGTGATTAGGAATTAGTTCCTTTCTCCCAATGGTAGGTGTCATTCTCTTTAGAAGCAACTTTTCAAAGAGCTTCGATATCATTGGTAACTGTGATATTGGGCGATATGATTTGGCCTCATTCGGTGGTTTGCCTAGTTTTGGTATCATGATAACTTCTGCTACTTTCCAGACATGGGGGACGTGTTTTAATCTAAACGACGCATTTATTAGATACGTCAGCATAACAATGCCTTTTTTAGGTGATTGATTAAGAACTTCTCCTGTGATAAGTCATATCCAGGTGCCTTCTTTGGCTTCAGGTTTGTCTTGATTTCTCTGGCAACTTCCTTTGGAGTAACTAGCTGTATGGCTTCTTCTTCATAGGTTATATCGTCATTCGTGATTGACTCTGATTCGATGTTGTGTGGCTGGAAGATTTCTGTTGGATGTTCTGCAAAAATTTGAGCCTTCTGTTTATTGTCTCTTGCCCAGGTACCGTCTCTTCGTCTTATAGGTGGGACATGGGCCACTGGCCTCTTGTATTTCCTTACCGCTTTCCACAGCGAGTAATCTGTTTCTTTATCGGGACTCAATTTAGTTAAGAAGGATTCCAATGATGCCTCTTTTAGTTTTTGAATTTCGCGTTTAAGCTGTTGGGATTTATTATTAAGGGGTAATGCCACTCTAGATTTTTTGAAAAACAAAAAAAAAATTTTTTGCTTAAATGATGTCTTGAGATCTTAGAAATAAGGTACAATACGTTTCATATTGGAAAACATACGACCAAGCGTCTAGCCGAGCGTACAATCAAAAAGTTTGCGTGTGAGTTTACAGCCTAGAGACCTATACGCTCTTATCTTATTTGGAGGAATTACATGCGTGGTGTGAAATATAATATAAAATATTATAAAACATAAAGATTTTGTGGATATATCCTCGGAACGTTCTTTGAACTGAAGCTAGCCGCACAATGTTACAGCTGTCTGATGTAACGTGTGTTGTTCTTGATTAGTTGGTAAAAAAATAGCAGAAATAATTAGTGACATTCTTGGAGTATATCGTGATCGAAAGGAAGCAGCAGATTTTGAAATAGAACTAACATTGCAAGCATTGAATCGTTTGGAACTAGAGTCGCCTCTGCCTGATAACGTATCCACAGTCCACACCGGTAAAAAAGTAATGTCGGTTGAAGATTATTACAACGTTGGAGTGGATGACGTTTAATTATCATCTTTTGAACTTTGTTGTTGTGTTTTCTGCTAATTCACAAGTTGTAGTGTGTAAATCAAATGCGAAATTGACCGAAAGTGGCAACCGTGACTTAGGATTTCAAATCGTGGTTTCTTGTGAGAATTTTGAACAAACTTTAATTCCAAGTTGCCGATTTGTTCAAAAATGATATGAAATGAATAGCGGAATTATCCTTGTCATGCGCATAAGAATAGGTGTAGATGTAATTGAAAAGTTTTGCACATTCAAGGACATTCCTCGTCAGATTTTTCACTCATTTTACGATAAAGTTGTTCGCACCATGTTTGTGGAAACAGAAGCATTGTCAACAAAGTATGCAGAAAGCAGCAGAAGAACGGAGGGCTAAAAGTCAATTGAAAATAGTAAAAAAATAATGCCGTAACTGTCTCGGATGGAACATAGAGAAAACATAGCTTTTCTTCTCTGTATGATTAGTGGCGCTTATCAGCTGGAGAAATGTTGTTGATATTCTCATAAAATCTAAATACTTACTCCAAAGCTTGCAAATTTTGGAATAAGAAACGGAATAGATCACGTGAAAAAACTAATGGCACTCGTCCCCGCCATTTGACAAAAGCCAGTTAGGGCCTCGAAGAGAAAGGGAAGTTAACCCAGAAGCCTATAAATGAGCTTTCAATTTATGATGGACTCGCCATAATCATGATTCAATTGATAATATGAAGAAAATAAATCTGGGCGACACTGTATCATAAATTCTGACCGATGAAACGCCAACTGGTGATTTCAGTTTCATTTTCTCTTTCAAGTGACAAAGTTTTTGTGGATATTGCAGCAAGTATAGCTATATGTGTTGTCAATGATGCATTATCCAGCCTTATGAAGATTATGAAGGTATTATGTATGAGCATCTAGCCAAACTGCAATAATATCTGCGCGAAGGCTGACGCACGGCGCATCATGTTTTCAGAGCCATCCCTGACTAATGCTGCAAAACAGGTCCGTCTGTCGTCAAAATCAAACAGAAAGAAAAGAGGAGGAAAATGTTAATTTGAAAAGATAATTATATGGTCCAGGCTGCGCCGACTATAGTAAAATATAACAATTCTATACATCAAAGTTACACAATATTTTAACCGGTGTTTTCTCAAAATCGCATTTTTCAAACTGGCCGGAACGATAACTTCAACTGATCTTCGTCAATTCACTTGACGATTCAATTTTATATGCAGCTTCAGAACAATATTATCTAGCGAAGTATGTACGGATTTTACGATAAGTTCGAAACTTTTTTTGTTATAAACAATTTGTAACCTAATTTAGTACCTAACAGGATATTTTGTGTTCAAACGTGCGCCATTTTGTTTTAAAGCGGAATTTTCTAATTTCCGTACGTACTTCCCGAGATAATCTTATATAGAATCAATTCCTTTTTTGTTTTTAAGGCTAAGTGAAAAACTGCGTGCAAAATCTTTCCGGTCCCCTGTCCGCCGGAAGAGGTTTCCTTTGATGTCCTCTAACGCTGCTATTTTTTATTTATTTTTGCTTTTTTTATTGTGAGTATTCCTCAAAATATGAACAATAAGGGGCTTTAATGAGATTTTGTAATTCATTTACTATATAGTAAAAAATAGACCTACAAAATCGGCTATTTTTTCTCGCGCTAGAGTGGCATTACCCCTTAAGTATGGTTTTGTCAGCTTTAGTGTTCTTCCAGGTGGCTTTCAGAATGGTGTGGATGATACTATAGTGATTTAACAAATTTTGGCTGTTATGATTTGATAAAATCCTTTATTTTCTTCTGGTATTGTGAGATGTAACATTTGGTTGCAATAAGCCACTCAATTATTCTCAAAATTGAATCGATACTAGATTAAATTGCTTTCGCGAAGCACGCTTTGCATGAAGCTCGACGTGTTTGTCTATTGAGGAAGGTGTTCGCGTATGCATTACCATATCTTAATTGGTTTGGGAACACTTGTATGCATGCAGAGACTAACCGCCAGGACATCTTTGCCATCGTGATTTATATACGAGCGAGTCAGAAATCCAATTCTGAGGTGAACCGACTTTCAGTAACCGATCTTCATGCATTATTCAAATGTTCGGCGCGCACGCATATGCTGCCGCAATTCGGTTCTGTTTGAAATGAAATAATTCAACACCCGAAAAGTCCTTTTGCCAACAGTATTCTAATGTGTGCTACGAATGGAATTCAGCTATGTGGAGTTGTAGTCTAGTTACGATCAATATGCGTTCGCCTAGTTTTCAGGAAGTACTGTCGATTTATCACTATCGGTGTAAATTGTGTGCTTTTACATCCTGTTTCGGAATTTTGATGCTTTTATTGGGCATATAGCGCTGAAGTAAATCATACGACTGTATTCCTCATACACGAGAGAATCGCCCTAACTGGCATCTCTCGTTTCGATAGTATTGACTTCTGTGTTTGAAGGCCCATAACTCTAAAACTACTGAACAGAAAAAAATTAAATACTAAAAATGTCATACTCCTGAATCATTTTTACATATTGTATGACTGTCAAAATTGTTTTCCTCTCGGTGTAAACATGAGCGCGAGAGAAGTGAAAAAGTGTACCCGATTTTTGCAGTTTTAAATTAACATCTTTCCGATTTATTTTCTCTTAAACCACTTATACAAAAATATCTGTTTTTGTTCAGGTTGCATTTAGAGCATCTTCTATAGATTGGAGTTTTTGTTTTCTTCAGTTTTTATGTAATAAATGGTTGCGAACAAGATCTTGATGGAAATAAGCATGCAAATAATCCTTATTTACTGTGATACATATCCCTTGAATTTAATAGCATTCCGACTGTTTGTTAATTTTTAAGACCGAAATAAATATGAACAATATTTTATGCAGTTCGGCTTCCCTCGCTTGTGGGTTTTGGTGCGAGGCAGTCGAACGAGATGGAAAGTTTTGACGCGATCAGTGAATCCGTTTGAATCCGTGTTTGTAAAATAATGTTGGGTATAATTAATTGTACATCTAAATTCATTATTTATATTTAACTCGCACTACTATTCAAAATTCCGAAATTAAATTGTTCTGATCGTATCGTACTAATAGTAAATAATCTTCCACTGTCCCAGCTACGTTTCCATTTACCGTTACGATTGACGTAGTGCGCGCTGCACGAAATTTATATCATTCATATCAAATCGCTTTAAAACTTACTTAAAAACTATTATGTAATTATTTTTCTACAGTCGCATTAAATAAAATATGACGATTGACTACGTGTATATCTCGATATCGTGCTAATATTCGTTACTGAGATATCCGCTTCCATGAAAATCTTGTACGCAACCTTTATTACACAAAAACTGAAGAAAACAAAAACGCTAATCTATAGAAGAGGCTCTAAATGCAACCTAAACAAAAATTGAAATTTTTGTGGCAAGCGGTTTACGAGGAAAAAAATTGGAAAGGCGAGCATTAATTTAAAAGCGTAAAAATCAGGGACCTTTTCTCATTTCTCTCGCACTCATGTTTACAGTGAAAGGCAAAAAATGTTGATAGTCATACAACTTTTGTAGAAATGATTCAGGATCAGTGATGTTAAATACCCGGGTATTTATTATCAAGCTTAAATACCCCGGGTAAATACCCGGGTATTTACCCAAAGTGGGAATTTATAGGGGTATTTATAAACATAATATTATTATTAAGAATAGCAGTAAAAGGAAAGATTTAATTACTAAATATAGGTTTTTCTTCTATCATAAAATTCATTATCATTATCATATTCTCTTATCATAAAATGAAGGTTATTCTTATAAAAATAAAAACATTTTTAAAACAAAGAATAAAAATATCAGTCTCATCTGACGATATATCAACAGCAGACTTTTCTTGTCATCATCGTCCATTCAGTCGTGTGAATCTTCCATGTTTTCTGATTCTGTTATCGAAGAAGATTTAGCAGAAACATGTTTATATGTTTCTAATTTTGCTATCAATCCAACTAAGTGTAGTGAATGTTCTTATATAAATCAAAAATTTTACATTTTTTGTAATCAAGAGTACACATCTACAGAGTGCCATTTTTTGCCCGCAAAACTTTTTTCCAGATAGTAAATGCCACACTGAGTAAAAAGTTTGTTATGGTCTTATTTGTTTTCTTTATTTCTTAAAAAATTACAACCATTTGAAATAATTGTAAATAATTGCAAAACTGTATTTTAAATGATTCAACTTCTTAGGAATTGATAAAACCAATATGTCGGCATGAAAGAAACTTTATACTCAGATACTTGTAGAGAAACAAATATCTAAAAAGTTTCATATGTATTTTGTTCATTTGTTTTGATTCTTCATTGATTGTTCGATACTTATAACAAAATTAAAAGTAAATAAATTTAAGTAAAAAATTCATAATGTAAATAAACTAATGAACGAAAACAAAATACATACATATGAAACTTTTTAGACATTTGTTTCTCTACAAGTAATTGTCATTCTGAGTATAAAGTTTCAGCACAAGCTCTGTCTTAGTTGTAGCATTGTTTGACATGTTTAATTTTCTTTATTTAGTTATTATTTCAAGCGGGTGTAACTTGGAGTTGAGAGAACAATTAGGAAAACTTATACTCAGAATGATATTTACTACCTAAAAATAATTCTTGCGGGAAAAAAGTGTTACACCCTGTATAAATAACGGTGAAATGTTGTTACATAGTGTTTTAAGGATAAAAATGACAGGAGTCAATATTGTCGAAACGAGAGAAGGCAGTTAGGGCGATTTTCTCGTGCGGGGTCACATATACCGCTGAAGTAAATCATACGACTGTATTCCTCTTATTTTTATTATGTTTAGTGAATTTTTTAATACTTTTGTTATATTTTCAAAGCATGTTGTCTCATTAACTAATGAGATATTGCTTGAAGCCAAAAACGTATGGTTCTCATAAATCCGCACTGTAAAACCTGTACTTGTACTTTTTTGAACATTTTTTTGAACAATTTTCGTAGAACATTGGTTTAAAAGCAGGTCAAATTAATTTTTGCTGGTTTCCTTTTTTAGCTACTAAAAACCTTATTTTTAATTAGTGGACGACAATGTTGTGCTCTCTCCTAATTATAACATTCGCCAAGCTATTCAGCTTGGCTATTTAACATTGCTTGGACTAAAGTTGCTATGCTTCTCAAAAGTTCAATTTTTCTTTCTGAAAACAGTGTTATTCATAGGAAGCAATCTTATTAATTATTAGTTAATTATTAATTATTAGTCTCATCGTCCATAAGTTTCATAAAGCCAAATAGGTTAATCAACATCATTGAAGTTGTTTTTCTGTGCTTCCGTTTTCCTACCACTCCAAAGTTAGCAGAAGTTGAGAAAAGCTTGTACCTTACTTGTAGATGTGAAGTAAAACTTTTTACGGGACAGCTAGAGGAAAAAACTCACTTCGATGTTTTACGAGATGAACCGACAACATCGTATTATGCCATTAAAACCAGTGAACACTATGGTGTTTTTTTTCAACAACAACCGACATAATTTGATCTTTAACAGCACGTGCCTTTTCAAAATCCCTCGCTCCCAAACACCACCGCAAAATTAGCGAAAGAAGAGCCTACCGAAAAGCACCCTGACGATCCATGGTAATTCTCCGGTAATACCACGTCTCCACCCTTCCTTACATCCGGCCACCCCTTCGATTCGGCTACACCACTCCACCCCCAGCCTCGGGCTTGGTATACGACGAACGACACTCATCGGTTTCCCCGATATCGCCGTCGAATATAAAGCCAAGGACCGGAACAATGCCAGCTATTCTTGGGAGCCTAAGGAGGACCAAGGGAGGACGAGGGGAACCCCGAGGAGAGGGTGTTGGATATGAGAGACAATTCCGTCTATTACTGCCGATATTGATGAGAAACGATGACGTGCGAGAACCTGATTCAGGCGGCCGAAGTGTTATTGGATTGCGCGCTCGGGAGAATGTATTCAGATGCTCGAGAGATATCCATATTCTGCCTTATTGAAAATGTCGTGCGGAAAACTCGAAAATGATCTCAACCAACAATCGCAACACTATTCTATTCAAGTGTCGTAAATCTTCAGCTAATTAAAAGTGTACTGCGATATGTACTCCCATCTTGCGCTACGGGGGACTATGAAGCTATGGAGGCTACGAGTTGCAATATTTCATCGCAATACCGTGCCGGCAAAGCTCTACTTCCGTACTTCAACTGAGCCCACGCTAAAGCTCCCCGTTTTTAATCTCTCCGCATTTTGCGGCAATATTCACGATGGAACTATAATAACGGCACAGAGAGATGGTGGAACGTCTAGAAAACTGGGTTTTTAAAATGGTATGCGTCTAAATTATTTGATGTGAAATGTGGTTATTACTTTTGACTATCTGTTTACGTATTCTGCACTAAGTTTCACTAAATTATGATGGTTTTGGGAATTGTGAATTATTATATTGCACCAGAAACTTTGGCATCCATGTCTTTTATTGTTAGTGTTTTACACACTTTTACGTCAAGTCGTTGGAGCCAAAGGAAAGATAAGAGATAATTTCAGACAATAAATTGACAAAAGAATAAAGACTAAAGAAAAAGAGTTACAGCTTTTCTACACAGTTCTAATATATTTTTTTTTAGAAAACTATTTCAACCAAACTGTTAAACTAATGGAAATTCTCTTTGTTTCAGGTAGCATCGCATCTGATAGAAGAGAAACAACCATCCATGATCAAGAGGACATGGCTAGCTGTACGTCATATCGTTGTCATGTCAGAAGTTGGTAAGTAAACATTTTCTTGGATAGCTCAGTTCTGTACTAACATTTCTGTTTTTGACCACATTTTTGTTTTCTGTTTTTAGACCATCAACAATTTACCAGTACCATTACGAAAGGACAACTATGGCGACTTGGAACAAGATTCTTGAAGCTGTATATAGGTGAAGATGTCTAGTTTTTAATCCTATGTTTGTAATAGCTCTTGTATCTTTTCGCATTTTGACTTACTGTTATTCTATACTCTAGTTCAGTGGTACCCAAACTTCTTCCGCTGTCCTTCTCTCCCTCACGTTAGTCTCATAGCTCCACTCCGATCCGTGTGGCCCGCGGGCCGTAGTTTGGGGATCACCGCTCTAGTTTATCATACGCACCTAAGATTTAACTTATTTGCATGTATCTATAGCCCTTCAAACGAAAAGATGCACGGCATCGGAATATCGGGAGTACGTGATGCATTCTGCGTACCGTTGCCGGTGCTAGTTCTCATTTGACGGGCTATAGACGTTTCTTTTCTGTGATTTGGTGTTTACACGATAAATAATACTGTCATTAATTGAACTAATGACAGTATTGAACGTGAATGATGGAATAATGACAGCTCCAATACTGACAGTACATTTATCGTGTAAATACGGCTTTAGAAATAAATTGTAATTGTTGTATTCATGTGTTGTTACGCTAATTACCAATAAAATTTATTTTTATGTGAGAATTGTTTTATTGCAAGAAAAATCAGTGAAATCAAAGACTTAAGACCCAGTTCTACCTCTCCTAAAACGCGTTTGCAAATAAAAGCGTTATTTATTGTTCAAAGTGTATGAAATTTTTTATGTAACTTCCTAGATAAATAACGAGTTGGGCTGGACGAAAAAAAAATTTTTTTAAAGATAAAAATCAATTTTACTTCTACGTCTTCGGATGGTTCGAAACTTGGCTAAGTGTATGGACCGGCTCCTCCACCAAAATTTTCATTTATGGTGGCGGCGCCGGGCATAATTCCCCGGCTCCTCCACCAAAATGGCCGTTTTCCGCCAAAAATTTTGGTGGCGGCGCCGGAAAACCCGCTCAATTTTGGTGGACGAGCCGGAAATACCACCAATCGCGATCGACAAGTTTTGGCGGCGGAGCCGGGGAATTTTACCCGGCGCCGCCACCAAAATTGTCGAAAAATTAGTTCTTAGAAAATTTTGATGACTCATCGGGGAAACTCCCTTCAGTTTTGGCGGCGGAGCCGGGAAATTTTACCCGGCGCCGCCACCAAAATTGTCGATTTTGATGGCAACGAGAATATTTTTAAAATTTTTCTTTAGTCAAAAATCATTTTTAAACAAGAACGCGGATTAAACTTATCTTTTACGTTATCTTACTTACCTTTAACTTTATGATTATTAAAAATAGAACTCAGAAATGAAAGACAATGGGTTATCATAAAAATTATCGTTTATTAAAAAAAAAAAAACGGAGGAAATAACGGTAAGTACATACTATTAATAATAACGATAAAACGACGGGATATAACGAACACTCAACGAAAACATGAATACAGTTCGTTATAAGCGGTCGTTCGTTATAAGCGAGCTGAAATATACATGTACGGCGATCTGGCGGGGCTCTATTATCGGTTCGTTATAAGCGGACGTTCGTAACAACCGGGCTAATTACAACAGCAACGAAAATCGGATATAACAAACGCTAAAGAACACACTGCAGGAGTTTATAGACGGGCGTTTATAATACATACACCAAAAGCAGGGCAAATAACGGTAAGTACGTACTTAAAAAAAACAATAAAACGACAGTAACAACCGGATATAACGAACACTCAAGCAAAACACGCATACAGTTCGTTATAAGCGGTCGTTCGTTATAAGCGAGCTCAAACAGACATGTACAGCGATCTGGGGGGACTTTATTATCGGTTCGTTATAAGCGGGCGTTCGTAAAAAGCGGGCTAAGTACAACAGCAACGAAAATCGGATATAACAAACGCTAAAGAACACACTGCAGGAGTTTATAGGCGGGCGTTTATAATACATACACCAAAGGCAGGGAAAATAACGCTAAGTACGTACTTAAAAACAACGATAAAACGACAGTAACGGCCGGATATAATGAACACTTAAGAAAAACATGAATACAGTTCGTTATAAGCGGTCGTTCGTAATAAGCGAGCTGAAATAAACATGCACGGCGATCTGGCGCTAAAGAGCACACAGCACTTTACAATAATAAATAATAGAATATTGTTTTAATATGTACTCAAAGGGACAGTATAGAAAGGGATGATAGTTAGAGGTCTGTAAAGATATGCATCTTCAATAAACAATAAGTAAAGTACAGCCAGAGTTAGGGCAGTGTTCGTACAAAGTGCATCGTTCAAAGCATACTTGCTGCTTGAGCGGCCATAAACCGCGGCTCGTAATGTCACAAAGGAGACCGCGTATAACTGCTAAAGCGTTTTACTACGTTCTAACTTGCCATCTGAGCAGCCACTGCTTCTTGCATTATAGCTTTGTCTACGATTATAGCGCGCGAAGTTCAAAACGCTCACCAGATCTAAACTGGTGAAATGTTGGTCTAAAAACTCTCCTGTGAGATAATTAGCGATGCAAATTTTACGAAATTAGCGTCGGAGAATTGAGAGCGGTCGCGATGCGGTTCCCTCGCTGATTGGACGCGCAATTGATCGACTGATTGATTGATAACAGCCCCGATTCCCGGCGACAAACGCTTTTATGCAAATGCGATTTGCGGCGACGCGACGCGACGCGCCGCGCTGTTTCACGGTGGACGGGATTCGAGTCAATTAAGCCGAAACATGTCGCTCACATCGAACATACTCCGATACACGATTTGCAATCCGACTAAATTAATACGGACACGATCAAACCATTCATAATATGCATACAACGCTATCTTTCATCAAAATGCAGAGTGAGTTATTAGTATCCCGGCGGTCGATAGTCATCAAATCGTTTGAGAAAGAAAAAATGTTTTCTAAATGAACGGCCCTGTATATCATACCATATTATGAATACTAAGGAAGTTGTCTTTCCAACTGTGAAAGTTGTACCTGTGTAAAGTAAATAGTTTCGGAGATATTCAATTGTTTTAAAAATGTTGTCACATAATAACTAAATCCATAGCTAGATACTGATGTCATGAAAAATTAGATGCGCTATACAGGGTGATCGTAGCATGCACTAGTTTTTAAACATTTTTAAAATGTAAACTGGTTAATCGACGGTGAGATATATAAGGAGAAAGGTATTTGTAGGGCAATTCCGTCAAACGAAGATCGAAGAAGCAACCGTATACACAGTGTTTCGGACTATTAGTTCTCATCAGTACGGTATAGCCAAGGAGCAAGATGGACATTCAATGAAAAAAAAAGTCACCTTTAGGTCTCTTTTTGAGTGATTTTTCCATTGAGTGTCCATCTTTGAATACTATCATCTACCTACTGGCTTTGACTATTGTCTCACATAGTTTAAAGGCAAAATCGGCAAAAATGTCGTTTTCACATAGTTTTTAAGAAGATCCTGCAACGAGCATATTTTGGAAAAACAGTTGAATATCTCTGGAACTATTAACGCTGTGACTTAGCAATATACACGGTTGGATAAACAAATTTAGTAGTATTCATAATATAATAAAATATACAGGACGTTCGATTTAAAAAATGTACATACTTTTCGTCACACCTAAATGCAACACCCTGTATAAATGAAAATAATTCTACGTTATAGAAAATGGCGAGTGAAACAACTTTTGTATAAAACACAACTATTTCCTACTGTTCGAATACAAAAAGACGACTAAAATCAAATCAACGACCGTTGCGATAATTTGCGAACGACTAAGGGAAAATCCCCATTTTCATTGACGCGGCGGTGGCTGCTTAATTCGATTCAGCGCTTTCCGGGGTTGAGATGCAGCAGCAACCGCCCCTTTCCAACCCGCAGCCGACCGCAAAATCCGCTGCAAATCGACGTGAAATAAAATTCTCTAACTGGAAGTTGGTACTCGACTGCGTTTTTCCCGGTAATTCAGTTAATCAACTTTCACGTTGTGACTGCGGATGACATCTTTATAGGAATTACCTCGTTGATAATATGCAGAAACTTCCTTGGGACTAGTTTCTATTAAAATATATTCCCGATATTAAATTTTCCTTATATCAATTTTCCTTCTTCATCAGAAAAAGGCTTGAATTTGAAATCATGAGGTAGGTATTTCAGCACTTCAGATATTTATTTATATAAATTGATTCATGATTCATATCAAAAAAAGAACCTGCAGTTTGCGAATCCGCGTTTTCCCCGGATTTTTTGTATTCTCGTATCTGCCGTATTTCCGGTTTTTCACCATGGAAAATTTGTTACTAACGAGCTGTTATTACACCAAATAAACACAGAGGAAAGTCGATACTGTTGCAGGTAATTCTAGTTTGCATTAACGTCGGTTGAATACAATTTTGTTCAGTTTGCTATGGAAAATCAGTTTACTAATTTACTGATTTCAATTTGTAACGCTCTTCTTCGAAGAGATAATTTGGGAATTTCTTGAAAGGAATGTAATTCTATTAGGGTCAATCCATCTGAAGTGGTCCAGAGGTGGTCGCTTGACCATTTCAGAAAAAAATAATTTTTTTAAATGAATTTGCCAATGTTCCGGGAATTATTTTACTCCGTTCAGAAATGGCGCCCAGTTTTGTGTCAGCGAATCCGACATTTTTGACATTGGTATGTGTTTGCGTTAAACGAAATATTTTTTTTTGGGATGGTCCTAGAGAGTTTTAATAAAAACCACTCTATTAAGCAGATTTCAAGCTACCTGTTAAGTATATAATACGAGTAGTTTACGTTTATTTTCTATTTTAAAAAATATCCTAAAGTTTACTTACAATAGTTTATTGGGAACCGTTTTCATGATTTTTTTTGACATGAAGGGGTACTTCACTTGTCCATTCATTATTTTTTAGTTATAACCTTGTATGCAAAGGTCTTGTAATAAAAAAGTTAGCTTTCTTACTCCTCCCCCCCCATTGATAACAAGCTATTGAAATTTGAAATTTCTCATTTTTGCGATTTTAATGTCAAATATCTCTGATGGGACCAGGACAAAAAATCTGAAACTTTCATAATTAATTCACCTTTTTATAAGGTTTAATAATAAATAAAAACATTCTTGTGTATTGCACCACAAATTCTCTCAGCCAACAGAAGGTGTAATAAGATATTACATCACATCTACTTCAAAAGCGTATGAAGATCACTTAGTTTTATAAGTCTCTTTTGTAAAAATGACATAATTGTTATGAATAGTATGCTTTGTTTTGTATTTACGGAGAATTTTTAATTAAATTTGTATTACCGTCATGTGAATTTTCTCTCATTTTAAAGGGCTGTTCTATTCCATACACAGTGCAATACACAAGAATGCTTTTATTTATTATTAAACCTTATGAAAAGATGAATTAATTTTGAAAGTTTCAGATTTTTTGTCCTGGTCCCATCAGAGATATTAGACATTAAACATCGTAAAAATAAGAAATTTTCAAAATTTCAATAGCCTGTCATCAATAGGGAGAAGGAATAAGAAAGTTATTTTTTCATTATAAGCCCTTTGCATACAAGGTTATAACTAAAAAATATTGAATGGACAAATTAAGTACCCCTTCATTTTTTTAAACAGAAAATAAGCGTAAACTCTATGCATTATATACCTAACAGATAGCTTGGAATGTGCTTAATCGAGTGGTTTTTATTTCAACTCTCTATGACAATTTCAAACAAAGTTATTTCGTTTAACGCAAACACCTACCTTAATGTCAAAAATGTCGGATTCGCTGACACAAAACGCCATTTCAGAACTAAATAAAATAATAATAAAAGAAAATAGGTTTTGCGCTCCCAGAAGATAGGCAAATTCAATAAAAAAAAAGATTTGTTTCTAAAATGGTCAAACGACCAGCTTATCTTTCTCTGGACCATTTCAGATGGATTGACCCATTAGTGAAACAGCATCTTCCCCATTCATTTTTTTTTCCTGTTTGTAATTCTAGCCAGGGACATATTGTATATTAGTATTTATGAGACGAATTTTGGACACACTGTATATGAAACAAAAGACAAACCCCTCCATGGGGAATTCTAACGGTACGAAAAAGTAAATACTTTATCTTGAAGATATCAACCTTATTGTCCTCAAGAGGGCCATTGAAATACTCGAGGACGCAATTATTTATGATGCATGGTCATATCTGCGACGATATACCGAGAGGTTAGTTTTTTTATTGCATTTTTTCATTCCTATCGTCTCTAAAAAACAATACGGTCTCAAATTTGGCAATTTAGCATTCGAAACGACAACAAAACTAATAACTAAAATAATACCTAATGACAAGATTCTTCAATCTTCATCTCCCTGAAAAATTTCACAAAACTCCTATCAGCAAACTGAAATCTCGTAACCTGTGAATAGAAGAAATACGGAAATTAGGAAGAAACATACTATATTTTGGTTGGAAATGTATAAAGGAGGGGCGTCCCTTTGCAATCATTTGTAACAAGTTAAATTTAATTTCGTGCGATCGATTCGAGCCCCCAGAGTATTTTAATTAGTTCTCCGTTCCCTAAATTTCAACAAATTAAACGGTTTCAATAAAGATCAAGATCGGTTTGTTGGAGATATTTGCACTCGCAAGTGTCTATAAGGTTGAAAAAGAATGAACGTCATCTGCTATCAATACTAAGACGGTGAAAATAAGCACGGAAAGTTTCCAATTTCCAGCTCGTCTGCAACTTTACACTGCCTGCAGTCGATTGCAGAATAAATCTGTCCGTCGCGGAAGTATTTATAGATTCTTTTAAGACTCGAGGGAAATTCGTTATTGCTGACGGGCACTATAAAAGCTCACGACATCAAAGTATTGGTACCTATCGAACAAATTCTTCGTTTATTATTCATACTTCTCGTAACACTTTAAGACGTTTAAAGACAGACGAGATCAAATAAAATCCAGACGAGAAATTAATATTAAACATGGAACATCGAGAGAAATGTAAATTTAAATCCTTCGGTTAATACTTGAGTAACACCATGAAGTTAAGCTAAGAGAAAGGAATTAAGGATGCACTACAATGATGCCGGTGTCTTGAATTACCTCGGAAAGGATGCGCGATTCTTTTGTTTCCTCTTCCTGTTCCTTAATGAATATTTGCGAGCTCGTTTGCTAACTACGGTTTGCGCCGAGAAAAAGAGCGATATAAATATAAAAAATGGGGGGAGGTGGATAAGAACGAAATCTTCCGCGAATAGAAAAGTTCGTAATACTGCAGTAAAAGTCTAGCGGGATAAGAATTGTGTTGGGTATGCTCCCTCCTCTCGGTGCGATTGAGAAAGTTGGTCAGATTGAAAAAGTTTTTGGGGCGGATTAATTCCGTTAGCCGAACCGTCCGAACTTTCTTAGTATTAAAAATGCAGATCCGTTAGAGATGTATAAATAGGAAACATTTTGTATTTGTAGGAAACATTGAATAGAATTAAGATAACCACAAATTCATCAAAGCAACCAGAATACATACATACTCGAAGTTTGAAAAATTCTCCTGATTAAACCAGAGTAGATAGAGGGTTGTACTTTTCAGGAATAATTATCTAATTTATCTGTCACCCACACATGTATGATACTCGTCTCTATCTCATCTACTTTTCTCGTAATGTCACAAAAACTAAAATAATAGCATCGAAACAGCTGGAATACATACATACTCGAAGTTTAAAGAATTCTCTTGATTAAACCAGAGTAGATAGAGGGTTGTAATTTTCAGGATTAATTACCTAATTTATCAGTAACCCACACATGTATGATAATCATCTCTATCCCATCTACTTTTCTCGTAATGTCACAAAAAGTAAATAATAGCATCGAAACAGGTGGAATACATACATACTCGAAGTTTGAAAAATTCCCCTGACTAAAACAGGGTAGATAGAGAGTTGTAATTTTCAGGATTAATTATCTAATTTATCTGTGACCCACACATGTAAGATAATCGTCTCTATCCCATCTACTTTTCTCGTAATGTCACAAAAACTAAAATAATAGCATCGAAACAGCTGGAATACATACATACTCAAAGTTTGAAAAATTCTCCTGATTAAACCAGAGTAGATAGAGGGTTGTAATTTTCAGGATTAATTATCTAATTTATCTGTGACCCATACATGTATGATAAGCTAATAACTATCTAATAACTATCTAATCTACTTTTCTCGTAACGTCACAAAAACTAAAATAATAGCATCGAAACAGCTGGAATACATACATACTGGAAGTTTGAAAAATTCTCCTGGTTAAACCAGAGTAGTCAAAGGGTTGTAATTTTCAGGATTAATTATCTAATTTATCTGTGACCCACACATGTATGATAATCGTCTCTATCCCATCTACTTTTCTCGTAATGTCACAAAAACTAAAATAATACCATCGAATCAGCTGGAATACATACATACTCGAAGTATGAAAAATTCTCCTGATTAAACCAGAGTAGATAGAGGGTTGTAATTTTCAGGATTAATTATCTAATTTATCTGTGACCCACACATGTATGATAATCATCTCTATCCCATCTACTTTTCTCGTAATGTCACAAAAAGTAAATAATAGCATCGAAACAGGTGGAATACATACATACTCGAAGTTTGAAAAATTCCCCTGACTAAAACAGGGTAGATAGAGAGTTGTAATTTTCAGGATTAATTATCTAATTTATCTGTGACCCACACATGTAAGATAATCGTCTCTATCCCATCTACTTTTCTCGTAATGTCACAAAAACTAAAATAATAGCATCGAAACAGCTGGAATACATACATACTCAAAGTTTGAAAAATTCTCCTGATTAAACCAGAGTAGATAGAGGGTTGTAATTTTCAGGATTAATTATCTAATTTATCTGTGACCCACACATGTAAGATAATCGTCTCTCTCCCATCTACTTTTCACGTAATGTCACAAAAACTAAAACAATGGCATCGAAACAGCTGGGATACATACATACTCGAAGTTTGAAAAATCTCCTGATTAAACCAGAGTAGATAGAGGGTTGTAATTTTCAGGATTAGTTATGTAATATATCTGTGACCCACACATGGATGTTATTCGTCTTTATTCCATCTACTTTTCTAGTAATGGCATAGAAACCAAAATAATAGCTAACCACTCTCTAACTTGTAATACAATATAGGCAACATATAAGCAAGGTGTCGCCAGGTCGCCGCTTTATAAGCGTGATATGCGGATATAAATTAAATGTTTGGTCCCGTGTACGTAATTGAGTAACGCACAAACTTGGGCATTATATTTTCCGAAACATGTCAAACCGCCGATGAACTTTCGCAAAATAGGGGTCGTTCGTATCGCGGGCGAGCACATCCGGACTCCCACACTGCTCTTTTTTACCCCATAACCCACCCGGCTAAAAGCCGCAGAATATAAGCAACCCCACTCAAACGCGACTATCACGCCCGCAATACACTAAACGCTCTTTTTGTTTGTTTACACTCTGTTCGGACATGTATCAAACAAGTTTTAATTAACTGTATAATATAGGGTACTGTCTTGTTATTTTTTTTTTTAATAATGTTGTCAAAACCAGTGATGTTGAAAAGAAATGACAAATGTATAGTGTGGCCATAATATCCTTTCGAATGGCAAACATATTTCAATCGGTTGCTACAGAAAAATGTTTATAACTTTTACAAAAATAGTTGCATGACCTTCTTCAACACGTCAAAATGTAGGTATAATAACTACAAATAACATTGACGGAATCAATGGTGCAGGCACGACTTGTTATTCGTTCAATTATGTCTTTTGTGCGCGCTGTCTATCTTTCAGAGTTCAACGGAAAAACTCGACAAAGCAGACGGGGAAACTCGAGCACCGTGTGGAAAAACCACATTACGCTATAACTCCGAGGGCTGAATGCCCTGCACCAACCGGAAGGTCGATATCGCATTGGAACGAGAAAAGAGGTCATCGAGTTCAGATATCGCGAAGGTACACAAAAAAGAAAACAAATCCGGGAGATTTGTTCGATTCTAAAAAGCGATTTTGACGTTCCGATTTGTTTCAAATGAACTAGATCAATATTATTAATTTATTATGAGAACCAAAGCGATGTTTAATACACAAAATAGGATAATTAAGGAATTTAGTCTATCAAAATGACTGTATATCGCGTTAGATGTCCAATCAAAGTTAGTATCTAGTTGGGTAAGTAATGTATTCATAATTCAATTAATTGTCGACGTAAAATTGGTCGGTGAAACTTTTAGTTGACTAGGAGGGGTACCGAGGGGGGCAAATCTAATAATAGTTAAGTGTATTATGTAGTCAGTGGCCCCACTGGTACGACCAGGACGAAAGTTAATTACGATAGGGCTCCCTGCTTCAGTCAGATGCATTTGCGACTAAATTGCTTGTGCAGAATTCAAGTGACAAGTTTAGGAAGCAATGACCGGCGTGTACATCAAACTCCAAAAATTATCAAGTCTGTTGTCGGTGTAAAACTTATTCCAAAAACCATCGGTAATACTCGATTCTTCTACAAAAAACTAAAGACTTGAGTTCGAGGACTGTTTGAACTTTATGTGAATATAACTTTAGTATTTTTGCTTTTGTGACATTACGAGAAATGTAGATGAGATAGAGACGATTATCATACATGTTGGGACAGATAAATTAGATAATTAATCTTGAAAATTACAACCCTCCACCTACCCTGGTATAATCAGGAGAATTTTTCAAACTTCGAGTATGTATGTATTCTAGCTGTTTCGATGCTATTATTTTAGTTTTTGTGACATTACGAGAAAAGTAGATGGGATAGAGACGATTATCATACATATGTGGGTCACAGATAAATTAGATACTTAATCCTGAAAATTACAACCCTCTATCTACTCTGGTTTAATCAGGAGAATTTTTCAAATTTCGAGTATATATGTATTCCAGCTGTTTTGATGCTATTATATTAGTTTTTGTGACATTACGGGAAAAGTAGATGGGATAGAGACGATTATCATACATGTCTGGGTCACAGATAAATTAGATAATTAATCTTGAAAATTACAACCCTCTATCTACTATGGCTTAATCAGGAGAATTTTTCAAACTTCGAGTATGTATGTATTCTAGCTGTTTCGATGCTATTATTTTAGTTTTTGTGACATTACGAGAAAAGTAGATGGGATAGAGACGATTATCATACATGTGTGGGTCACAGATAAATTAGATAATGAATCCTGAGAATTATAACCCTCCATCTACTCTGGTTTAATCACGAGAATTTTTCAAACTTCGAGTATGTATGTATTCCAGCTGTTTCGATGCTATTATTTTAGTTTTAGTGACATTACGGGAAAAGTAGATGGGATAGAGACGATTATCATACATGTCTGGGTCACAGATAAATTAGATAATTAATCTTGAAAATTACAACCCTCTATCTACTCTGGCTTAATCAGGAGAATTTTTCAAACTTCGAGTATGTATGTATTCTAGCTGTTTCGATGCTATTATTTTAGTTTTTGTGACATTACGAGAAAAGTAGAAGGAATAGAGACGATTATCATACATGTGTGGGTCACAGATAAATTAGGTAATTAATCCTGAATATTACAACCCTTTAACTACTCTGGTTTAACCAGGAGAATTTTTCAAACTTCGAGTATGTATGTATTCCTGCTGTTTCGATGCTATTCGTTTTTGTGACATTACGAGAAAAGTAGATGGGATAGAGACGATTAAAATACATGTGTGGATCACAGATAATGAATCTTAAAAATTACAACCCTCTATCTACTCTGGTTTAATCAGGAGAATTTTTCAAACTTCGAGTTTATATGTATTCCAGCTGTTTCGATGACATTATTTTAGTTTTCGTGACATTACGGGAAAAGTAGGTGAGATAGAGACGATTATCATACATGTATGGGTTACAGATAAATTAGATAATGAATCCTGAAACTTACAACCCTCTATCTACTCTGGTTTAATCAGTAGAATTTTTCAAACTTCGAGCATGTATGTATTCCAGCTGTTTCGATGCAATTATTTTAATTTTTGTGACATTGCGAGAAAAGTAGATGGGATAGAGACGATTATCATACATGTGTGGGTCACAGATAAATTAGATAATTAATCATGAAAATTACAACCCTCTATCTACTCTGGTTTAATCAGGAGAATTTTTCAAACTTTGAGTATGTATGTATTATGGTTGCTTTGATGTATTTGTGGTTATTTTAGTTCTATTTAATGTTTCCTAAAAAAAACAAAATGTTTCCTGTTTATACATCTCTAACGGATCTGCATTTTTAATACTAGAAAAGTTCGGACGGTTCGGCTAACGGAATTAATCCGCCCCAAAAACATTTTCAATCTGACCAACTTTCTGAATCGCACCGAGAGGAGGGAGCATACCCAACACAATTCTTAGCTCGCTAGACTTTTACTCCAGTATTACGAACTTTTCTATTCGCGGAAGATTACGTTCTTATCCACCTCTCGATTTTTTTAAAATTTATCTAGCTATTTTTCTCGGCGCTAAACATAGTTAGCAAACGAGCTCGCAAATATTCATTAAGGAACAGGAAGAGGAAACAAAAGAATCGCGCATCCTTTCCGAGGTAATTCAGAACATCGGAATAATTGTAGTGCACCCTTAGTTCGCTTAATTCGCACATATATCGAATAAATAAAGTAAATACCGATTAAATAAATTTTAATAGATCCCGAATGGCGAGGCTGTGTCAGAATGACCACTTCATTTTCTCTTTTATTCCCATTTTACTTGCGTTGGCCAGCAGATTAATTGCCCACTGCATTGTGTTAAGCCGCTATCAGTGGCATTACGAACATTATTCACGGTCCCCTCTCAAGGGTTTTCAAGCCCCAACGTCTAGTTTTTGCGATTAACCCCGAACAGGAAAGCGAGAAAAATTATCCACACTTTATCCCATTTAAAACAAAAAAAAAAACATATTTAAAACTCCATCGCGAATTCAGATTTCTCTCCATCAAATACATCATGATAAAGTATATCGACGACGTATATTCACTTATTTTATCACCAGATACGGTATCGAGTACCTACCACACTTGAAGGGTTCGGCACGTGCAATTTTATAGCCGCCTCGGTGCGCTACGTTTCCTTTATAGGTTGGAAAACCGCGAACATAGGTGAGATTACCTTCGGTTATCCGGGGTGATGGGAACGCGCGCGCCATCTAGGTAAGAGGAATGCTCCCGCATATAGTGAGGTTATCACCTGCTATCGCATTCTAGGTGTTCTATCACGCTGGAGAGGCGATGTATCTCCTTCTACATTGTTGTATTATGGAAACCATCAGAATGATTTACGGTGTTGCTTATTTTCTGTTTGCTCCGGGCGAAATTGATCTCGTCTTTTTTGTTTCGTGATAATAAATTATTTATTTGTTTCGGTGGGAGATTGCTAAAATAATTCTGTGATAAGAAATGTGGAGACAATTCATACTGAGGGTTCAAAATGCTCATTGTATCCCAAAAATATGATTTAATGTTCATACCGTGATCGGCTAATGGGAAAATTTGTAATAATTAACTTTTCAGAAAATTGTATCTTCATATTCAAAGTTACGCAAACATGTCTTTTGTATTTGTAAATATTAGACGTCTTTAAATAAGAAATTATAATCACCGTGCACGTTGCATATACCGCGTGTTGCCTAAAAGATGAAAATGACAACTGAAGAGTTGAAGTAAATAAAACCGCCAGCCGCAAAAAATTTCAAAAAAAATTTCAAACGAAGCTTTTTTTGGCTTTAAACAAGCTATCGTTTAAATATATTTGTATTATGGAAGGTTGGTAACTTTTTCTTTTTTACTTTATCATACGCAGTATGTAAAGTATTGTAATCGTGCCAAAAAATTTTTTTGAGTTTTTAGCGGAAATATGTCTTTTTGGGTCCCCTGAACATTTTTGACCAAGGTACAAAAAAAATGTCTGTGTGTGTGTGGATGTGTGTGTGTGTGTGTGTGTGTGTGTGTGTGTGTGTGTGTGTGTGTGTGTGTGTGTGTGTGTGTGTGTGTGTGTGTGTGTGTGTGTGTGTGTGTGTGTGTGTGTGTGTGTGTGTGTGTGTGTGTGTACCCGTTTTTTTGTGGCGACGATTCCGGAGAAACTACTAAAGGTATCGGGACGAAACTTCATATTTAGAAGTTTCATGGCCAAACTTAGAGCTGAAAAGCTTTCTGTTAAAAAAGGGTCCAAAGGAACTGGAGGTTTAGTCTTAGCATTTTTGAAAGATTTTGTAAATAAGCCGGCATTTCTAGAATTTCCTCGAAATAGTTAAATAATAAATTAAACTAGAGGAAATTATGAATAATTTATGACTATGACATTTTTTGGTACAATCAATAGTTTAGCTGCATGAGCAAATTCTATTTAATCGAGATCGGTCGTACTGCATTAAAACTAGTAGCCAGGATATGTCAGATTAAATGTGATTTTAATGACGGTGTAGATAGTGTCAAACGCTAATGCTTTGACAATACTACTGTCAATACAAGCTGCGTTCGGATATTGTACACCATTAAGGTGCGTTTTCATTAGTGCTAATGGCAGTGGTAGTAGACGCAATTATAGTATTTCTAATAGCATTTGCTAGTGACTCAAGTTTATGTACATGTAAACTAATATGTGTCACCATCACGACATGTGAGAAACACTATAATTTCGTCTGCTACCACCGCCATTACCAACCATTGCCACCAATCGGAACGCACCTTCACACTTTCTACACCCAATAACACGTGTCATTTGGACGGTGTACCCGGTATCAACGGAGTAGAATATCCGAACGCAGCTTTAATCGACATATCTGTCTAGTTCTACCAGTTTTATTTTAATGCAGACATAGCCGATCTCGATCAAATAATATCTCATGCAGCTAAACTATTAATTTTATATATAGTATGATAAAGTCATGTGCCTGGCCACATCAGATTTTTTCAAATAGACCCTGTATATTTTTACATTTTTTAATTCTAAGATTAATTCTAAGGATAGTTTATAGGAATCATTTTTTTTTTATAAAATGCTTAATTTTTTAATTATAAGCAACTACTGGCACTGACTAAAGGCACTTAGCGCGCTATTTACGAAAATACGCCGAAAGTTAACTCATGCGAGATCGAGCGGTCAAGTTTGTCAAGTGATCAAGTGGTCAAGCGATAACCTGCCCACTTTAATGTAATAAAACCAATTTTTGAATTTTTGGCACTTAGTTCATTATTTATTTCAACTCTTCGACTGTAAAGTATGTTCATCATCAAAGCTAAGAAGCATTAAACATGAAATTATAGTCACCTTCGACGTTCCATATACCGGGTGTTCACGCAACAACGAAGGAGATTATTTCGACGAAGAGATTATTTCGTATTTAATGCTCTCTAATATTTCTAAACACTTCTTCAAATAATATTTTCGCATTGTTTTTAAAATAAAGGTACTTCACTCTTAAGAGTTTTTAATAGTTTTGGTACACCCGGTACATGCAAGCAGATAATAACATTCAAATAGTTGCATTTTAGGTTTAAGGGTACATTCTAGTGTAATATTTAAAAAAAACTAATTATTTTTATTACATATTTTGATTGCACAACATTTAAAGAATGCACTGCGAAAATTTGAAAAAGAAATTCGAAAAATTAACGATTCTACAGCCAAAAGTCGAGCAGCCCGCCGAAGCTGATTATAACTCGATTATAACTTTTTAACCAACTCCAACACCTACATGTTTCAATGATTTTTAGTAATTCTTTTCTGTAGTGGGTATACCCACATTTATCCTCTTTAAAATTACATGTAATGTATTATGATATACTTAATAGTCCTGGAGATATCGATAAAAATATGAATTTTAAAATTCAGGAATGTTGTTATATGTCTAAACGCATTTTTCTGAAATCCTTGTTTTGTTGGGCGCTTGACACGATTTTGCAAAAACGGAGCAATTTAAAAATTCTTGCAGCACTGTATTCGTGACTAGGGTATTACGGTTATGTGGAAATTTAAGCAAAAGCGTGTATTAAGCGATTTTACAGTATATAACCCGAAATTCTGTTAAGTTAAAATTAAATTACATTCAGAATTTGTTGAGAAAATTACAATTCAAATTTGAATTTGCCGATCACTGTCGTGATTGGCCAAGTGTAGAATTGGCACCGTAGCCAAGAAATTGATCAAAACCTAGGGAATTTTCTTGTAACAGTGTTTGCACCGCTGTTTGTTTGATGGGTGTTGACAAACTTCGACGGTACTATTACAGCGTATCGTAAAGTTATTACTTATTAAGTAAGTTGTTATAAGTTGTTAAGTTACCAGTGCAAGCATGTGTTCTGTGAAAGATGATTTTACCAAAGCGAATTCGCAAAATTTGCCCACGATCATACACTGTCATACATATTATTCAACCAGCTTGCAATTGTTCAAAGTAAATTAACGACAAAGTAATGAAACATCCCCCAATCACATGGTTCACAAAGAAATTTGAATGTAGAGGGAAAGACTAGTAGTAAAAAATAACTGCTTAAATAGAAGTTTGTTAATAATACATATTGACAATACATTTCTTATAATATATTCCTGTGTGTTTATGAAACTACAAGGTAGATACACCAATTCGTCTAAATGTTATTGTATTGTATTGAATTCTGGTGTTTCGACTGATTTGCTGTTGCAACCCGGCACACAACAAACTCTATATTATTGTTTGCTCATGTTGATTATGTATGGTGTTTGCTGGTGTTGATATATTAAAAAGTCACTGACCACCTAACCTCAATACACGAACGGTAAACAGAGTGAACGCACGCGACTGTTGGCACCACAGCAACATAAAATAACTATGCGCGACGTTGTCAAGTTTCGCATTATAATCCCTCCTTGTGACGTCACAAGTAGGATTTTTATTTGAATTTCAAAACGCGTTTTCTCCTAAATTAAAGCGTTGTTTGGCATTTTACGTGTGAAAGGGCGATGCTAAGCTAACCAGTACTTAACGTAACCAGCTACTTTGTAATAGAACAGAATTTGAAAAGTGCCGTAATACCCTATTGTCTCGCTATCGCGCAAACTAGAATAATAAACTGGTTTCATAAAAAATTAAATGTTTTATCCAATTAATTCGAATTTTTCGAATTTCTTTCTGAAATTTTTACTGTGTATTCTCCATTCAATCAAAATACGTAATAAAAAAATCATTAATTATTAAAAATCTTACACTAGAATTTAACGTAATGAACGTGTTACTGGTTTTGTTATAGATGGCGCCAGAGCAATGAAAACGAGATCAACTTTCAGTTTTTTAAATGGAATGACCAATATTTTTGTATATTTTTAAAGACTTTTAAAACTTTCAGTACATTAAGTACTAATATAGTCCTAACCTAACCTTGCGGTTTTTGAGCTTTTACTTGATTTGTCTAAAAAGCAGCAAGAAATTTGTTTGATGTGATTTATGATTAATTTCTATTTCAAATTGATTGTTTTATTATCAACCAATTTCCATTCCAAGAATATTGATTTTCTTATTGGATCACCCTGTATATGTTTCCATTTTTTGGCATGTAAAAATCATAAAACCAAACTAGTTCTCCTGTGCCTTAAACCTGATAAAACCTTCAATTCTAAATAGAATTTCGCCATAAACCATTTCGAACAAAAGTTAAGATATAATTTGTTTCTTAAAATTATCTTTTGTTTAGACAAAAATCTGGCAACAACTCAAAAACTGTAAGGATATGGGTAGGACTATCTTAACACTTTTTGCACAAAAATGTTGCATTCCTTTTAAAAGACAAAAGTTAACCTGATTTTCTTAAGCCTCAAAACACTCATAACCATAAAATTATCTACTACTGACCTAGTCTCGTAGTTTATGCACCAAAAGCTCTCATTATCAGGTAGGAAACGATTCGATCGTTAGAAGTTACGAAGTTCAAACTTCCGCATAAATAAAACCGGTGCGCATAGACGCCGAGCGTTCTCTATTTTATTTGTAGCGTCGGCAGGTAAATCGGTTGCCTAGCAACCAGCGACGTGCTAGATTTATTTGGTCATTTATTGCTGGCGCTAGGCGACCACTATGATTGATCGATTGACGGACCTGCAAACAGCAGAGAGGTAATCGCGACTAACTTTTGTTTATAGAGATTTACGACGTACTGTTATGTAATTTAAAAAGATATATGCACAGTGAGTCGCAAGATTAATCCATAAAGAATCAAAATTTTTATTTCTCGAAGAATCTATTCTTTATAGAGAGTTTTTGAGACTAAACTATAGGAATGTCAAAAAGTCCGATCGCGAAAAAACCCTTGAAATCACGCTCTCAAGGGACTCAAGTGCTTAATTGAGCTTAATTATAAACTCTTCAGCTCGCTAACGCTCGTGCGTTAAAAAGTCTCGACCATTTATCGGTTTCCTTTCGTAGGAAATAATATAGTGAGGGAAAATTCTCTTACCAAAACTACATCCACTTCTTCATATTAACATTCCTATGCACATTTAACCTTCGCTCTGCGCCTAACTGTCTAATAATATCTTCCTGTTTCTTCATCGATTCCTAATTTCTTTGTCCAGTCGACCTCGTTTACCATCTTCTTACCTTTTCCTAGCACTATCTTTGCACGTTATTGTCGATAACCATTACTCACCTGAAACAAACAAAAGACAAGCGTCAGTGTAAATACAGTTAAAATATGGACGCACCAGCCCCCCGCCACAAATTAAAATGAAGTACGGCCGCTACTTTTGAGAAATGCGAATAAATTTCTTAATTTCCGATTATTCCGGCGTGAGTAATACCTTAATAAACGTAATTTATAATGGCCAGCGTTGAAAGAGGGGATAAACCGCCTGCCAAAATGGCTTATTTTCGTAAAACGAACAGTTTGTTGCCCGTTTCCCAGTCTCCAACAAGAGATATCTGCAAAACTCGAGGGATGAAATACGGATAACGGCGGAAATAATCTAGATGTTTCTCTCCCCCATTTTCAACCGGAAGTTAAAACAAAAGCTTACGCGCGCAGTCGTTTCGTCGATTTCTGCATGAGTAATTTATGGCATTATTATTTTGACATTGCGGAGAATCAGTATCCTTGATCGAAGACAAGAGCTGTAATTACTAATTGTCATAATTTACATGAACTGACAATAAAATCACTGAGGTATGCTGAATATTACCGATTTTTTTTATCAAATTTGTTGGCAACATTACTGGGAGCCGTCTCTATAACAGTTATTATATGAGAAACACAGATGAGGAAATGTTGTATAATGGGACATAGTCGACTTGTCAACCACTGACTCCAGATGTGTCTCTTCTCAAGTGCAAAGTGTATGGAGAATTTATGTTTAAGACAACAAAACGCAGATTCTATTGAAATTACCCCACACACAGAAAAGTGATCTCTCAAACGAAGAGAGAATTACTTGGCTGAAATAGTTGGTAGGTTCGTATATACGCGAGAGATTATTGACTTCAACCAAGAAATTTTATTACTTGGAATAATTACTAGATTTAAGAAAGTGGTTACTCTGGTGAAGTAAGTAAACAGTCTTCAATGGAGTGTATATTTTTATTCCCGGTAAATATTTTTAGCTACTTAATGTAAGAATTTTAAAGATTTGGCACAAATACGTTTTCTATTGCTAATTAACAAGATAGGTATGTTATATTTACTTACTCGACCCCATTTTTACCAGATTTTTGCATCAAATGCTCGAATTCGTATTCAAACGAGTCTGTGCCTGCAATCTGTAGTTTGCACAAGATAACTCTGTCACGCAGAAGACATCATGCGACGCGGAAAGCCAACAAGCAAGGAACAGCATTCTGTAATTATCGCTTTTCATCAGGAATGCTTGGCAGTCCGTGAAAATGCAAGAAATAAGTCAACGATAAGTGACACTCTTCACCAATATGAAGAAACATGGAATTTGGATGACGTGTTCGGCCGGGACTATCACGAATAATTTCCCAAGCGGATGAAGAACGATTAAAATTAATTTTTAAGCAAAACAGAAAATTGACCGCACCTTAAATCACCTCTGAAGTCAATCGCGATCGTGAAAGACCAATTTTCGTAAGCACAGGGAAACGACGTCTCCAACCGGAAAATCTGCATGGACGCGTTGCCGTACGCTAACCATTGTTTGGTCGGGAAAATCGTCAGACACTACTGTTTCCAGTCTTCATTTGTCCAACTTCGATGTGTTCGTGCCCACTGAAGTCGTTTCTGACGATTTCCCCGACGAAGCAATGGTTTTCGTACGGCAGTGCGTCCATGCAGATTTTCCGCTTGGAGACGTCGTTTCCCTGTGCTTACGAAAATTGGTCTTTCACGATCGCGATTGACATCAGAGGTGATTTTAGGTGCGGTCAATTTTCTGTTTTGCTTAAAAATTAATTTCAATCGGTCTTCATCCGCTTGGGAAATTATTCGTGATAGTCCCGGCCGAAAACGTCATCCAAATTCCACGTTTCTTCATATTGGTGAAGAGTGACACTTATCGTTGACTCACTTATCGTTGATTTATTTTCTGCATTTTCACGAACTGACAATCGTTCCTGATGAAAAGCGATAATAACAGAACGCTGTTCCTTGTTTGTTGTCTTTCCGCATCGCATGATGTCTTCCGCGTGACAGAGTTATCTTGTGCAAACTACAGATTGCAGGCACAGACTCGTTTGAATACGAATTCGAGCATTTGATGAAAAAATCTGGTAAAAATGGGATCGCAACATGTGTCTGCGATGCAGTATTTATGACTCTATTTGTTATTTCGTATTTAATCCTTTTTAATGGAAACTAGAAAATTCCCAACAACCAGTTACAAAACAGCATAAATGTTGCATGATAATTAAATATAAAAATTATGAAAATTAGCACATTTAATGATGTCGTATGTTGCTGGGAATCAACGTTAAGAATATGTTCGCTATTTGGTAGAAATAGAGGTGCCTATTGCTACGTTATCAGTGCTTTTATCATTATTTCCTATATGTTTACTATGTGTCCAAACTTCCATCAGCGGCAGTGTAAACTTGTGTTTTTTATTAGCTAGGCATAATCTATCGTACTAAGAGAAAGTAATCTGTGACTAAAGGTATTGGTACGGGTTTTGCGATAGGTCACACGTATTACTTCACACGTATTTTAGGTATAAATCTATATAGGCACATAACCTCACTACACTTTTAAATATTCCACAGATTCATACTACGTGTGAGTGTATTCATAGTACGTGTGTTTTTGCAGATATCACTTCATAAACCGTAGACAAATGTTGAAGTTATATAAATATATGCCAAAGCTCTCAAATTCATTATAAAAAAAAGCCATTAACACACATTAACACACACGATACTCTCCTGTGCTTTCGTAAAATTTTACGGTAACGTTTATATTCAGCAGTTTTCAGGGCCTTAGATGAAGTTTTCAGCAGTGAGAGCATTTGGGGGGCATCTCATCAGCAATTTACCGGTACCTCGAGTGGATACGTAACTTCACGAGTAAATCTGCCGCGAGTGTAAACATCGCATCCCTTACTTCACCCCCGCAGGATAACGAACTCCGTCTATCTGATAGCCTAGCAGGTACTTCCGAATATTAGAGTGCCTCGTAACTGCACTAAATTCGTCTGATGAGATGACGTCTTACCATAAAGTAGAGCTTAACGTACACACAAGCGTTTCACTATACGGAAGATGCAGCAAACGTTGAAACCTAAACTCACGATTTTGATGTCACAATGTTTGAATGGTGCGCTGGGCAACCGTCTTGCTGAAAATGCTTTGACCGTATAAAATTTAAGGGTAATTCCTCAAGTTATTCAGTAAAATAGTTTTGTAATATATCCAAATTTTTCTGCAACAATCAACACATAACGACAAACTGTCTTTTTAGAATCGCTTGCAATCGCACAAACCGCGAAATATCTATATTCTATTAGTATATTATTATACAAGTTTTATAAGACGTCAAATTGGCGCACGGGTTGTTTTGGGCACGACGAGCGTAGCGAGGAGTGCCCAAATGGAACGAGTGCACCAATACGTCTTATAAAACGAGTGTAATATACTATTTTTTCTACTTTGCGTCATTAATTTTATATAAGTTTAGAAATTGTGGTTACTATATCGCGCTAAATTAGAATCTAGGGTATTTTGCGGGTACCACGTGGTAGCACTGTAGTAACTGTCAACTTCGTTAAGGATGATATCGATGAGATAAAATCATGACAAAATCTAATTGTGAATAATTTTACTCTACTTTAGCCTACAAGTTTGAATAAATATTCAGCGAGGTTGCAACGATGATCATAATGGAGCTTGGGGCAACACTTTTAACCCTACTGTGATAAATACATGAAACTTAACCTAAAAAGTTAACCATTTTAAAATACTGGTTTCATAAGTATAATAATCAGAATAGAAGTGTTTGGCGGTGACTGATTAGTTACTTCGAAGAACAAGAACTTACTAAAGAATTGTTATAACGCTTAACGTTTAATAGCGGTGTCTACCTAATTCCGCTACGTAGCCGTTGCGGCTTATATATTTACAAGCACTTATAATTGAAACCCAATTCTAATTTCGGCAAAGTAGTTTATTAGAATAAATTATACTTAGTAAAATTACATGTGATGGAGGTAATACAAATACGTTGCATACAACTAGAACTAAGACGAAGTCGAAAGCGACGGACAAAAACGAATATGAATTGAACCGAGCATCCAAGCGTCCAAAATATTACCGAAAACTTATATGTTACATAAACTAAGAAATCCTCTACACTTTAAATGTACTATAGCTTCGTACGTGTATGCTGATAAACCATTTATTGCGCATATACAATCTCGCAGCAGTAATTAAAATCGTTCGTATCTACGATGTAGGTTTGATCTTCGCATAATACCTTATTAAAGTAAATGTGGTCCTTGAATTATATCTGAAAAGGGGATTTGATGTTTAGTTGAAAAGAATGATAACGATCACTTACTAGAGTCGTAAAACATCACCGTAAACGTCATGCTGGCGTATTTTGATGAACACAGCAAAACTAAGAAAGCCCCAATCCTTTGGCCATACTATAGCAGGCTACACCCATGTTTAAATATGTATAGAATATTGATATTTCGCAGTTTATGTTATTGCAAGCGATTAAGAAGGTGCAGTGTGTGGTTATGTTGGGTTATGTATTGTACTTTGACGTATGCCATTTGATATCACTGTGTACCAATCAGACAAAAATGTTACTGTTTTCGGTATTACAATGTGTTAATTGTAACACCGAAAACAGTTTTACAATGTGTGCATTGTGAATGCAAAGTAGAAAAACATATTTAAACCCGCGTGTAGCATGCTATAGTATGGCCAAAGGGTTGAGGCTTTCTTCAGTATTTTTACGTTAACTTTTTAAGTTATGTTTCTATATCTATATCCTTCATTCACTGATTGTCATGTAAGTTTTGCACCAATTTGACGACATAAAACTTGTATAATTAATATACTATTATAAGTTTGCGTACCCCAACGCGAGAAAATGAATAAACGGGATGGTGTGGAACGGCAAGGTTGAAAACACGCGTGCTATCCCGGGTTTTATTCGTGAAATGTCTCGCTCCAGGCTGCCTCCTGGTTTCCGCTTCCGTTCGACGCGATCGTGCCAAACATTTTGTTCCCTAATTCGACCTTTGGCTTCGTTTCCCGAACTCCTGGCCCTCGTTACGACATCGCAAAAAATAATAGGTTTTCTAACTGTTTGCACGTGACTTTTTCCTCGGTATTTTTTGGTATCAAAGTGGACAGACATTACAATTGAATTACATTGATTCAACTGAGTTAGTTTTACTGACATTTGATCAGATAGCAAAAAAATATCACTCGCTTCTAAAGTTTCTTGATTAAAATTATGCGGTTGAGCTGTTCTCGTATAAATTAAATTTCGGGAAGAATTTCAAACTCGTATTTAATAAAAACATAGTTGAAAGGGTTGAAACTTTGAAAGTCTGCCTGTAGGACATTTGACGATGCAAGCCATCGTAACGTAATTTTATTTCTTCAATCTCAACCGATTCGTTTGACGCGTAAAAACTTTCCTCATTTACGCTTATAGCTCTGCAAAATTTTCCACGGCCGAGGTCGGTTGTAGAAAGTTCGTAAATTCTATAGCTGCACCGAGAACCAGAGTTTAAATTACAATTAGTGGCGAGGACGGCTCTTTTTTTTAATAAGCCGTTCAAAATTATTTTAGCTGTACGTTCCAATTTAATCCAAAGTGACATAAACAAGTTTTCCGATAATCGAATGACTTAAGGCCCAGTTCTACCTCTCCTAAAACGCGTTTGCAAATAAAAGCGTTATTTATTGTTCAAAGTTTATGAAATTTTTTATGTAACTTCTTAGATAAATAACGAGTTGGGCTGGATGAAAAAAAAATTTTTAAAGATAAAAATCAATTTTACTTCTACATCTTTGGTTTTTTTCAAATATAAAACATTTAGCCCAACTCATGATACAAAAATAGATTTTTTATTTAAGTACAATTTTAATCTAAACATTATAATTGCGATAACAAAGCGTAATTGCCAGAAATGTATGTAATTTGCCTATATTATGGGCCCGGTGTAGACGGCAGACGTTAGGAGTTTTAAACACCGCCTATAACTACGCCACGCCTACTGCTATTTTTAGATTCGACTGTTCACAAGTTATGACCGTAGCGTGTATTGAATTGGGAGAACCGAGTTCTCGCATTTCACATTTATACGCACGGTTTACAAATTTAACACACGATAAAAGTCATATACTGTATGATATTATACTTAGTGTAGTTATACCTGCTAGGTGTTAGGTACATTTGTTCAATAATGGGTAGAAGTCGTGGCAAAATACCTAAACATCCGCATCTGTCCTCTAGACGAATTAGTAAAAGACGACTACGTACCACCTAAGTTAAAATATATGTATAGATAATCTAAAAGAACAATATTGTAATTATTTAATTACAAATGAGACAAAGAGACCAGAACAGGACTCAAATGAACATTTTATTTAAAATGTCGGTTTTGTGGACAGGAAGAGACAATTAGCAGTGACGAACTTGGGTCGGCTCTAATGGATATTAGTTCAGCGACTGTATTGGGCAGTATTACAGCGGGAATTGGATATAGCCAATGCCAGAATTTGTTTTCATTCATGAATCTTGCATTCATGGCGCCCAAAACGTTTATAAAATATATCGAACTTGTAGGTGACAAAATATTTGGGATTTATATAAATGGTTTGGGGAACTTTGGACTAGGTATGTACTATGATTTTACTTTATCATACGTA
This sequence comes from Aphodius sticticus, assembly GCA_963966075.1. Classification (NCBI taxonomy): domain Eukaryota; kingdom Metazoa; phylum Arthropoda; class Insecta; order Coleoptera; family Scarabaeidae; genus Aphodius; species Aphodius sticticus. The sequence continues at coordinate 46,870,509 of OZ014511.1, read as the reverse complement.
GTATGTAAAGTATTGTAATCGTGCCAAACAAAATTTTTGCGGTTTTAGCGGAAATGTCTTTTTGGATCCCTTGAACATTTTTGACCCAGGAAAAAAAAATTCTGTGTATGTGTGTGTTTTTTTTCGTGGCGACGATTCTGGAGAAACTACTAAGGTATCGGGACGAAACTTCATATTTAGAAGTTTCATAACCAATCTTAGAGCTGAAAAGCTTTCTGCTGAAAAGGATCCAAAGGAACTGGAGGTTTAATCTTATAGCATTTTTGAAAGATTTTGCAAATAAGCCGCCATTTCTGGAAATTTGTCGAAATAGTTAAATAATAAATTAAAGTACAGGAAATTCCGAACAATTTATGACTATGGCATTTTTTGGGAAAATGAATAGTTTAGCTGCATGAGCAAATTCTATTTTATCGAGATCGCTGCATTAAAACTAGTTAACCAGGATTTGTCAGATATTGTGATTCTAATGACAGTAGGTAGTGTCAAACGCTGATGTTTTGACAATACCTACTGTCAATATAATCAAAATATCCGTCTAGTTCCAGTAGTTTTATTTTAAAGACATGGCCGATCTCCATCAAATAGAATCTAATGCAGCTAAACTATTAATTTTATATATGGTATGATAAAGTAATGTGCCTGAACGCATCAGCTTATTTTTTTTTATTTTTGTCTTCGTGTGTCACTGCCGTGCGTTCGTTCGATATCCAGCATGTTTATAGATGTATTTGCTCGATTTTAATTAATTCCTTTCTAAATTGAAGTCCATAATTCACCGATGAGTTATCATGAGTTAATACATTTTTGTCAATTTACTATACTGTATGTATGTCACCCTGTTAAAAAGATTAAATATTATAATAGCAAGCGCGCTCTCTCTAAATTAAATCAATATATTTTCTTTTACCGCCTGGCGGCCGCCAGCCAGCTGTATGCAGTCCGGGATACATATGCGACCGTGATGAGTGAGAACACTAATACATTGTAACTTGAGCGAAAGCGAAAGCGCCGACGCGCGGCGACAAACTGGCTGAGTACTTCCCCTTCGAATGTACTCGCGTCGACTATGCTCCGCCTTTGCCTGCTTCCTCTAAACCCCCCAACTTCCCCTTATCTAAAAACTGTGGCCTGGTTGACGTTGGTGGGGGCCAGGCAGACCACTCCCAGCAAAAAAAAACATCGCAACGAAATATTTCGGTTGGAAGTTGCGATGTTTTTAAAACGGGGCCTTAACACAAACCAGATTGTCAGTCTGGAAAATTAAGGGGCGTTTATCCATGTACCAAGCCAATAGCATTAATCCCGGAACAAGAGCTAATATATGGGCGACATTTTAAGATATAGCTCTTTAAAATTGACCCAGCCGTTGTCAAGTTGATCTTCTTTTTATGCAATTGTGTCGAATTACCACGAACTGTCACCGCAGAGCTCTGTAAAGTAGGTTTCTGTAATAAAGTCCACATACCGAGATAAGGGAGAAGAGTACCAACAGCTCAGATCAATAATAACTAACAGTTGACAACAACTACAGTAGCTGCCTATTGGCAAAGGGCAGAAATCGGCTGAACAAATGAAGTAAGTATGTTTGTTTATACACAAGGACTTGCGTACAACGGTTCACCGTTAGATGGAACCACCTCCGGGGCGTACTACAGACTCAACGCCGACGTCAAACTCACTAGCATAAACGCCCCTCTTAACGGGCTAAAAGTCCGATGTACTAATTTTTACTTTCCGCAACAATTCCCGATTGTAGCGTTGTTGCGCTATTTCGAACCAAGCGACTGTGAATGTCGTTGGTGTAAACTATAATATGGCCGGATTGTCTTGTATCAGTCATCACTGTTGATAATCTGTAGAAACAAAAAAAAAACTCCTCACTTTACAATTAGTGCAGAACGCTGCAAATTTTGTAACAAAACCAAAATAAGAGAATCTAGGAACTTTGTAGACGCCGTGCGCCAGTTCAGCAATTAAGATTTGGCCGCAAGAAAGTTTGCTAGCGAACACTGGTAATAAATTTACTGCTGGGGTACAGAGACTGGCCGGGTACAGACAATGGGGTTGATTGTCGCCCATTGTCCCCGCATAATTGCACTTTATTTGTCCTACGTCTCCGCGTCGACCATTTCGGCCCAATGAGAATTAAATTATACCAGCAGATGTCGTGCCGGTGGTTCCCAGACTTCCTCGTGATAGAGGTTAACAAAATTACCACTCGTGGCTCGGGATATACTCGCAAGTTTCGAGTTAATGGCGAAAACTTTTCCAATTAATGATTTAATGTCTCCACAGTATTACATTAGCTTCTGTCTGCAACTATGAAACAAAATTATTCACTAAAATAGCTTATTTTTGTAAATTTCTGTTGAAACTCATTTGTCATCTAACCCTCTTCAAAATACGTAAGAGAAGTTGTCTAGATGTCGCTTCGTCTTCCAGCTGTCCCATAATAAATAGCGGGGCCTCCCCGGAACTTACAATGGCGCAGGGTCGGACCCTGGAAGGTTACTTGAGGCCCCTGAGTGCAGACCATCACTCACTGTTGTCCGAAAGATTGCCCCGTCCAGTGTATAATGTACCTCGCAGGCTCTCAAGATTGATGCGAAGGTGTTTAACCTCTCTGCAAAAAGAGGCAAATTGACACACATACTCGCGTGCACAAATTTTCAATCTCTCATTTCATTTGGTTCTTCTATACTTCTAATGACAGCTCGTCGCGGGAGACCCTGTATACTGACGGTATGATTACTTAGCCCAAATTGACAAAATTAGTACGTTACATTTCTGCCCAAATTAGCTAAAGAATGTCCCCCAGAAAGGCAACAGAAGAAAATTGCAGGAGGCACGTAACGCCCGCCACTGCGGTAATTTTCTCCGGCGAATTTCCTTCCCCAAAGGAAGGGAAAATCACGCCATCGATCGCGGTTGGCCGTTTTTATGGGACCCTAACTTCGGCACGCCGCGAATCTCTAAATGAATTCTGATGCCGTTTCAACGTGGAGAAAATTACAAACAAATAACCCAGGGTTTTATCGCCAAGAAATTTGGTGGCGGTAATTTACATTTTAATGGCTTTCGTGCCAAGAAAGAGAAATAATTTCATCAAATTAAAACGAATAAAAAACAAATTTAGATGTGGAAAAATTTAAGGACAACTCAACGAAAAAAAACATGGCGTAAAAATTAAATAAATAACTTGCCGGTCGTGTAAATTACTGAACGACTGGGTCGAGAAACTTTTTCCACCCTTTGAAATTGTTGGGCAAACTTACTTACTCCAACACAGAGGACGAACGTTTTGCTGCTCTGCTAGTAAAAGCTGCCTGAATTTTTCCGAGAGTTTAATGTAATTACCAAAGGAAACTCATTTTTAAAAGAAGCCCTTAGCGAACGTTGCTTCTAACCATGCTGTTCCCAATGCAAAATATGAATATGCGAACGAAAACTTCAGCAAACGAGCAAGCAATTAAGAATTCATTCAGAATTTTCAGTTATTTGATCAAGGAAAAATATTGCGAACATAGTCTCTATTTCTAGTAATCTCTTATAAATAGCATTCTTACCAACTTGTATAACATTTGTCGATAAAATAAATCGAAAAAAACGCATTTTACCGCTTTGGTGGAGGCGCCGGAGGAAATTTTCTAACGACTGTCCTAAGCAAAATAAAACATCTAAAAACTTCAGATTTTCAGGATTAATTACTCAAACGATACCTATGACCCAAGCGTGTATAATAATAATTTTTATTTCAACTACTTTGGTCGTAATCGCACATGAAGCAAAATCATAACATTCTACAACCTAAAAGCAATACAAACCCTGCCTTTCAAAATTCCTCCTGAACTAAATAGAGTCGGTAGAAGGTTGTAATTTTCAGGATTAATTACCCAATTTATCTGTGACCCAAGCGTGTATGATAATAATTTTTATCCTAACTACTTTGGTCGCAATCGCACATGAAGCAAAATCACAACATTCTACCACCTAAGAGCAATATAAACTCTGCCTTTCAAAATTCCTCCTGAACTAAATAGAGTACGTAGAAGGTTGTAATTTTCAGGATTAATTATCCAATTTATCTGTGGCCCAAGCGTGTATGATAATAATTTCTATCCCAACTACTTTGGTTGCAATCCCACATGAAGCAAAATCACAACATTCCACCACCTAAAATCAATACAAACTCTGGCTTTCAAAATTCCTCCTGAACTAAATAGAGTACGTAGAAGGTTGTCATTTTCAGGATTAATTATCCAATTTATCTGTGGCCCAAGCGTGTATGATAATAATTTTTATCCCAACTACTTTGGTCGCAATTGTACATGAAGCAAAATCACAACATTCCACCACCTAAAAGCAATACAAACTCTGCCTTTCAAAATTCCTCCTAAGCTAAATAGAGTAGGTAGAAAGTTGTAATTTTTAGGATTAGTTACCCAAATTATTTGTGACCCAAGCGTGTATGATAATAATTTTTATCCCAACTACTTTGGTTGCAATCGCACCTGAAGCAAAATCACAACATTCTACCACCTAAGAGCAATACAAACTCTGCCTTTCAAAATTCCTCCTGAACTAAATAGAGTAGGTAGAAAGTTGTAATTTTCAGGGTTAATTACTAAAACTATATGTGACCCAAGCGTGTATGATAATAATTTTTATCCCAACTACTTTGGTCGCAATCGCACATGAAGCAAAATCACACCATTCTACCACCTAAAAGCAATACAAACTCTGCCTTTCAAAATTCCTCCTGAACTAAATAGAGTACGTAGAAGGTTGTGATTTTCAGGATTAATTACTCAATTTATCTGTGACCCAAGCGTATATGATAATAATTTTTATCCCAACTACTTTGGTCGCAATCGCACATGAAGCAAAATCACAACATTCTACCACCTAAGAGCAATACAAACTCTGCCTTTCAAAATTCCTCCTGAACTAAATAGAGTAGGTAGAAAGTTGTAATTTTCAGGGTTAATTACTAAAACTATATGTGACCCAAGCGTGGTATGATAATAATTTTTATCCCAATTACTTTAGTCGCAAACGCACATGAACCAAAATCACAACATTCCACAACCTAAAAGCAATACAAACTCCGCCTTTCAAAATTCCTCCTGAACAAAATAGAGTAGGCAGAAGGTTGTAATTTTCAGGATTAATTACCCAATTTATCTGTGACCCAAGCGTGTATGATAATAATTTTTATCCCAATTACTTTGGTCGCAATCGCACATGAACCAAAATCACAACATTCCACCACCTAAAAGCAATACAAACTCTGGCTTTCAAAATTCCTCCTGAACTAAATAGAGTACGTAGAAGGTTGTCATTTTCAGGATTAATTATCCAATTTATCTGTGGCCCAAGCGTGTATGATAATAATTTTTATCCCAACTACTTTGGTCGCAATTGTACATGAAGCAAAATCACAACATTCCACCACCTAAAAGCAATACAAACTCTGCCTTTCAAAATTCCTCCTAAGCTAAATAGAGTAGGTAGAAAGTTGTAATTTTTAGGATTAGTTACCCAAATTATTTGTGACCCAAGCGTGTATGATAATAATTTTTATCCCAACTACTTTGGTTGCAATCGCACCTGAAGCAAAATCACAACATTCTACCACCTAAGAGCAATACAAACTCTGCCTTTCAAAATTCCTCCTGAACTAAATAGAGTAGGTAGAAAGTTGTAATTTTCAGGGTTAATTACTAAAACTATATGTGACCCAAGCGTGTATGATAATAATTTTTATCCCAACTACTTTGGTCGCAATCGCACATGAAGCAAAATCACACCATTCTACCACCTAAAAGCAATACAAACTCTGCCTTTCAAAATTCCTCCTGAACTAAATAGAGTACGTAGAAGGTTGTGATTTTCAGGATTAATTACTCAATTTATCTGTGACCCAAGCGTATATGATAATAATTTTTATCCCAACTACTTTGGTCGCAATCGCACATGAAGCAAAATCACAACATTCTACCACCTAAGAGCAATACAAACTCTGCCTTTCAAAATTCCTCCTGAACTAAATAGAGTAGGTAGAAAGTTGTAATTTTCAGGGTTAATTACTAAAACTATATGTGACCCAAGCGTGGTATGATAATAATTTTTATCCCAATTACTTTAGTCGCAAACGCACATGAACCAAAATCACAACATTCCACAACCTAAAAGCAATACAAACTCCGCCTTTCAAAATTCCTCCTGAACAAAATAGAGTAGGCAGAAGGTTGTAATTTTCAGGATTAATTACCCAATTTATCTGTGACCCAAGCGTGTATGATAATAATTTTTATCCCAATTACTTTGGTCGCAATCGCACATGAACCAAAATCACAACATTCCACCACCTAAAAGCAATACAAACTCCGCCTTTCAAAATTCCTCCTGAACAAAATAGAGTAGGTAGAAGGTTGTAATTTTCAGGATTAATTACCCAATTTATCTGTAACCCAAGCGGGTATGATAATAATTTGTATCCCAACTACTTTGGTCGCAATCGCACATAAAGCAAAATCACAACATTCCACCACCTAAAAGCAATACAAACTCTGGCTTTCAAAATTCCTCCTGAACAAAATAGAGTAGGCAGAAGGTTGTAATTTTCAGGATTAATTACCCAATTTATCTGTGACCCAAGCGTGTATGATAATAATTTTTATCCCAATTACTTTGGTCGCAATCGCACATGAACCAAAATCACAACATTCCACCACCTAAAAGCAATACAAACTCCGCCTTTCAAAATTCCTCCTGAACAAAATAGAGTAGGTAGAAGGTTGTAATTTTCAGGATTAATTACCCAATTTATCTGTAACCCAAGCGGGTATGATAATAATTTGTATCCCAACTACTTTGGTCGCAATCGCACATAAAGCAAAATCACAACATTCCACCACCTAAAAGCAATACAAACTCTGGCTTTCAAAATTCCTCCTGAACAAAATAGAGTAGGCAGAAGGTTGTAATTTTCAGGATTAATTACCCAATTTATCTGTGACCCAAGCGTGTATGATAATAATTTTTATCCCAATTACTTTAGTCGCAATCGCACATGAACCAAAATCACAACATTCCACAACCTAAAAGCAATACAAACTCCGCCTTTCAAAATTCCTCCTGAACAAAATAGAGTAGGTAGAAGGTTGTAATTTTCAGGATTAATTACCCAATTTATCTGTAACCCAAGCGGGTATGATAATAATTTTTATCCCAACTACTTTGGTCGCAATCGCACATAAAGCAAAATCACAACATTCCACCACCTAAAAGCAATACAAACTCTGGCTTTCAAAATTCCTCCTGAACAAAATAGAGTAGGCAGAAGGTTGTAATTTTCAGGATTAATTACCCAATTTATCTGTGACCCAAGCGTGTATGATAATAATTTTTATCCCAATTACTTTAGTCGCAATCGCACATGAACCAAAATCACAACATTCCACAACCTAAAAGCAATACAAACTCCGCCTTTCAAAATTCCTCCTGAACAAAATAGAGTAGGTAGAAGGTTGTAATTTTCAGGATTAATTACCCAATTTATCTGTAACCCAAGCGGGTATGATAATAATTTTTATCCCAACTACTTTGGTCGCAATCGCACATAAAGCAAAATCACAACATTCCACCACCTAAAAGCAATACAAACTCTGGCTTTCAAAATTCCTCCTGAACAAAATAGAGTAGGCAGAAGGTTGTAATTTTCAGGATTAATTACCCAATTTATCTGTGACCCAAGCATGTATGATAATAATTTTTATCCCAATTACTTTAGTCGCAATCGCACATGAACCAAAATCACAACATTCCACAACCTAAAAGCAATACAAACTCCGCCTTTCAAAATTCCTCCTGAACAAAATAGAGTAGGTAGAAGGTTGTAATTTTCAGGATTAATTACCCAATTTATCTATAACCCAAGCGGGTATGATAATAATTTTTATCCAAACTACTTTGGTCGCAATCGCACATAAAGCAAAATCACAACATTCCACCACCTAAAAGCAATACAAACTCTGGCTTTCAAAATTCCTCCTGAACTAAATAGAGTACGTAGAAGGTTGTGATTTTCAGGATTAATTACCCAATTTATCTATAACCCAAGCGGGTATGATAATAATTTTTATCCCAACTACTTTGGTCGCAATCGCACATAAAGCAAAATCACAACATTCCACCACCTAAAAGCAATACAAACTCTGGCTTTCAAAATTCCTCCTGAACAAAATAGAGTAGGCAGAAGGTTGTAATTTTCAGGATTAATTACCCAATTTATCTGTGACCCAAGCATGTATGATAATAATTTTTATCCCAATTACTTTAGTCGCAATCGCACATGAACCAAAATCACAACATTCCACAACCTAAAAGCAATACAAACTCCGCCTTTCAAAATTCCTCCTGAACAAAATAGAGTAGGTAGAAGGTTGTAATTTTCAGGATTAATTACCCAATTTATCTATAACCCAAGCGGGTATGATAATAATTTTTATCCCAACTACTTTGGTCGCAATCGCACATAAAGCAAAATCACAACATTCCACCACCTAAAAGCAATACAAACTCTGGCTTTCAAAATTCCTCCTGAACAAAATAGAGTAGGCAGAAGGTTGTAATTTTCAGGATTAATTACCCAATTTATCTGTGACCCAAGCATGTATGATAATAATTTTTATCCCAATTACTTTAGTCGCAATCGCACATGAACCAAAATCACAACATTCCACAACCTAAAAGCAATACAAACTCCGCCTTTCAAAATTCCTCCTGAACAAAATAGAGTAGGTAGAAGGTTGTAATTTTCAGGATTAATTACCCAATTTATCTATAACCCAAGCGGGTATGATAATAATTTTTATCCAAACTACTTTGGTCGCAATCGCACATAAAGCAAAATCACAACATTCCACCACCTAAAAGCAATACAAACTCTGGCTTTCAAAATTCCTCCTGAACTAAATAGAGTACGTAGAAGGTTGTGATTTTCAGGATTAATTACCCAATTTATCTATAACCCAAGCGGGTATGATAATAATTTTTATCCCAACTACTTTGGTCGCAATCGCACATAAAGCAAAATCACAACATTCCACCACCTAAAAGCAATACAAACTCTGGCTTTCAAAATTCCTCCTGAACAAAATAGAGTAGGCAGAAGGTTGTAATTTTCAGGATTAATTACCCAATTTATCTGTGACCCAAGCGTGTATGATAATAATTTTTATCCCAATTACTTTAGTCGCAATCGCACATGAACCAAAATCACAACATTCCACAACCTAAAAGCAATACAAACTCCGCCTTTCAAAATTCATCCTGAACAAAATAGAGTAGGTAGAAGGTTGTAATTTTCAGGATTAATTACCCAATTTATCTATAACCCAAGCGGGTATGATAATAATTTTTATCCCAACTACTTTGGTCGCAATCGCACATAAAGCAAAATCACAACATTCCACCACCTAAAAGCAATACAAACTCTGGCTTTCAAAATTCCTCCTGAACAAAATAGAGTAGGCAGAAGGTTGTAATTTTCAGGATTAATTACCCAATTTATCTGTGACCCAAGCGTGTATGATAATAATTTTTATCCCAATTACTTTAGTCGCAATCGCACATGAACCAAAATCACAACATTCCACAACCTAAAAGCAATACAAACTCCGCCTTTCAAAATTCATCCTGAACAAAATAGAGTAGGTAGAAGGTTGTAATTTTCAGGATTAATTACCCAATTTATCTGTGACCCAAGCGTGTATGATAATAATTTTTATCCCAATTACTTTAGTCGCAATCGCACATGAACCAAAATCACAACATTCCACAACCTAAAAGCAATACAAACTCCGCCTTTCAAAATTCCTCCTGAACAAAATAGAGTAGGCAGAAGGTTGTAATTTTCAGGATTAATTACCCAATTTATCTGTAACCCAAGCGGGTATGATAATAATTTGTATCCCAACTACTTTGGTCGCAATCGCACATAAAGCAAAATCACAACATTCCACCACCTAAAAGCAATACAAACTCTGGCTTTCAAAATTCCTCCTGAACAAAATAGAGTAGGCAGAAGGTTGTAATTTTCAGGATTAATTACCCAATTTATCTGTGACCCAAGCGTGTATGATAATAATTTTTATCCCAATTACTTTAGTCGCAATCGCACATGAACCAAAATCACAACATTCCACAACCTAAAAGCAATACAAACTCCGCCTTTCAAAATTCCTCCTGAACAAAATAGAGTAGGTAGAAGGTTGTAATTTTCAGGATTAATTACCCAATTTATCTGTAACCCAAGCGGGTATGATAATAATTTTTATCCCAACTACTTTGGTCGCAATCGCACATAAAGCAAAATCACAACATTCCACCACCTAAAAGCAATACAAACTCTGGCTTTCAAAATTCCTCCTGAACAAAATAGAGTAGGCAGAAGGTTGTAATTTTCAGGATTAATTACCCAATTTATCTGTGACCCAAGCATGTATGATAATAATTTTTATCCCAATTACTTTAGTCGCAATCGCACATGAACCAAAATCACAACATTCCACAACCTAAAAGCAATACAAACTCCGCCTTTCAAAATTCATCCTGAACAAAATAGAGTAGGTAGAAGGTTGTAATTTTCAGGATTAATTACCCAATTTATCTGTGACCCAAGCGTGTATGATAATAATTTTTATCCCAATTACTTTAGTCGCAATCGCACATGAACCAAAATCACAACATTCCACAACCTAAAAGCAATACAAACTCCGCCTTTCAAAATTCCTCCTGAACAAAATAGAGTAGGCAGAAGGTTGTAATTTTCAGGATTAATTACCCAATTTATCTGTAACCCAAGCGGGTATGATAATAATTTGTATCCCAACTACTTTGGTCGCAATCGCACATAAAGCAAAATCACAACATTCCACCACCTAAAAGCAATACAAACTCTGGCTTTCAAAATTCCTCCTGAACAAAATAGAGTAGGCAGAAGGTTGTAATTTTCAGGATTAATTACCCAATTTATCTGTGACCCAAGCGTGTATGATAATAATTTTTATCCCAATTACTTTAGTCGCAATCGCACATGAACCAAAATCACAACATTCCACAACCTAAAAGCAATACAAACTCCGCCTTTCAAAATTCCTCCTGAACAAAATAGAGTAGGTAGAAGGTTGTAATTTTCAGGATTAATTACCCAATTTATCTGTGACCCAAGCGTGTATGATAATAATTTTTATCCCAATTACTTTAGTCGCAATCGCACATGAACCAAAATCACAACATTCCACAACCTAAAAGCAATACAAACTCCGCCTTTCAAAATTCCTCCTGAACAAAATAGAGTAGGCAGAAGGTTGTAATTTTCAGGATTAATTACCCAATTTATCTGTAACCCAAGCGGGTATGATAATAATTTGTATCCCAACTACTTTGGTCGCAATCGCACATAAAGCAAAATCACAACATTCCACCACCTAAAAGCAATACAAACTCTGGCTTTCAAAATTCCTCCTGAACAAAATAGAGTAGGCAGAAGGTTGTAATTTTCAGGATTAATTACCCAATTTATCTGTGACCCAAGCGTGTATGATAATAATTTTTATCCCAATTACTTTAGTCGCAATCGCACATGAACCAAAATCACAACATTCCACAACCTAAAAGCAATACAAACTCCGCCTTTCAAAATTCCTCCTGAACAAAATAGAGTAGGTAGAAGGTTGTAATTTTCAGGATTAATTACCCAATTTATCTGTGACCCAAGCGTGTATGATAATAATTTTTATCCCAATTACTTTAGTCGCAATCGCACATGAACCAAAATCACAACATTCCACAACCTAAAAGCAATACAAACTCCGCCTTTCAAAATTCCTCCTGAACAAAATAGAGTAGGCAGAAGGTTGTAATTTTCAGGATTAATTACCCAATTTATCTGTAACCCAAGCGGGTATGATAATAATTTGTATCCCAACTACTTTGGTCGCAATCGCACATAAAGCAAAATCACAACATTCCACCACCTAAAAGCAATACAAACTCTGGCTTTCAAAATTCCTCCTGAACAAAATAGAGTAGGCAGAAGGTTGTAATTTTCAGGATTAATTACCCAATTTATCTGTGACCCAAGCGTGTATGATAATAATTTTTATCCCAATTACTTTAGTCGCAATCGCACATGAACCAAAATCACAACATTCCACAACCTAAAAGCAATACAAACTCCGCCTTTCAAAATTCCTCCTGAACAAAATAGAGTAGGTAGAAGGTTGTAATTTTCAGGATTAATTACCCAATTTATCTGTAACCCAAGCGGGTATGATAATAATTTTTATCCCAACTACTTTGGTCGCAATCGCACATAAAGCAAAATCACAACATTCCACCACCTAAAAGCAATACAAACTCTGGCTTTCAAAATTCCTCCTGAACAAAATAGAGTAGGCAGAAGGTTGTAATTTTCAGGATTAATTACCCAATTTATCTGTGACCCAAGCATGTATGATAATAATTTTTATCCCAATTACTTTAGTCGCAATCGCACATGAACCAAAATCACAACATTCCACAACCTAAAAGCAATACAAACTCCGCCTTTCAAAATTCATCCTGAACAAAATAGAGTAGGTAGAAGGTTGTAATTTTCAGGATTAATTACCCAATTTATCTGTGACCCAAGCGTGTATGATAATAATTTTTATCCCAATTACTTTAGTCGCAATCGCACATGAACCAAAATCACAACATTCCACAACCTAAAAGCAATACAAACTCCGCCTTTCAAAATTCCTCCTGAACAAAATAGAGTAGGCAGAAGGTTGTAATTTTCAGGATTAATTACCCAATTTATCTGTAACCCAAGCGGGTATGATAATAATTTGTATCCCAACTACTTTGGTCGCAATCGCACATAAAGCAAAATCACAACATTCCACCACCTAAAAGCAATACAAACTCTGGCTTTCAAAATTCCTCCTGAACAAAATAGAGTAGGCAGAAGGTTGTAATTTTCAGGATTAATTACCCAATTTATCTGTGACCCAAGCGTGTATGATAATAATTTTTATCCCAATTACTTTAGTCGCAATCGCACATGAACCAAAATCACAACATTCCACAACCTAAAAGCAATACAAACTCCGCCTTTCAAAATTCCTCCTGAACAAAATAGAGTAGGTAGAAGGTTGTAATTTTCAGGATTAATTACCCAATTTATCTGTAACCCAAGCGGGTATGATAATAATTTTTATCCCAACTACTTTGGTCGCAATCGCACATAAAGCAAAATCACAACATTCCACCACCTAAAAGCAATACAAACTCTGGCTTTCAAAATTCCTCCTGAACAAAATAGAGTAGGCAGAAGGTTGTAATTTTCAGGATTAATTACCCAATTTATCTGTGACCCAAGCATGTATGATAATAATTTTTATCCCAATTACTTTAGTCGCAATCGCACATGAACCAAAATCACAACATTCCACAACCTAAAAGCAATACAAACTCCGCCTTTCAAAATTCCTCCTGAACAAAATAGAGTAGGTAGAAGGTTGTAATTTTCAGGATTAATTACCCAATTTATCTATAACCCAAGCGGGTATGATAATAATTTTTATCCAAACTACTTTGGTCGCAATCGCACATAAAGCAAAATCACAACATTCCACCACCTAAAAGCAATACAAACTCTGGCTTTCAAAATTCCTCCTGAACTAAATAGAGTACGTAGAAGGTTGTGATTTTCAGGATTAATTACCCAATTTATCTATAACCCAAGCGGGTATGATAATAATTTTTATCCCAACTACTTTGGTCGCAATCGCACATAAAGCAAAATCACAACATTCCACCACCTAAAAGCAATACAAACTCTGGCTTTCAAAATTCCTCCTGAACAAAATAGAGTAGGCAGAAGGTTGTAATTTTCAGGATTAATTACCCAATTTATCTGTGACCCAAGCGTGTATGATAATAATTTTTATCCCAATTACTTTAGTCGCAATCGCACATGAACCAAAATCACAACATTCCACAACCTAAAAGCAATACAAACTCCGCCTTTCAAAATTCATCCTGAACAAAATAGAGTAGGTAGAAGGTTGTAATTTTCAGGATTAATTACCCAATTTATCTGTGACCCAAGCGTGTATGATAATAATTTTTATCCCAATTACTTTAGTCGCAATCGCACATGAACCAAAATCACAACATTCCACAACCTAAAAGCAATACAAACTCCGCCTTTCAAAATTCCTCCTGAACAAAATAGAGTAGGTAGAAGGTTGTAATTTTCAGGATTAATTACCCAATTTATCTATAACCCAAGCGTTTATGATAATAATTTTTATCCCAACTACTTTGGTCGCAATCGCACATAAAGCAAAATCACAACATTCCACCACCTAAAAGCAATACAAACTCTGGCTTTCAAAATTCCTCCTGAACTAAATAGAGTACGTAGAAGGTTGTGATTTTCAGGATTAATTACCCAATTTATCTGTAACCCAAGCGTTTATGATAATAATTTTTATCCCAACTACTTTGGTCGCAATCGCACATGAAGCAAAATCACAACATTCTAGCACCTAAAAGCAATACTAACTCTGCCTTTCAAAATTCCTCCTGAACTAAATAGAGTAGGTAGAAAGTTGTAATTTTCAGGATTAATTACCTAAATTATTTGTGGCCCAAGCGTGTATGATAATAATTTTTATCCCAACTACTTTGGTCGCAATCGCACATGAAGCAAAATCACGACATTCTACCAACTAAAAGCAATACAAACTCTGCCTTTCAAAATTTCTCCTGAACAAAATATAGTAGGTAGAAAGTTGTAATTTTCAGGATTAATTACCCAATTTATCTGTGACCCAAGCGTGTTTGATAATAATTTTTATCCCAACTACTCGTCGCAATCGCACATAAAGCAAAATCACAATATTCTACCACCTAAAAGCAATACAAACTCTGCCTTTCAAAATTCCTTCTGAACTAAATAGAGTAGGTAGAAAGTTGTAATTTTCAGGATTAATTACCCAAATTATCTGTGACCCAAGCGTGTATGATAATAACTTTTATCCCAACTACTTTGGTCGCAATCGCACATGAAGCGAAATCACAACATTCTACCAGCTGAGAGCAATACAAACTCTGCCTTTCAAAATTCCTCCTGAACTAAATATAGTACGTAGAATGTTGTAATTTTCAGGATTAATTACTCAAATTATCTGTGACCCAAGCGTGTATGATAATAATTTTTATCCCGACTACTTTTGTCGCAATCGCACATGAAGCGAAATCACAACATTCTACCAGCTGAGAGCAATACAAACTCTGCCTCTCAAAATTCCTCCTGAACTAAATACAGTAGGTAGACAAATTTTAATTTTCTGGATTAATTACTCAAATTATCTGTGACCCAAGCGTGTATGATAATAATTTGTATCCCAACTAACTTTGGTCGCAATCGCACATGAAGCAAAATCATAACATTCTACCACCTAAAAGGAATACTAACTCTGCCTTTCAAAATTCCTCCTGACCTAAATAGAGTCGGTAGAAAGTTGTAATTTTTAGGATTAATTACCCAAATTATCTGTGACCCAAGCGTGTTTGGTAATAATTTTTATCCCAACTACTTTGGTCGCAATCGCACATGAAGCAAAATCACAACATTCTAGCACCTAAATGCAATACAAACTCTGCCTTTCAAAATTCCTCCTGAACAAAATAGAGTAGGTAGAAAGTTGTAATTTTCAGGATACAGTACCCAAATTATCTGTGACCCAAGCGTGTATGATAATAATTTTTATCCCAACTACTTTGGTCGCAATCGCACATGAAGCAAAATCATAACATTTTACCAGCTAAAAGCAATACAAACTCTACCTTTCAAAATTCCTCCTGAACAAAATAGAGTACGTTGTAATTTTCAGGATTAATTACCCAAATTACCTGTGACCCAAGCGTGTATGATAATAATTTTTATCCCAACTACTTTGGTTGCAATCGCACATGAAGCAAAATCACAACATTCCACCACCTAAAAGCAATACAAACTCTTCCTTTCAAAATTCCTCCTGGACAAATAGGGTAGGTACAAAGCTGTAACGTCTCTAATTGTCTTAATACAAGTTTAACAATAAGGCATTATCTCTATAATTGATGACGCATGATATTAAAATGATACAATCTAAACCGCGAGGCGTCCAGGTAGTAACAATGGAGACCACTGAAGCTGTAATTACCGTTTTCACCGGAAAATGTACGATTACGCTTTGTTGTACTCAGTACGTGCTATTCTAACCTGAAACGATTTTACGTGAGCTTACCAGCGGTGTCGACGTCGGTTCATAGGCGCCTAGGTCGAACATTAAAGCCATTAGGGATGTTATTCCGCTACCGCGAACGCTTTTCGGTTGTCACGAACTCCTAGAGCACCAGGTGCTAACGCAAAATGGTTTTCCGCATATCCCATTCTCTTAAAATAACCAACCCATCCAATATAGAACATTTTGGCTTATATGTGCATTGTAACACCATTTTTAGTAACTTTTTTTCAGTTTATTGAATATCAGCATGCACGTAGCAAGCTATAGTACATCTAAAGTGTTGAGGATTTCCTAGTTTATGTAACGTATATGTTTTTGGTAACATTTTGGACAGAATTCTGGTCGTGTCAATACTCTATTCTTTTTTGTACGTCGCTTCCAACTTCGTCTTAGTTCTAGTTGTGTGCAACTATTTGTGTTAATTTGATACAGAAAACCCTGTTATATTTTTTAAAAAATGTTAATACTTAGAATTGAAACTAAACATAATTCTTGTTTTTTTTTTATCATTTTGTATATCTTGCAGGTTTATTTGCAGAGAAAAATACATACGTTAACATCTTGGAAAAGTCGGTTCAACGTTCTAGTCGAGACTCACGAGAGTTTCGGTTTTGTTTGATTTTCGCAAGTTTACCCAAGCTTTTCAAGGGGGCAACCCCAAGCAACAAGGAACTTTATTCGTGACTATCATCGAATAATTTATCTTGAAATTTATGTCTGTATTCGCTGCCTGTACTCTGTAGTAGATTCTTGCACTTGCCTGGTAGAATTATTATTTATCTTTGGCTGTAACTTCTACCGACTAAACTACAACCGTAAATATTTACGGTAATCAGTTTCGCCGCTCTTGCCATATTTTCTACGTTTTCATATACAGTTATGATGCCGACTAAATTTACATTTTATATTGTGGGTCGTTACGAACCAGGGACAAAAGTGTGCGACAGATGTGACCCATATTGGACATTATTTCTCTTATATTGTGATATCACTTTAGCATAAAAAGGGGGTGCAAATCGTTATTTTCATCCCAAAACTGTTTTTTTTTGTATATTTAGCATCATAAAACAATAGACATTCTAAAATAAAAAAAAAAAACATAATTGGATGGGAGGTAGTTTTGTTTTAGTCGATTGGCCAAAATTTTAATTACTTATTGTTATTAGATATGAATTATTTTAATAGAATATACATTCTTAGTGTTTGTTTGATATTATATCCTCACGTTCTTAGGCCACCGGAAATATAAACCAAAATTAAAATTTAATTTTATTCACATCCTTTTATATGATTGAAACGCTCTGTAATTGGCTCAGTCTCCAGTGACGTCATTCGTTAGTACGCTTAGAGCGCGTTCGGTTTGTCAGGGTAGGGTATGGGGAGAGCAGTGCTCAGATAACCTGGGTCGGCTGTCTCTCTCTTATATGCAGATAAACGCCGTATGACGTTAGTCCGCCTATTATGCAGCGCGTCACTCTCACCGTACAATACCGGGTTATCCGAACGCGCTCTTATGCTTCTCCCGTTTGAATTTAATAGCACTAAAGTGCCATGTAAGCATAACTTTGTCGGTTAGGATAGTCCTAACCTTAAGCTGTCAGATCAGATAATCAGATCAGATAATACCTGGTTCGAAAATACGATAGATAACTTATTCTAGTCAGTTTTACTTATGTCGAAGTGATCTTTACAACAAAAAACACTTGTATTGGCCGCTATTTATTTCATTTGGATTTCTACGAGCCAACCACTTTCTTCGCAGTTTCAAATCTAGCTACAAATAGTTTATCCGGAGTTTTTCTTGACGTATTTCTGCATTGTGGATTTATACACCATTGATAACCTATTGTTATGCAGAAATGGTGAAAACAACACATCATACAACACAATTACCAAACGGCAACGATGCCGATGCTGACAGACCATATGGGCCGATTTGACATCTACTATCGGGTGACGTCACACAACAGAAAGTATCGTTTTGGCGGGACTTTTTGTAATTCAATTTTTAACGCTGATTTTTATGAAATATTGAGGAAATAATTTCGAAAAATAATGCATTTACAATGTAGAGTGAAGGAATAAACACACTAAGATGGTTTTCCAATAATAGTCAAATGCTATATTACGGTATATAAGTTATCGATTAAACTGTTAACGACGACTTTATTTTGGACCATTTCCAATAGTTCATAATCGAATCGGAAAAACGATACCCGTGCCATTAACAGTTTAACAGTGGCTATAAATTCCGGTACATTATACGGCGAGGTCGTCTGCTGTTGACATTTATATATGAAATATGGGTTGATATGTACGTGTCTGTCGCCGAACTGGTGTGTTCCGTCCAACTTACAGGAAACTACATTATCTACCGGTGAAAACTTTCTACAACCTGTGTATGTATGTGTGGATACAATGTACATACGATACGATATATACGTATGTGTCAAATGTAAACATTTATCAGCGCACGAATATGCAGCGGGGTTAATTATTTATTTAAAGTATAGCATCGAGCGACGCGACCCGTAGTTTACGTAAATCCACGGCCGTTTACTTGATTAGGTGAGTACTTACTAGGTAGATTCTTATATTTCCGTAAATAATTGATAAATGGTAGGTCGGTTCGATGGAAAATTTTGATTTAATAACAGTCACGCAAATTTCAAACCAGTTTCCGGTGGTCCCCATAGCAATTATCGCCCTCTGGAGGGTTCGGACGAACCGCTATCTCTCGCCACGCTACCCGCTTAACAAAGGTTACCACTCGGTAGTTTTCACCGTATAATTAGTGAACCGTTATCGGAACAAACATTTAATTGAACACTTTTTTCGAAACCTGTAACTTTTTAATTAATAGTTCACACAGAAAAGTGATTATTTGGAACGAGAAAACATAATTTCTTGAATTTATTTACTAGAATCAAATGCATATTTACTTGGATATAGAAAGTTAGGTATATACAAGAAATATACAGAAATAATTTCTCAGATAAATGCTGTCAACAAATAAATTCCTTCTTTATAAGAACCAATATTGTATTGAAAGAAGTAATTGAATTTTTCGTCCCAAAAATGTTAATTTCTCCAACGAAGTAATAGTAAATCCATCCAAGTGCGTAGTTACTTGATCCAAGAAAATATAAGACATTTAATATAAGTAAGTATTGTTTACTGAGATAAAACCCACCAATTATTTAACTGAAGTGATTCTCACTTCTTTCAAGTAATCCCTTTCTCTGGAATAAATATGCGCACCGTGATTTTGTCAAGGCTCGCGCGCCCGCGCGTGGTGCTGGCACATGCTGGCGCCCCGGAACCTAACCTAGTACGAAAACAACGAAGGACCCGTAGGGGATGTGCCTTGTGATTTATTGGGGATGTGCATTGTGATGTATAGTGTACAATAAACGTTTCAACACGGAGTAGTTTGATGTAACGCACGCAACAGTTTAGAACGAGTAAGTAAATATAACATACCTATCTTGTTAATTAGCAATAGAAAACGTATTTGTGCCAAATCTTTAAAATTCTTACATTAAGTAGCTAAAAATATTTACCGGGAATAAAAATATACACTTCATTGAAGACTGTTTACTTACTTCACCAGAGTAACCACTTTCTTAAATCTAGTAATTATTCCAAGAAATAAAATTTCTTGGTTGAAGTCAATAATCTCTCGCGTATATACGAACCTACCAACTACTTCAGCCAAGTAATTCTCTCTTCGTTCGAGAGACCACTTTTCTGTGTGTATTTAGTTG
This sequence comes from Aphodius sticticus, assembly GCA_963966075.1. Classification (NCBI taxonomy): domain Eukaryota; kingdom Metazoa; phylum Arthropoda; class Insecta; order Coleoptera; family Scarabaeidae; genus Aphodius; species Aphodius sticticus. Next base: position 46,850,387 of record OZ014511.1, on the reverse strand, counting down.
GTTAAAATAGGTGATTAGCATAGTCATTAATATAGTCATTAGCTTCATATACATAAACATGCATTCTACAGTTCTTAATATGTCTAAATCTAGGGCGTTTACCTTCTTTATATACGTAACAAATGTTGTTTGAAAAACAAGAATTAACGGACTTTAAAGTAACTATAATTACGATACCATGTCCGAATTGTTTCGATTTGTCCTGGTCGCAGGCGACGAGGAAATGACGTCATGGAAGCATTACTGCACGTCCGGTGTTCATCTGGCTGCATTCCTAGCACGTCCTCGACACATACTCGGGTGACAGTTCACCGCACAGCTGATGTTTTTACAGGTGTAAGCGATTTGCCCCGCGGTGGGCCAAAGTGCTCTCCAGACTCCACGCTGTCTGTCACGACGGGAATGCCTCCCATAAGATATCACAGCCGACATTTACAAGACGTTCTTCTTGCTCATAGTGCTCTATTTCCGGTGGCGCAAAAACGTGAGCGTTACCCTGGTGACGTACTCAAGACTTTAGAGCTATAGTCAATTTATATTATCAAACAAACCCTAAGAATCTGTATCATACTACGTAATATAAAGAGGTACGATTTTATTCAAAATTTTGGCCAATCGACTAAAACAAAACTACCTCCCACCCAATTATGTTAGAAATTCTATATTGCTTTATGAAGCTAACTATAAAAAAACAGTATTGGGATGAAAATAACGATTTGCATCCCCTTTTTATGGTGTCATCTGTCACACACATTTGTGCCTGGACTGAGAAACCTGGCTGTAAAATTACACATAAATCATTGTGAAAATTACAATAGATATGTGGTAAGTATAAAAATTGCAAGTAATTCCAATTATGTTTTCAAGTTTGTGTACTATTACAGCGATATTGCTGCTTTATTTCAATTACAATGTTCTTTTAGTAAAAATACAATGGAAATATACCTTAAATTCGTAAAATTGCAACGTATGTTGTGATTTTACTATTATAATAGCGGGTTTGTTGATATTGGAACGCCCAGACGCATGCGCTACGTTTGATCAGCTGTTTTGCAAACGAACGCCGGCACGCATACCACCGGGTGCAATATGTAGTTGGGCGCGTTGTATTTCTGTCTCCGGTAAGTAACAATGATACAGTGAACTAAAACTTATCTAGATAGCATGTAGGTGTAGGTTAAAATACCATGTGACACTGCAGAACAATTGTATTGCCTTTGTAGATCATCAACGACGACAATTAGCCATTAGAAATTGATGTCTTAACGTTAACACCATACCTGGATGAAAGCTGTAAGTACAGTCTTCTACGTTTCTTTGTGAAAATTTGCTTTAAGATTGAAGGGTTTTATACCAACAGAAAGATAATGTGCAATCTTCTTTTTAGGTTAACTTTTTTGTGTCTGTCTAATATGTTTCCTTGTTCTTACAGATATAGATGCGGAACATCTTGCACCAAGTGTGTTTGTCAGAAAAAGAGTGAACGAGTATGTGTGTTCATGGTTGACCGAAGTGCATTTATATATTTATCCGTGTGTTTTCTATGTTTAAGTTTTTGCGTACGCTAAGTATTCATTAATTGCTTCTCTGTAGTTTTAATGTATTTTTATGTCCCTTAAACTATTTTATAGTTGTATGTAGGTACGTCTACATATTTATTTTTTTACAAGTAATTTTATCTATACCATTTTGTTTGACCGTACTATTGCAACGTTTGACTGTGTGCATGATATTACGGTTTTTTTTGTATTATATGCTAGATAATGTTAATATCTACTCAAGATCAGAATAAAATTATACAAAAATACTGCATATTTCTTTGAATATTACACTGTTATTACAGTGTAATATTCAAATAGATGATTACGCATTAACTCATATTTAATTTAAAATTACATTTAAATTGATGTTCAAATATTACGCATTGCCCCATATATCACAAAATTACATTAAAATCGGTGTAATATTTCAGCCAAAGTCTTGTAAAATCACAGTGTATACAATGACAATGTAAAAATACAATTGAGATGTAAAATTACACTGATTGTCGCAGGGCAAAAAACCTACTATTCCTACTGTAAATTCACATCAAAATTTTTTTCAGTGTGGTTCGTAACGATCCACAATGTTAAATGTAAATTTAGTAGGCACCATAACTGTATATGAAACGTACAAAATATTGCAAGAGCGGTGAAGCTGATTCGTAAATATTTACGGTTGTAGTTTATTCGGTAGAAGTTACAGCGAAAGATAAATAATAATTCTACCAAACAAGTGCAGGAATCTCCTACAGAGTACAGACAGCGAATACAGACAGCGAATACAGACATACATTTTAACGTGAATTATTTGATGATAGTCGTGAATAAAGTTCCTTGTTGCTTGGGGTTGCCCCCTTGAAAAGCTTGGGTAAACTTGCGAAAATCAAACAAGAAAGAAATTCGCGCAAGTCTTGACTGGAACGTTGAACCGAGTTTTCCAAGATGTTAACGTAATTACCGAAGAAATCTGATTTCTAGCAGCAGAGTTTTCTCTGCAAATAAACCTGCAAGATACACGAAACGATAAAAAACAAGATTGTGCTTAGTTTCAACTCTAAGTATAAACAAAAACTTTGCGTATAATTTTATATAAATTTAGACATTGTGGTTACTATTTTTAGAATCTAGGGTATTTTGCGGGTACCATGTTGTGGTACGAGTAGTACTGTAGTAAACTGTCAACTTCCTAAAGTTGGGATAAAATCATGACAAAATCTTATTGTGGATTATTTTTTTGACGTTTCTTAAAACCAATGAAATGCTTCTTTATTTGTCACAAGGGTAAGTTTCAACCAATTATGTCATTATTATAGTGGGAATAAATCTCTTGTGATTATTCTCGGGAATAATCACTGTAGCTTTTATTTCCCTAGCACTTGTCAGATACTTGTCAAAATAATTACTTAATTGTGTCAACGCGAAATGGATGAAAGTCATCGGTTTAGTACCTTTTCTAATGCAGAAATTACAAAAAAGATTTTAGAAACTACTTCGAAAAATACTCTAATAAGTAATCAGTCTATATGGAGACAATTTAAGACCTTCACCAAAGAAAGAAATTATATTCTGGATCAATCTACTACAACAGCTACTCTGGGATTGATTTTAAAAGATTGGGCTTATAACATGAAAAGAAAAGACGGAAATGATTATAAAGAAGCAGTAATAAAGACAATGTGGAATAAAACGGCAAAATTAGTTCAAGAACTTTACTTTAATAAGTATAACAGGTCCTTTGATCCTTTCCATGATATAGAATTCAGAAATGCTCGGAATGCAAGAGATGCAAAAAGAAAAATTTTACAAAAACATCCTGAAAAGCACACACAAAGTTCTGTGGCACTTTCTAATACAGAATTGTTGCAAATTTTTAACTATTGGGACGAAGATACACCTTGTGGATTGCAAAGAAAGTTTTTTCACGTTGCATCGTATGAACTAGCTTATAGGGGAGGAGAAGCTACGAAATGTTTAGTTCATTATTTTAAAAAAGAAACCGACATAAAAAGATTAAATACTGGCCGCATTGAATACAATCCCATCTTTACAAAAACTGCACAGGGTGGAGCACAAAGGTGTGCTAATAGTAAATGGTTGACTCCAAACATAAATAACCCAGATATTTGCCCTGTTCGTCTTTTTGAAAAACTAATGAGTAAACGTGAAGAAAATATTAAAACCGAACGCTTGTTTCTTACTCCAAATCCGGCTTGGCAAACTCATGGTTTTTGGTATAAAAACGTTCCTGTGGGAATAAATTCCATTTCAAAATGGATGAAAGAATCCGCAGAAAAAGTAGGTCTAGACACAGTTACTAAAAAAATAACTAACCATTCTGCCAGATCAAGTGCAGTAAGTAACCTTTCAAAAGCTGGTGTAGGAGAACAAGAACTAATCAAGGTCACTGGTCATAATTCTGCAAGTTCGATTAAACCATACTTACAATTGAACCAAGAACATCATTCAAATATAATAAATAATCTTAGAGAAAATACGCAGGAGGAAACACTTAATATAACAAGCAATTCCAAATCCTCAATAAATAATGAGTCTCGAAATATTTTTAATAATTGCGTTTTTCATTGTACTAATTTAAATTGTTAATTCTTTTAATATATTCACAATGTGTCAACGATATTTTCATATATTGTAAGTAATAATTAATTAAATTAAATTTTTCAATAATTTTATGATAGTTTTATTGATCTTTTTTATTGTAAAAATTTGTGAATCAAAAAATAATCTAGTCAAATATAACTCGAGAGTTCCAAATTAGAAAATAATTTGACAGATTTTGTTCAAACTTGTTGCCATTTGGCAATAGTCACGAGAGCCCGCAGGGCTCGAGTTTTCAAACAATCTGTCAAATTATTTTCAATTTATTCTCACTCTCTTGTTATATTATTACTGATAATTTTACTCTACTTTAACCTACAAGTTTTAATAAATAACTAACGAAGCACAATTATGATCACAATAGAGCTTGGGGCAACACTATTAACCCGCAACGGCCACTGTGATAAAAACTTACATGACAACCAGTAACTAAAGGATATATATATAGAAACATAACCTAAAAAATTAACTAAAAAATAGTGTCTAATAAATATATTAGTCAGAATAGAAGTGTTTGGCGGTGACTGATTAGTTACTTCGAAGAACAAGAACTTACTAAAGAATTGTTATAACGCTTAACGTTATACGATTTCCTACAATTTGAGGTATAGTAGAAATTTATGCAAGAATGTTTGCAAAAGTTATAAACGTTTTTCTGTATTGTCCTTAAGCTGTAATTTTCAGGACAAATTAACCAATTGATCAGTTATCTAAATAGTCTTCGAGAAATTGGAGAAGTCCCTTGATCTCTCCGAATCGTCCTCTACGCGTAAGAGAAACGTCACTTACCCCGAATAAGCAGCTTACTAGTTTAGTTCACAGCGTCGCCGTCGAGACTCTGCGGATATGGCGCTGTACGTCATATCCTTAGAAAAGGACTCTACGACTCCTGACTGCCGACGAGGTGCAGCCTTTAAATTAGCTGGGCTGACGGCAACTTGGAATTAAATTGAATAGACCCACGCCGGTGGTGCTGCCCTCTACTCTAGTGTGTTACTTTGGAAGCACAAAAGCCAGCCTCTCCGTTAAGCTTTAGCAGTCACACCCGGAAGTCGGGAAAGATCGAAAGATATTTGCTTTATGATTAGTTCGTTGCGAGAATTCACGCTAATGAGAAAACGCATTTCGCTCAGCGATGATGAAATGGCGAAAAAACTTAATTTGGAGATAAAATGCTGACGTTCTATAAGTACACGTAGAAAAAAATATTTTATACAAAAGTTGTTTGACTCGCCATGTTCTATAACGTAAAATTATTTTCATTTATACAGGGTGTTGCATTTAGGTGTGACGGAAAGTATGTACATTTTTTTAAATGGAACGCCCTTTATATCATACCTTATTATGAATACTAAGGAAGTTGTCTTTCCAACTGTGTAGTTTCTGAGATACTCAAATTTTTGTCAAAAAATTGGCAATTGCAGGGCTTTCTTAAAAACTGCGTTATTACTACATTTTTGCAGATGTCCTAAAAATTATGTCACATAATAACTAAACCCATAGCTAGATGCTGATGTCATGAAAAATTAGATGACAGGGTGATCGTACATGCACCAGTTTTTAAACATTTTTAAATGGCTTTTTCTTAAGATTTTTTAATATACCCTGTATATTATGGATGATGTAAAATATTTAATGGGTTATAGAAGAAGCCATTTAGAACCTATTTAACTAGATTTATTCATATAAAAAGTATTACGGTGATCAAGGTATTACACAATTTTATAAGTATATTTTACAATTTTTACAAACGTACAGCGAGTGAACCTGAAGACCTGGTAACTTCAGGTGGGCTCCGAAGTAAACCAGAAACAGTGTAATTTTAGGGGAACTATCGTAAAATATTGTTCACTTGTGTGAAAATTGTGGGGAGATGTTTCATTGTAATAGTATGTGCCCTCTTACACAAAAACAAACAAAAACGCTAAAACCTGTCTTGATGAGCTACGTTTGTGAACGGATTTGTATTCAGTACAGGTTACTTGGAAGTGTTTTTAATAGATTCCTTTTGCTATGAATGAAAATCTGAATGTGTGAGCACATAAATCACACCAAAGAAAATCTGATTTTCAACACTCAGAAGTCAACAAATTTTCACGATAGTTGACCTAAAAGTACAGGGGTTAGGGTTTACTTTAGCAGAAATTTGAAATTTTTAAATTGCGTGTTCGGTTGCCTTACGATAGACGGCAAAATATACTTACAAAATTTCATATAATATTGTTAATATGTTTATAACGGTAATACTTTGTATAAGTATCAAGCTGGTGAAATCGTTTCTAGATTATCTCTTTTATCGCTACTTGAAGACTTTACATCAAACTACCAAATACCTTATTCAAAGCAATATTAAAATTTACAATTGCATTACATTAATAATTATTATTACATTATACAAAAACATCAAAATTTACAAGTTCAATGAACACACACAGAAAAGTGATTATTTGGAACGAGAAAACATAATTTCTTGAATTTATTTACTAGATTCAAATGCATATTTACTTGGATGTAGAAAGTTAGGTATATACAAGAAATGCCACATACTCAATCTAAGTAAAATAATTTCTCAGATAAATGCTGTCAACAAATAAATTCCTTCTTTATAAGAACCAATATTGTATTGAAAGAAGTAATTGAATTTTTCGTCCCAAAAATGTTAATTTCTCAAACGAAGTAATAGTAAATCCATCCAAGTGCGTAGTTACTTGATCCAAGAAAATAGAAGACATTTAATATAAGTAAGTATTGTTTACTGAATAAAACCCACCAATTATTTAACTGAAGTGATTCGCACTTCTTTCAAGTAATCCCTTTCTCTGGAATAAATATGCGCACAGTGATTTTGTCAAGGCTAGCGCGCCCGCGCGCCCGCGCGTGTATTGGCGCCGTAAAGGAGCCTGCCTAACCTAGTACGCAAAACAACAACGAAGTACACGTAGGGGATATGCCTTGTGATTTATTGGGGATGTGTATTGTGATTTATAGTGTACAATAAACGTTTCAACACGGAATAGTTTGATGTAACGCACGCAACAGTTTAGAACGAGTAAGTAAATATAACATACCTATCTTGTTAATAAGCAATAGAAAACGCATTTGTGCCAAATCTTTAAAATTCTTACATTAAGTAGCTAAAAATATTTACCGGGAATAAAAATATACACTTCATTGAAGATTGTTTACTTACTTCACCAGAGTAACCACTTTCTTAAATCTCGTAATTATTCCAAGAAATAAAATTTCTTGGTTGAAGTCTATAATCGCTCGCGTATATACGAACCTACCAACTACTTCAGCCAAGTAATTCTCTCTTCGTTCGTGAGATCACTTTTCTGTGTGTACAAAACTTTTCGAAATACGGTAGACTCTCCTATAACGCGGTTCCTACAACGCGAAATACTACAAACGCGCTAAAAATTTTGCGACCACATCTTCATATAACGCGATTCTCGTACAACGCGCATGCGTCCTCAAATTCCTATAACCCGTTTTCATGAAACGCGTAATATTAAACCGCATTGTAGGAGAGTCTACCGTATGGCGATTGAGTTTTAGATCATTGTCGTCCGACCAATAGGAACCACGATATCATCCAAAAAGCAAATTCAGCTATCTTTAATCGTGACGCAGTTTTGATAGTTTTGACACGCATTTTTTTTTTTCAAACCATAAACCGAGACATATCCGAAATAAGGTTATAGTAACTGACACGCGCGCGTCACGCGTCATCCGGGTTTCTTTTTAACGTAATCACTCGATACCGTCCAAAATTTCTCCAAATTCGCCATCCAAAGATGAATCTGACGCCGTACCTGGTCTTCTGCATCTTCGTCGCTACGTTGAGCATGTTCAACTTCGGCTACAACACGGCGGTGATCAGCGCGCCGGCGGCGTACATCAAGAACTTCACGGCAAGGATGCACCGCGAAAGATTCCACGAAGAACTCGCCGACAAATACGTCATGCTCATCTTCGACACGGGAGTGGCCATCTTCGCCATAGGCGGTATGATCGGAGGGTTCATGGGCGGATACGTGGCCAATACCATCGGCAGGAAAGGCGGAATGTTCTTCAATAACATCTTGGCCATATTGGGCGGAGCGTTCATGTATCTGATGCCCTTCATGAAGTCGTACGAGCTCTTCCACATCGGCAGATTTCTGATCGGCGCGCATTGCGGATTCAGCACCTGCCTGTGCCCGATGTACGTGTCCGAAATTGCTCCAGTAAAGATACGTGGTGCCCTAGGGACCGTCAACCAGTTAGCCGTTACGTTAGGCATAATCACCGCACAGGTTTGTCAACAAATTGTTTATTGTTGCTATCAAAGAGCTGTTATCTTGGAACCTGTTGGAACTGCTCGAATTTTATTGGTTCTTTTTCAAAATTGTTTTGATGTGAACGTGGCCAACCGTCTTAATCCTTGTGTTAATTTCGATGAGTCCCTTTCTTCTGTTTTCCTATCTTCATATCCTCACCAACGGGTGAGGATGGTATGAAGATCTTCTACGGACCTGAACCCTGTTGTGGTATCACGAAGTGCCACATCAGGAAGATGGTACCAAACCAGAGGCTTACTAAACGAGCGTACTGGGAAACATCACCTGGCATAAGACAAGCTACTTCTCCGCCTCCAAGGCCAGACAGTACCTCCAAAAAAACAGACGTTCAACGGATCACAGGCTCACAAAGATTGGATGGGCAAACAACGCAGACTGTAGATTCTGGTCCAAATTTATACCTTGCAAAATATTTTTTTGGCTGGATGGCAACGATACCCCCGATCGGCTCCTTTTCCGGAAAAAAAATTTCAGAACAATCGGTTAACGTCAACACGTGCCACCGAGCACCTCAAATTTCCCATTTAAAATACATTGGAAAAATGGATTTTTTTTCCTTTTTTTTGTTCACGTTTCGTATTTAGAAAAAAAGTTGCGGGATATTATCAGAAATTGTTCAGAACTTCACCAAGAACAAATCCACAACCACTATTTTTTTTCACCGCCCCCACCCTCTCCTGCAGTACCCTAAAAATGAGGCAAAATTTTCCCCAAATTTACAATTTTACAAAGATACATGAATTATTATTTTTTAACATGTTTAAACAATTACCGTTTGTTTAAACAAAAATATACAATGTTACGAACTACTTTTTTCATTTATTGCAAACATTATTAAATTATTGTTTTTGCAATTTGCTAATTTGCAATTGTTTAAACAAACATACATTGTAATGGACATAATTTTCTATATTTCTTGCATAAATTATTATTAGGTTATTGGCAGTTTTTTGACATTTATTAACTAATTTGTATTGTTTAAAAATATATACATTGTTACGGACATATTTTTTATATTTATTGCAGAAACTATTATTAAATTATTGGCATTTTATGTCATTTATGAACGAATTTGCAATTCTTTAAACAAGTACCAATTTTGTAAACAAAAATTTACAATGCTTTTTGCTTTTCCTCTTGTAGTAATTATATTGTTACATTGCTGGCAAGTTTTTAGTAATTTGTTAGTAAATTTGTTTAAACAATAATATTCAATGTTAGTACTATTTCTTGACAAAAGTTATAATTGAAAATTAGTTAATAAATTTGGTAAGAAAAAAGACAAGAAATACAATAATATTTTTTGTCAAAAAGATACGTCAGTACCGTACAGTATCTTTTTGTTTAAATAAATGGTATTTATTTAAACAATTGCAAACTAGTTTAAGTAATGACAAACAATGGCAACAATCTTATTATAATTTCTGATAAAAAACATATGTCCGTAACATTGTATACTTTTGTAAACTTATTTAATTTTTTTTAACAAATGATATTTGTTTATACAATTGTAAATTAGTTAGCAAATGGCCAACAAATGGCAATATCCTAATAATAATTTCCTTTAAAAAATAGAAAATATTTCCGCAACATTGTATATATATTTCCTTAAACAAATGGTATTTGTTTAATCAATTGCTAAGTAGTTAATAAATGACAAAAAAGCCAGTAATTTAATAATTTCTGCAAAAAAAATGGAAAAATATGTTCGCAACATCGTATATTTTTGTTTAAGCAAATGCTAATTGTTTAAACAATTTCAAATTAGTTAATAAATGACCAAACAAATATCGGTTTTTTTTAACCGATTTCATTAAACGATACATTTTTGGAAAGCCCACAACCTGTTGAGTATATAGTAGTTATAATTACTACCGCAAAATTTGAAAGGGATGTCCTTATTTTCATAAATTATAATCTCTTACATACATAATGTCTCACGGAACTCTTCCAGTAGAATTTTTTGATGTACCACTATTTCTATATGTTTGAATTTCTGGAATCGAGGTCTACTCGATCCGAACTTTTGAATTAAAATACTCTGGAATTAACTCTCACTTCCGGTCTTCTGATCCATATTTAATGTGAAGGTTAAATAATAGGAAAAACGTAAAATATGGAATGTAGTTTTATTCAAACTGATTCAAACTGTTTTTTTAGTTATTCAAACTGTATTTTTAGTTTTATTCAAACTAGTTCGATTTGATTTCGTAAATTTGCCTCTCTTCTTGCATGGGCTTAGCGCATTTTTATTTCACAAATTAATTTCTCCAGATTATTCAAGATAAATACCACACATCACCCTAAACGTTTATTAGGATGAATTCACAAAATTCAATCCTCACCGATTTACATGACCAAAAATATAATCTCTGTCACCACGCAAATATGAAATAGCAATAATAAATACATATAATATACAAATATGTATAGTCAATACTACACTCAATTTGTCAAAAATTGTTAAATAGGTTTGTCTTGGTTTGTCGATATAAGGAATCCGACAAAAGGAGACCGACGATTCTAAAAGCAACAAAGAATGGAATGACTTTCCGTCATTCTTAGCGCCGAAACTGTGACACAAACAATATGGGTTTTACGTCTATATGCGTACCTACTTTCCTAACACAAAAAAAAAACAAAAAATGTAAGTCACCGTGAAATACGAATACCGACAACGACATTATGTTTATAGACGGGGTAGGTGCTATAAAAGAAGACAAAACGCCATTATTCTGTTACTTTTCATTTCCACTGTTACCATCGGCACAAAGATTGAGAAATTAAAAAAGAAATAAAAGCAAGTGACAATCTTCATGAGTGTCATTGTCATTATGTACCGAAAAAATAATCAAATCAAAGTAGTTCAACAGTTATTCGACGTCAAAATAACTAGATAAAAATATTAGGTATCCATAATTGGTATCAATCATTTATTTTATATGATTTATTTCGTTCATGGCATAAGAAAAGATTGCGTAATTTGTAAGAAATTTATTATCACGTATGTACCACGTTGACTGAGATCGCTATGCGTCCACCTCGGCAGTTACACAAATAATGTCCCCCACTTTATTGTTAGTGAGTTAAGAAACGCCCTTCTATCCTATTTGCTGCACGTCGGCTGTTTAGTTTGTATAGCTCTATCTCATTCTGAACTTTCGTCGCCTCGTCGATGGCTTGCAAGGCAAAAATTGTATAAACCGCCTTAACTCCATTAAAGCAAATAAATCACCACCACCTTCACGTGGTGATCTCTCCATATACTAATCATCTATTCCTTCTACAGACGCTCGGGTTGGATTTCATACTGGGTTGCGAGGAGTCATGGCCGTACCTCCTCGGCCTGACAGTGCTTCCGGCCGTCCTCCAGGTCTGCCTTATGGCGTTATGCGTCGAATCTCCAGTCTACCTCCTGAGGAAGAAGCACACCGAAAAGGGCGCTACCAACGCCCTGGTGCACCTACGGAAATCAACAGACGTGGCCGAAGAAATCGCCGAGATCAAATCCGAAGGCGACAAAGTCGAAACGTCGGTCAAGATCCAGCAGCTCTTCAAGACGAAAGAACTCCAGATGCCCATCACCATAGCCATAATCATGCAATGCTCCCAGCAGCTATCGGGAATCTGCGGCATCTTCTACTACTCGGTATCGTTATTCGTGCAAGCTGGCGTGGAACTAGGGAAAGGCAAGTACATAAACATCGGCATAGGAGCTATCATGGTGGTCATGACGATCGTCATCATACCCTTAATGGATACCGTAGGCAGGAAGAAGCTACAGCTGATCGGTTTGGGCGGTATGATGGGCTGTACCATCGTAATTACCATCGCCATGGCTACCGACAATCTGTGGGAAGCTGGGTCGTACATGTCGGTAGGGTTTATCCTGGTGTTCGTGGTCTTCTTTGCCATTGGACCAGGAGCTGTGCCATGGCTGATCACCGCCGAGCTGTTCACGCAAGGTCCGAGGGCCGCTGCCATCGCCGTGGCGACCGTTGTCAACTGGTTAACGAATTTTATAGTCGGCTTAACGTTCGAGTACATGGCCATGGGTCTGGGAGATTATACCTTCCTACCGTTCACCGTCCTCTTAATGATATTCTTCCTGTTTACTTTGTTTTACGTACCGGAGACTAAGAATAAAACGTTTGAGGAGATCGCCGAGTATTTTGAGCGCAAAGCGGGTTCGAGGGAGTAAATGTAAATTAAGTTATTTGTGTAGTTATTGTAAGAAAAATTTTAGCTGTAATGTGGTGGATTTTGAATAAACTGTATGCTAAAGGGGTTGTTGTTATTGTCATGTCTTAACGCTGGCCATTCCATGACCTGAATTCGACGTTCTTGTAAAAAGTTTCTGGGGATGCCGGCGCTATGCGCCTTTGCATTCTCCTGCATTAGGATGAAATTTTGAGCGGCCTATATGCAGCGGGCACCACATGGCCCTCCAAGCTGTCTTCGATGTAATCACGACATTTAGTCTACCAGGAACCACAACAAGATCAGTTCTGTCGTCTACACTGATTCCAGCCCAAACCATCACAGATCCACGACCAAATCTATCCACTTCCTGTATAGTAGCGGCTGCGTAGCGAAATCCGGACTCGTCTGTAAACAGTACAAGCGTCCAGTGACAAAGTTGCCAATCTGTGATCCAGAGGAAATGTCATTTGTGATGCTGCGTGATGCGGCTTGGTGCGCGGACAGGTCTTCTTAGTTTCAAATTCTCTTCTTTTAATCTGTTTCCAACAGTTTGATCAGAAATTTCTATTCCATGTGCTGACGTAGAGAGGAAAGGACAAGAAATCGGTCTTGATTTTGAGTAGATTTTCGATTTCGACCTTGTCTGGCTCTTCTACCATATTGGCCTGTCTCCCGAAACCGATTCCATAAACGCTGAATAACATAAGGGGAAACTCGTAGGTCCCTGCTAACATGTCGAATAGAGTAGCCATGCTGAATAAGGGCGACAACATGGGCAACTTGCACTTCACTAAGATGCCTCATTTTACCTCTAATTGTGATAAGTTGAAATTTGGCGCGAACAAGAGCGTCCATATCCCGTAACGGTTTTTGGAGAGGGCGTGAGCATCGCATTCAGGGGGTGCATGTGACGGTTAAAACGCGGAAGACTTCCTTCTTATTCTATCCATCATGAGGTAAAGACGTGTTTTCTTAAGAGCAGGGGCTCTATAAGATAACTGTGATGTCTCGTGTTTCTTGTGCTCAACCGAAATATTAAGGTATTTATTTGTTGTCTGTACTTGCTGATTTGTCCATCTCTGCCAAAGTATATCATATTTGTCAGTGGGGATTAAAATTCATATTTCATGTAAGCAGTTCTGCATTGTTGTATATATTTTTGTTAATAGATTTTATTGTGAGTTCAATGAATTAGTTGAATTAGTGAGTTCAAACGTCTCTGACAAAGTCTCAGAGAAAGTACTTTTTGAAGCCTCCGTAAGAGAGAGATAATTAATTCACGCTACCGTAAGATTAATTAAGATTAGTTTGTTTAAATCAGTTAGTACCTGTGATTGAAGATGGCGGACCAAGCGTCGCTTGGGGCGAGTTACCACCTTCAACATGTGGGGTTAAGGTTAGGTAGTTGAGCAAAGTCCTAACAGGGGTTCCCTTCAGTTTAGAGTTGATTAAAGTATAATAATAAATATTGAGAAGGGTGTCCGCCCCATCACATAATGACGTTTCTAATCAACGAAAATTAACAACTGAATTTATTTGTTATCTTTAGTAGGCTTTCATACGTGAATTCAAAGCATACTTGACATTTTTACCAGTTTGTTTTACGCTGTTGAAGTATACCAAATATGATTTGCCTAGAACAATGGGGTATTCCGGTGTTTCTGAAATTGTCTATTTTTACAAAGTATGGGTGCTACTGTTTGCTACTTCACAAGTAAAATATCAAACATTGTTTTAAATTAAGAGAAATCGTTGTTTGAAGTTTGAATTAGGATAGGTCTTTGTGACGTCACAAAGACCGCTCAAAGTGAGCGACTTGACAACGTTGCTATATCTAGGGTGCACGTAGTAAATTTTTGTCTTCTGTTGTGTCAACGTTTAGAATCGCTCGTTTGTTGACACCTGCTTTGGTTATTCAGGTTATATCAAACACTTGTTCAAAATGTATAAACTCCAACGCCGACATTGTTCTGTGCCGGGCTGTAACAGCAGTAGAACAGTAACTCCTGATAAGATTTTCTTTACATTGCCGACTAGCGAGATGAGAGATGTTTGGCTTCAAGTTTCAATGATCAAATCGTCTCTCAAAAAAGTTACTTTTATTCGTTGTCAAACAACAGGGTCGCCAACCGTCAACTTGGCCGATCAGCTGTTCGAGACCTGTCCGCTGTTGCCACCGCTACTAGGGATCGGTAATCATCGTGTATTTCCGAGGGTGGTCGGTGAATTCAAACGAAATGCACTTTTAATTGCAATTATCTCATAAAAAAACTAAATCAAAAAGCTCATAGCTTAGCTTTATGAATCCTCATAAATTGTACAATAGGTTAAACCGAATATCTGCTTAAATTTTGACATGACCGGAATACCCTATTGTAGAATAAGGCTGGTTTCGAAAAAAGTGTTCCCTTAATTTTTTAAGCAGTGTATCTTAAGGCCGTGAGTTCAATCCTCATCCGGGGAATTTTTTTTTATTATTTTTTTTTAAATATAAATGTACAACAATTACACAATACAATAAAATTGCTTAATCTTAAATAGAATGAACTATTTTTTCTTATAGGTTATAAGTTAAATCGCGTCTAAGGTAGGTCCTCAAAATAGTTAGCAATTTCCTCGCATGTTTTGTTCTTCGTTTCCGGCACGTACAGCCAAGTAAAGACGATGAAAGTTATCAGCAATAAGGTGTATGGTACGAAGATGTACGCCTTTAGCACCATCGCCATGAATTCAAAGGACAAACCCACCAGGAAATTAGCGAACCAGTTCACCATAGTCGCTAACGCGATAGCCGCTGGCCTAGGCCCTTGCATGAAGAGCTCCGCCGTGATCAACCAGGGTATAGCTCCAGGTCCAACGGCAAAGAAAACCACGTAGAGCAAGATGAAGCATATCGAGACGTACGTCGCAGCCGCCGTCAGATGGCTATTAGCCATCGATATCGTTATTATAACGGCAGCGATGAGCATGCCGCCTAAACCGGCCAGATGGAGCTTCTTCCTGCCGACGGTATCCATCAATGGTATGATGACTATCGTCATGATGACCATTATACCCCCTATGCCGATATTCACGTACTTCCCCGCGTCTGCCCCAGTACCAGCCTGCTCGAAGAGCGTCACTGAATAATAGAAGACACCTGCGATACCGGTGAGTTGCTGAGAGCAATGCATGGCTATCGCTATGACGGTGGGTGCCTGGAGATTCTTCGTCAGGAACAACTCTTTGATCTTCACGCGTCTTCCCACGTTTGATTCAGATTTGATCATGTCTATTTCAGCTGTGACATCACGTGTACTCCTAAGTCTTACCAAAGCACTTATAGCGACAGGTTCTTTGTCCATGTTGGTCAGGAGGAAAACTGGGGACTCCACGCAGAACCACAATAACGCCGATTGGGCGATAGCTGGGAGGATTGTTATCCCCAAGAGGTATTGCCAGACGTGCTCACCGCCCAACATAAAATCCAGACCTAGTATCTCCGAGACCAACAACCCTAGCGTAACAGCTAGTTGGTTGACCGTTCCGACAGCACCTCGGATCTTCAACGGCGCAATTTCTGCCACGTACAGCGGACATAGGCATGAGCTGAACCCGCAATGGAGTCCAATGATGAACCTGCCTATGTAGAACAGCTCGAACGACTTGACGAGGGGCATTAGGTACATGGAAACTCCTCCAGGTATGGCTAGGATGTTGTTGAAGTACATTGCGCGTTTCCTTCCGAACTTGTTGGCGACGTGGCCTCCCATGACGCCTCCGATCATGCCGCCGATCGCAAAGATGGACACGCCGCCAGAATATATGAGCGTTATGTATCGGTCGGCCAGTGGAATGCCGTGTCTATCGCTGATGACCTTCGACGTGAACTTCCTGATGTATTCGGACGGGGCGCTGACCACCGCGCTGTTGTAACCGAAATTGAACATGCCCAGCATTGATACAAATATGCAGAATGTTAAATGTCCCGTTAACATTGTGCAAGCGATGGAAATCTTTTTTTGACCTACTGACGTATAATGGAATTGTCAGTGTCGTTAGCAGTTGGCATCATTGATGTTTAAAGGCAACAAGCCACAACATGGCCACAACAAGCTTGCATCATTAGTGTAGGCACGAGTTGACGTTCACACAGCGAAGTATATTCTCAAAACGTGAGAAAATTATTTACTTGCGGTTATTGCTTTAGATGAAAGTTAATATTTACTTGGTTTGAAACAATTTCGTTCATTTAAGAATTCCTTGTTCTCACAATTCAAGAATATCCCAATCTCAGAGTTATTAGTTTTGGTTAAGTATATAATTTACAAACCAAGAAGTTTAAATACTCAATTCAAGAAGTTGATCAATATCTTGAATCAAGTAAGCCATTGCTTGCAACGCGCGTGCGCATTTACACTCAAACGTGCACGAACGTTGCCGAGATTTAAGATTTTTCGCATCGGCCTTTGCCTTCAGTTAGTTGAGGTCTGCTATGGCGGCGTGTTCGCTGACTACCGAGTATTGTCCGGGAAGAGTTCAATATGTAAGTATATCTTTACTAATTTTGTAGGTACTGTACGCAATAACTACGCGATCTATAATATTATGAAAGTATATAGTTTTAATTTTGCGTGAATAGCCTACAGTACTTATGTTCAACGTATTTGCGACGCAGTTCGTAGTTGTGACTTGTGACGCACACGGTACGTAAATTTTGCCTAGCCATATAGTGGTCACCCAATCAACATACATGTCACAGAAAACTTACTTGTGTAATATAATGGAAACAA
Organism: Aphodius sticticus; assembly: GCA_963966075.1. Classification (NCBI taxonomy): domain Eukaryota; kingdom Metazoa; phylum Arthropoda; class Insecta; order Coleoptera; family Scarabaeidae; genus Aphodius; species Aphodius sticticus. The sequence goes on along the minus strand of OZ014511.1, from coordinate 46,832,912 downwards.
TTTGATGTCTAATAGAATATGGTGTTTTTTTCTCCATGCCTTAGATATTGTAGGTAGTGATAATTTATAAATAGGTAAGTATATATGTAATTAAGCAAATAAATTTCATACAATAAAACAAATATCATTCGCTAAGTTATCGTCTACTTATTTCACACAATTCCCTACCTTTAAAAAAAAAAAAACTAAAACAGTAATTTCTATTCAATACATTATGATCATGTTCTTGAACTAATAATATCTATACTCATTTCAAGAAAATATTTTCTCATTGTCAAGCATATATATTCACTTTAAGAAAATTCCATTATTCTCAACGTGAGAATAGTTTTCTTGAATGAATAATATCTATACTCATTGCAAGAAAATATTTTCTCAGATATACAAGCATATGATCATTTCAATTCAACAATATCTCTTTATTTTTAACTTGAGAAAATATCTACTTGCGGCTATAGCAAACTAATCATTTACTTGGATGAAAGCATATTGCTTTGAGTGAAGTATTTACTTTTCTCTGTCTAAACGTTTCTTCTATGTAATGATGAGTATAGTTTTTCTCTGGAAAAACTAGCAAAAGAGAACAAGGTTCCACTGACGTGGGTTCCAGGACATTCAGGGATCGAAGGCAACGAACAAGCCGCCATCCTAGCCAGAGAAGGCTCTAAGACTCCCTTCTACGGACCTGAACCCTGTTGCGGTTCCACAAAGAGCCACATCAGGAAGATGGTACAAAACTTGGGCTTACTAAACGAGCGTACTAAGAAACATCACCTGGCATAAGACAAGCTAAGGCTAACTTCTCCACCTATCCAACTTTTTAATACTCTAAATCAGGAGGCTGATATACGAAAAGAGGGCCATAAATGACATATTGTCAATAACTAAAACATACTTTTATCTTAAGTATTGCAAGGCTTTTTGATTAGCGGTAGATATATGGAAATAAAGTTAAAGCTAGGTCTTCGTTATTCTTTAATTTTTAAGTTTCTTTTTACATTTTTCTAAGAATACAATTGAAGAGATTGGTATGGGCATACCGTAATGACCAATTGAAATAAGTAGTGTAAACGCAAAGTGCCAAAGTTTTGGAGTGCCAATGATTGTGTACTTTACCCTATAAAGAACTAAAGAAAAGCATGTCGTAGGCCGCGATAGCATAGATATTTGTGTATTGTGCTGGATACTAAAAGATGCCTGGTTTAAATCCAGGTTTTGGCTTTAATTATTATTAATTCAATATAATTTAATATTTACGTCTTATGTGTCATCATTCGCTCATTATTTTTTTAAGAACCTTGATGAGCTAACCAATATTCTAACATAGATAATGATTAGAAATGTACCTGGAATATATATTTTTTTTCCGACAGTTTCACCTCCACAGCCAGAATAGTATCAATTTTCAAGACCTTGTTACGTTAAGGCATTATTTGTGCTTATTAGATGCAATATGTTTATTGTAGTTCATTGTCTTGGCCGCTAGAAAACTACACCAAAGTACATGATTTGTTTCCAACTGATGTCCAATAATGGAGTTTCTTTTTCTGAAATTGTTGTTAAATTTTCGTTTCTAGACTATTTATACAGATTGTAATATTTTTAAATTAACGAAAAATATCTGTAAAAATATGTGATTACAAGGTTAATTTATTTTTAAATTTTTAAAGAAATTTTATGAACAATAAAGTGATGATGTTTTCGTTTAAACCCAAATTTGATAGTATAGTTTGACTAAATTACAAACACAATACACGTTTATACATCGTTTGAATTATTAAGTTAATTATTATTTTCGTGAGGGGTTTTCTTAGCTATTAGTTCACAGAATCGTAAAAGCTATACACCAAACTAAAGATAAAAGGTATACAATTTTCCGTCTAGTGATAGATTATTGATATTTTTGATAGTTTTTGACAAAAAGTTACTGAATCTGACAAAAAATTGACTGATTTTGCGATTTCTTTTGTACGGCGAACAAAATTTAAATTGAAAAATGTATCACACAATAGTTCTAAGTTACACCTACCTGTATAAGTGTACAAAATTTCGCGTTATACAATATCCCATATATCAACATTTCACTTCTTTGAGTACATGAGTCAGACATAATTTCTCACGTGGCATGGATACAACAATAACTATTATACATATACACTACAACAACAAATAATTCACCTTTATCTATAATTTGATGTATAATCTGAGATCATTGATACAAAATTAAGGTCACTATGGATGCTATAGGACGAACTAGTTCTAATGATTCCTCCTAACTAAATACGCTAATATGTTTTCAAAATTGAATAGAAAATATCTCAATTACCAACATTTCTTTTGGATACGGCAGAGTCACAACAAAACGTATAAACGTATAAACGTAATATCTACTGGGAACGACGAGTGTCCAAAACCGGAAGTGAATAGGCAGACCACGCACAAAGTACACCGGCACCATCTATAAATATCAACGCATTTATGTACATATCTATACATACACTGCCGCTCATGGAAGTTCGGACACATAGTATACATAGGAAATATAATGATAAAAGCACTGATTACGTAGCAATAGGCACCTCTATTTCTACCTAATAGCGAACACATTCACGTTGATTTCCAGTAACATACGACATCATTAAATTTGGTAATTTAAAGTACTTTTTATATTTAATAATTATGCAACATTTATGCTGTTTTGTAACTGGTTGTTGGGAATTTTCTAGTTTCCATTAAAAAGGATTAAATAGGAAATAACAAATAGAGTCATAAATACTGCATCTCAGACACATGTTGCGACCCCATTTTTACCAGATTTTTGCATCAAATGCTCGAATTCGTATTCAAACAAGTCTGTGCCTGCAATCTGTAGTTTGCACAAGATAACTCTGTCATGATGTCGTATGTTACTGGAAATCAACGTTAAGAATACCCGGGGGAAGTTAGCAATAAAAGTTAGCAATAAGTTTGTTTTTCAACCGATTTTAATAAATGATACATCATTTTAAAGCTCATAACGTCCTGATAGCCCATGAGTTTTGCCCGGTCGATCAAATCATAATTAGTGCCCTAAAAATACGAATGAAAGTTGACATTTTCGACTATTTGGTAAAGTTTTAGGCACCATATCTCGGCTATGACTTAACCGATCATAATAAGCAATACATTAATCGAAAGCACAAGGCTTCATGTACTCTATATAGTTTTGCCCGATCGAAATTATAACAATTAGCGCCGTGGGAAATTAACAAAGTTTGAGCGTTCTGGACCGCTAATACCAGCTATACCAGGAGCGCCGTTCGATAAAAGAGCCAGCAATAAGTACTTTTTCTCATTCGATTTCGAAAATTTATACATCAGTCGATAGCCTAGAGCCTCCTGTATCTGCATGCGTTTTGCCCGATCGAAATTATAACAATTAGTGCCGTAGGAAACGAACAAAGTTTGCGTGTTCTGGGGCGCTAATGACGGCTATACTCGGTGCACCGTTCGGTAAAACAGCCAGCAATAAGTACTTTTTCTGATTCGATTTTGAAAATTTATACACCAGTCGATAGCCTAGGACTTCCTTTATCAGCATGAGTTTTGCCCGATCGAAATTATAACAATTAGCGCCGTGGGAAATTAACAAAGTTTGCGCGTTACGGGCCTCTAATACCGGACGTACCAGGAGCGCCGTTCGATAAAAGAGCCAGCAATAAGTACTTTTTCTCATTCGATTTCGAAAATTTATACATCAGTCGATAGCCTAGAGCCTCCTTTATCTGCATGCGTTTTGCCCGATCGAAATTATAACAATTAGCGCCGTGGCAAATTATCAAAGTTTGAGCATTCTGGACCGCTAATAGCGATCGAAATTATGATCCCGATGATTTTATTATTTTGTTTTTATTACATGATGCTGTCGATACACAACGCGTCAATTGCGAACTAAAACTGACACAAAATCTAATCGAACATATTCCCAAGAACGACATCAAAAGTGCACTCAATAACTACCCGCAAGAACTTGACAAAAACGATCTACCGGCACCCTTTGATATTAGCAAACGAAAGCCCGAATGTCGGCACTTTCTTTGTGGTTTCTTTGTCGGCATTCGGTGGCGGCATCACTTGGTGCGGCGTTCGACTAAGGCCCACTACGGCGCCAAAACAAGTGTACAATAACATTTGAAATTTAAATTTAATTACAAAAATAACAAATACTATTAAAATGCACTGAAATCATTAACTCAGTTGTTAAAATTGACTTCTTCGCGAATTGCATATTCGCATTTCACAAAATGTATGACGAGCTTCGATCTAATTTGTCGTAAATACAAAAATAAATATACAGAGTGATTTGCAAAACGCATGCAGATAAAGGAGGCTCTAGGCTATCGACTGATGTATAAATTTTCGAAATCGAATGAGAAGAAGTACTTATTGCTGGCTCTTTTATCGAACGGCGCTCCTGGTACGTCCGGTATTAGAGGCCCGTAACGCGCAAACTTTGTTAATTCCCACGGCGCTAATTGTTATAATTTCGATCGGGCAAAACTCATGCTGATAAAGGAGGCTCTAGGCTATCGACTGATGTATAAATTTTCGAAATCGGATTGGAAAAAGTACTTATTGCTGGCTCTTTTAACGAACTACGCTCCTGGTATAGCTGCTATTAGCGCTCCAGAACGCTCAAACTTTGATAATTTACCACGGCGCTAATTGTTATAATTTCGATCGGGCAAAACGCATGCAGATAAAGGAGGCTCTAGGCTATCGACTGATGTATAAATTTTCGAAATCGAATGAGAAGAAGTACTTATTGCTGGCTCTTTTATCGAACGGCGCTCCTGGTACGTCCGGTATTAGAGGCCCGTAACGCGCAAACTTTGTTAATTCCCACGGCGCTAATTGTTATAATTTCGATCGGGCAAAACTCATGCTGATAAAGGAGGCTCTAGGCTATCGACTGATGTATAAATTTTCGAAATCGAATGAGAAAAAGTACTTATTGCTGGCTGTTTTACCGAACGGTGCACCGAGTATAGCCGTCATTAGCGCCCCAGAACACGCGAACTTTGTTCATTTCCTACGGCACTAATTGTTACAATTTCGATCGGGCAAAACGCATGCAGACAAAGGAGGCTCTAGGCTATCGACTGATGTATAAATTTTCGAAATCGAATGAGAAAAAGTACTTATTGCTGGCTCTTTTATCGAACGGCGCTCCTGGTATAGCTGCTATTAGCGCTCCAGAACGCTCAAACTTTGTTAATTTCCCACGGCGCTAATTGTTATAATTTCGATCGGGCAAAACTATATAGAGTACATGAAGCCTTGTGCTTTCGATTAATGTATTGCTCATTATGATCGGTTAAGTCATAGCCGAGATATGGTGCCTAAAACTTTACCAAATAGTCGAAAATTTCAACTTTCATTCGTATTTTTAGGGCACTTATTATCATTTGATCGACCGGGCAAAACTCATGGGCTATCAGGACGTTATGAGCTTTAAAATGATGTATCATTTATTAAAATCGGTTGAAAAACAAACTTATTGCTAACTTTTATTGCTAACTTCCCCCGGGTGTTAAGAATGTGTTCGCTATTTGGTAGAAATAGTGGTGCCTGTTGCTACGTTATCAGTGCTTTTATCGTTATTTCCTATATTTTTACTATGTGTCCGAACTTCCATGAGCGGCAGTGTACATATCTATACATACAGGGACGCGCTCGAACTGACGAGAATGTTGACGCCATCTGGCGTTTCATTTCTGCATAAACGAATAAACAGAACACCAGAACACACTAAATTTCAATACTGGGGATATGTCAGCGTACAACATAATCGTGTTAAAATTTGATGGACAGCGTTATTAGGTAAATGTGCGTTCGGACATGAGCCCACACGACCGCGAAAGGGTTATACGGGCAGATAAAGGTCCGAGGTGGTTGGTTAATAACGGTGTCGGATCAAAGTAGCGTTGAAAGGGGATACCGTTTAGGGAAACTTCATTAATCAAAGCCTCAACGAGTCTATACAGGCCTACGTGTGCGGCGAACGGCACAACCGAGCGGATCTCATCGTACCTTGCCATGCCATGCCGGATTAACACCAAACACAGCCAACTGAAATAGAATCGCCGCGGCTTGCGTTTCCTTTTCCACATTAGCAAAGCAAACGCATCTGGAGATTCTGGATTCATCCCAAGATGAACTGAAGTATGATCGATTTCCTATATGGATGTTAGGTTACCATGCATCTGTTTGGGAGAACATAAATAACCTTTGAAGCCCCTAAGATCGCTAAGATCATCTAGAACACCGTTTCCCAACCCTTTTACTCTTGCGGAACCCTTTACATTGGGTTGGATTGAATATTACTTACTACTGTGAAATCAAAGTACTTTTCCAGTTGAATTTAAAAAATGGCCTGTAAAAGTACGGTGGTACTGTTCTAATTTCACAGGAACATGTTTGTGAATTCTGTAAAAACAATACAGAAATATAGCTGGTATCCAATAACCAGCGATGTTACAGTTAATTCTTCTTTTACAGCGTTTTTGGTAGTTTATTACATTCATTTTCTGTAACATTGCAGATATTTCTCTCTAGGTATAAACTTATTTGTTCTTTTTAGTTCCTTCAAGTATTACAAAAAGAAGGAAAAAGAAAATACAAATCAAACAATACAAATAATTAAACAAATAAATTCATACATAAAAAAAATAAAAAAAATCATTGATGAAAATACAAAAATTAAGAAACATTTATTCTGAGTAACAAGTTTCATATGAACCTATTGATAACAAGTTCATATTCCTTAAGAAGTTAGAGCCATTTAAAATACTGATTAATATTTTGTTATATTTATTAATACTTTGTATATGTTACGGTCATAGTGATAAATAGGTTATTATTAATAATTACCGATTATTATTAATAATAGCCAAGTGGCGAGGTTAAAGTGAAGAATTTATCACATGAACCGGCTATTATTAATAATTTCCATCATGCTGTGGTCAATGTGATATATTTCAATTCGATATTGCAATAAGGTGATGCTACAATATAATAGAGCCTCAGATTTGGAATTCTGTTAGTATCTACATAATCGCCACACAACGAATCTATTCACTGGGTTTTCAGTGTTGGGCCTTTAGTGACGTTAGTCCTGACTAACTTATTTAGTTACTACTCATGACTAAAATAAGGAAGATTATCAAAACGAGACTAAAGGATGCCAATCCATACTAATTGCATCCACGAGTGTGTAACTCTTTGGGTCATGCTTAATTGAGCAATTCTTAAAATCTAAGTAAGTAATAAATTAGAAACTCGGTTTGTATTATTCTGCCAGTGCATACGTACATAGTGCTTCTGTATTTTGCAATTCGTGGCAAGAAAAAATATTTTTATTTATAACTTATCATTTATCTTTTTAATATAAAACTTTAAAAAATGTTTTATATTTAATTTTGAATACAAAAGTCCTTCTAGACCTTTACTTTTTTGTGGTAGTACAACAATTACACCATTTATATTGCAAAATAATGCAAGATAAAGTTTGTAACAATAGGACGTCATCCTCTTTTGTTTTGTTCACAAATGTGAACTATACCTGTATTTTATTTTTATTTTATTATTTACTATGAACATTGCTTTTTTCTTTATTAAGTGCACAAATGTGATACAGATTTTATTTGAGTTACCTACTGTTAATTTTATTTATTAAGAATATATTTTATTTTTAAAGTGATTCCTGGACTTTAGAATTATTGAGTTTCCGTTATTGTTATATTTTTTCATATATCTAAATAAATAATGTATTTAAAAGTCATTTTTTTTGTTGGTGATAAACACTTTTATAATAACCGCCTTATAAAACAGATTATATCCGTCAGATATTAGATATGCTTACGGTAGGTATAGGTAATGGACAACCTAATGTAGGGAAGATTGGGGCAAGTTGTTACAATGTTTAATCTTTTATTTATAAAATAGTACTTTATTGTCAAACACCAAAAGTAAAAATACCGTGTTAGGAACAGAACCATATAAAAATGTTAGCATCATTTGTGCGGTGCAATTTATGTAAAAACATTAAACTAGTCTCGCCTATTCTTGCATGTATTTGCATGAAAATACAAGATTGAAAAAATTAATATTAAATGCGCAAATTTTCAAGATAATTGGGATTTGAGAATTTACTTAATAAATTGTAATTGTACTTTTACAAAAAAAACTACCCACATGCATTAAATATAAAATGGGTGTTATTGATAATAAAATGGTTAACTTTTTTGAACACTGTGTATAAAATGTTTTTTTTTTATGTTTTCGTCATTGAGCGTCTTTGGGTGTACACCAAATATCATTACCAATTATATCCAATAGTTTCTAAAGTACAAGGGAGACAAACGAAAACATTCTGTATTATTCAATGTTTTGTATTATTCGTAATTTTCATCATTGGGCTAGCCGTACTGATGATTTGCGTCCAGTAGATAAATATAATAGCTTACACAGTAATCAAAATATCTTAGCTAACTTCTTTGAAGACTGTATACAAAAGATCTTTTGTAAAAAGTAACGTTTTTATCACTTTTACCGTGCCTGTTAGGAAATTATTAATAATAGCCGGCCCATGTGATTATTTAAGTGTTTCTAATCACATTGGCCAAATGATGCGGTTATTATTAATAATAGCCGGTAATTATTAATACAAACCACATTTATCACTTTAACCGTAACTATACACTAATTTCATCTATAACAGATGATCTCTATATTTTCTCTTAAAGTTTGTTAAATAAGAAAAAGCTTACCCATACATACACAATTTTGAAAACTGAACTGATACAAGGTAATTTATAACTCGAGGTGAAAATTAAATGCAAAAACATACCAAATTATAAATAAAAATACGTGAAGCACTTTTAAATTTGTTTCATTGCGAAAATTAGTACTTACTTCAATTTAATTTAATTATTTTTTGTTTAGTTAAATGCAGTCACGAAATTTGAAATTACACTTTAGTTCTTGTCCGCATAAATTTTCCTCTAGAATTACAAATCACTCTGTATATTTATTGCTTTTTATGAATGGGACCGACATAATCTTCGTCATAGAAGCTCAGAACTTGTCTGGTGATAGGTTAGTTATCTTATCTAGAATGTAAGATCATATTGAAATCCACCACCTACAACTCTGTTCTTCTCATAAAGTACCATTATGAGCAGCAGATTCAAATTATAGGTCACACATTTGGAAAGGCAAAAATATTGAAAACAAATAATGTTAGAGTTTGACCAATAACTCTGCCAGATTGTTGTTTTCTAGAGGTTATTTTGACTTTATGTAACAGATAATTGTAAGTAATATTGTCAATTGAAGTTAATGAATAGTCTAGAATGTTGCCCGTTGGATGTAATATCGAAATAACAGTGGCTTATTGGGTTAGAAAGGCTCCAAATCAAAATTATTCAGAGATTGACCATGTTTATTACTCCCATATTTAAAATAATAATCCCATGCTAAAATAATACAAAAAAATAACACTGAATAAAAACGCTGAGTTAGAAGAATTACAAACAAAACAATTCGTGCACATGCTTTATATTATACGAACGCCGCGTCACACAAAGCAGTACATCCACACATGTAAACAAAATCAAGCCCAGACTTGCTCAGAACCTAGTTTTGTTCACCTGAATTTTCCTCGACCAACATTGCTGATAAAACTTTCAAGTAATAAATAGAAGTAGCTGGATAGAAACAATAAAAATGAAACCTGTAGAAAGGGGAGCTTTAACTTTAAGCTCTGTGCCGTTCTGTCTAGCTAGAACAACGGTCTAGTACGATTGGATTTAAAGACTTTTGGTCTGGTGCGCCGACGTGGATACAGAGGGCGCTCGAATGATGATAACCCGTTCCCATGGCGACGGATTATCCAAGCCCGCTGTGTTTATTGTTCAGCGAGGAACGCCACAATCATGGCGCGCAGTCAATGCATTCAGCATACATCGTCCTATATATATTATACTATACATATATATGTATGTACGTAGCAATTTGTACTTCCTGCGGTGTTCCTGCTTTCGATTTGATAATCGGTTTTGGCATTCGTGTACCTACTTTGACTATATGCTAGGAACTCATATAATAACAGCAATATCAATTGTAGCATGTAACGATTTTATCATACTGGAGTTTACAAACGTTTGACAATGTCCTGTTGTGATCAGTGGCGGACTGGGTCCAAAAATATTGGTTGCCAGGAAGCTAAAGGGGGCCCACCTTTTTTTGTTTATGCTGCCGGTATATATATACAGGTGTCCCACTTTTTCCCCGAAAATTATTTTTATAAAGCAAATGTCATTCTGAATAAATTTGTTATAAGGACTTATTTGTTTTCTCAATTCCTTGAAAAATTCAGCCGTTTGAACACACCCACTACACATTGAAAGCATAGAAAGTAAATAAATTTAAATAAAAATATTTAAAACAAAATCAACATAAATTGAATAAGTAAATGAACAAAAAATTTATATCAAGCTTTCTATTAATTTTTTCTTCTATAAAACAAATATCATTTTGAGTAAAAAGTATCATATGGACTTATTGGTTTTCTCAATTGCTTAAGAAGTTGGCGCCGGTTAAAATACGGTTTTGTTAATAACTCAAACGGTTATAACTTTGTCATAAATTGAAAAAATAATAAGTCCATATGAAACGTGTTACTCAGTAGGTAGCTCATTTACTATGCGGAAGAATATTGCGGGAAAAAAATTAAAAATGAAAGAGTTACAAAGAAGAACTTACAACAATATTATGAAATAGAACGTTAAAAATAAGAAATAGAACGAATAAATACAATATATAAGATCGATAAATCAGCTTTCCTAAAATGTCTAACTCGGTGGTCTATCATCAACAGTTAAAAAGTTATTAAGCATCTAATGTGACATTTGTAACTCATGCACAATATTCATAAATTAATATTAAATATCCAGATTGTTCGACGAAATTCAACAATTTCTCAATTAGAATAATTCTTCTTTTCATGCAGCAGCTTAGCATTCTGCAATTTTGATTTATACAAACGTATACTTTGTGATATTTATTTTCTTCAAAGAATTAGTAATTTATATATCAATCTAAAATTTTTTAAATAATATTTATCAATGACATTAAATTGTTCATGGTGGTCCAACGCTTTGAAAAACTAGATCGCCTGATTTAATCGAGTTTGATTTGTTACTCTGTAGACATATTGAGGAAAAAATTTATGGGAATATTACAATTACTATAGCGAACATGAAGAATAGTAATAAGGAGGCGTCAAAATATTTTTGTGGAAACCATGGAAAATGTAATATTTCCACCAAGAATGTGAAGCAAGACTGAAACGCATTGACCTGACACGGTTGATATGTGCACTCTTGACAATCGTACTGAATTAATTATTATTTATTCAGTTTACAATTATCCATTTATTTATAATAATCACAGAAAAGTGATTATTTGGAAAGAGAAAACATAATTTCTTGAATTTATTTACTAGATTCAAATGCATATTTACTTGGATGTAGAAAGTTAGCTATATACAAGAAATGCCACAAACTCAATATATGTAAAATAATTTCTCATATAAATGCTGTCAACAAATAAATTCTTTCTTTACAAGAACCAATATTGTATTGAAAGAAGTAATTGAATTTTTCGTCCCAAAAATGTTAATTTCTCCAACGAAGTAATAGTAAATCCATCCAAGTGCGTAGTTACTTGATCCAAGAAAATATAAGACATTTAATTATAAGTAAGTATTGTTTACTGAATAAAACCCCACCAATTATTTAACTGAAGTGTTTCTCACTTCTTTCAAGTAAGTAATCCCTTTCTCTGGAATAAATATGCGCACCGTGGTTTTTCAAGGCTCGCGCGCCCGCGCGTGGTGCTGGCGCCACGCAAAAAGGAGCCTAACCTAGTACGCAAACAACAACGAAGCACCCGTAGGGGATGTGCCTTGTGATTTATTGGGGATGTGTATTGTAATTTATAGTGTACAATAAACGTTTCAACACGGAGTAGTTTGATGTAACGCACGCAACAGTTTAGAACGAGTAAGTAAATATAACATACCTATCTTGTTAATTAGCAATAGAAAACGTATTTGTGCCAAATCTTTAAAATTCTTACATTAAGTAGCTAAAAATATTTACCGGGAATAAAAATATACACTTCATTGAAGACTGTTTACTTACTTCACCAGAGTAACCACTTTCTTAAATCTAGTAATTATTCCAAGAAATTAAATTTCTTGGTTGAAGTCAATAATCTCTCGCGTATATACGAACCTACCAACTACTTCAGCCAAGTAATTCTCTCTTCGTTCGAGAGATCACTTTTCTGTGTGCACTTTTTAAAATGCGTAAAAAAATTCTTTTCGGTTAAATTTTAAACATTCAAAAAACTATGCATTTAAGGGTTAATTAAGTTATTTATATGTGGGTCATGTTCACCACGATATTTATATTTTATGCCATCGACTTTTTCTTCTTTAAAAACCGTAATAAGGCCATAAATCTTAAACATTTACTTTAACTAAAAAGCCCGTATGCCCCTATTGTTCCATTCCACATTACACAACGTCCTCTATAGTCTGCGCCATTCACCGCCAACTACGTATAATAATAAACAATGCGACGACGACGACTACGACGGCGACGGCTACAAGACACTGTAACACAAAACTAGAACATTGGGCCTCTCTAAATATCAAGTTTCTATAGTTACGCGGTTACCGCGAAACAAAACAAGACAGACTCGACGAACTGGGTAATTAATCTGTGCGTTGTTCGTTGCGATGCGGTTGCGATAGAGGAAACTCGCCGCGCCATTTTTAGCGAACGCGGCGTCGCCATTTTTGGCCTTAATCGTGCCGTACATAGCGTCGTACCATATATCGAGGAAGTGTGTCACTGTTACAGTTCATTAGATCCTAAATCCACGTGAAAGTTACAATGCGGTCGACGTACAGCAGATCGACCAGTCGCGTGCGTGAAAAACCGCGAGTTCGAGCGGATAGGTTAGCCAGGAAAAATCGTTGCAACGTCAGAAGTGGGATATGAAAGTTGTATGTTTGAGGTCTAAAAAAAGGATTAAGTTAATATTTTTTTTTTTTCAACTAATAAATGCGATGTTTTGTTTTTTGAATTGCTTCGTGAGAAACGACGTTTGATATAGTTGGTCATTCGTACGGTTACCGGCCTCGGTGGCGCAGCAGGCAGCGCGTAAGTCTCATAATCTTAAGGTCGTGAGTTCGATCCTCACCCGGGGCATTTTTTTTAATTTTTTTTTTATGTTTATTCAATTTCTTTTTTAATTTCGCACCCGAGTAGTCTATATTTTTTTAAACTCTTCATACCTCGCATTGTGTAAACCAAGATGGCAACCAAAAAAATGCTAAAATATGTCCGATTTGTAGGGTTGCCAACGCCTCTTGCTGACCCGGAGAACAATAATTATATTATGGAACATAAGTTTAAATTAATAACAGCCGCTACAAAAATGTGCGGCTTCCATACATACTTTTTAGTAACGACTTGGTGTGAAATTTGGATATAGTTAGTGTAGAAAACGATGAGATCTAGATGCTAATTACTAAGTAGATTAATTTATTTCAATTAATGTCTACGAATTTTTTACACAACCAACATGAGACAAAATGCCAATATTACCACCTAAACCAAGCATAATTTGTATGTACTGAGAATCTTTTTAAGGAATCATGTGTTTTTGCTTCAAATAATTATCTACCCGCTCCCTAACTAATTTTAAATTTTCATTTTATGCCGACAATGTTGGCGTTTTGTATAACCCCCATCCATAATAAATGTATCTCTAGTCAAAAATGATAACTATACAGGGTCCTGCAGCTCAGCTCCCGTGTTCTGTAGCTCAGTTACTAATTAAGCTAAGAGTTTGACATTTTGCAAGCTTACCCTGTACTTCAAGGTACATTTCAAGAAATTATTTTTGATTATACAGGCTGTCCCAAAAAAGTGCAACGCCAACGTGATATATTTTCTTAAATTGCATGCTATATATTTTTTTTACACATTTGGAAGCCTGTTATGGTTGCCTACATAGCACCAAAATTTTATTGAAATCGGTTGAGTGACTGCAGCGCAAAAAATAAAAACAAAAAAAATTGATTTTGCGTCGTTGGTTTTAAAAATCAATAAAAACCACAAATTGCACCTCGTTAATAAAATTTTGCGACGTGCTTATTAAGTTAGATCTACTAGTCTCGTTAACCAAGTGTCATTGATCCAAATTTTACAGGGCGGCCAAAATCTAGTGTCAAACTTGTCAAACTTCAAAGAGTGTTATTGTTCTTATGTTAAATTGGAACCCATAGATTTTTTTAGGTAAAACGATGCAGAATTAAAAAATAAACATTGTTTCTAAATACAACCCCATCACAATTCCCAATATTTTTAAAAGTTATTCGCCAAAAACTCATTTTTCAACCTTTCTAACGGCAATTTTAGGTAATAAATATCGTACGTGGCGTTGAAAAACAATTTATTTCATAAAATATAACGCAGAGAAGTATTTTAGATTTGAGTGTACTTAATTAAGTAGTTGTTCAGTTGCCAAATTTACTGCAAAATTTACCTATAGCGGTAAAGGCGGAAATGTGGCTGCAACATGATGGAGCTCCAGCACATTACTCGTTATATGTCAGGGACCAGCCCAACAAAATCTTCCCAAATCGGTGGATTGGAAGAGGAGGACCAGTTGCTTGGCCTCCTCGATCACCGGACTTGACTTGACGAAACTGGATTTCTTCCTGTGGGGCTATGTTAAGGACATCGTTTATGCTGAACCTCCAACAACACCAGAAACATGCAAGAAAGATGCATTTCAAACTTTCACGCCCGACGTATTAAGAGCAGTGGCGAGGTCATTTCATACTCGTCTTTGTTTGTGCCTCGAAGAGCACGGAAGACATTTCGAACAACTACTTAATTAAGTACACTCAAATCTAAAATACTTCTCTGTGTTATATTTTATGAAATAAATTGTTTTTCAACGCCACGTATGATATTTATTACCTAAAATTGCCGTTGGAAACGTAGAAAAATGAGTTTTTGGCGAATAACTTTTGAAATATTGGGAATTATGATGGGGTTGTATTTAGAAACAATGTTTATTTTTTAATTCTGCATCGTTTCACCTAAAAAAAAATGTATGGGTTCCAATTTAAAATAAGAACAATAACACGCTTTGAAGTTTGACAAGTTTGACACAAGATTTTGGTCATCCTGTATAATTTGGATCAATGACACTTCGTTAACGAGACTAATAGATCTAACTTAATAAGCACGTCGCAAAATTTTATTAACGAGGTGCAATTTGTGGTTTTTATTGATTTTTAAAGCCAACGATGCAAAATCAATTTTTTTTTGTTTTTATTTTTTTTTGCGCTGCAGTCACTCAACCGATTTCAATAAAATTTTGGTGGTATGTAGGCAACCATAACAGGCTTCCAAATGTGTAAAAAAATATATAGCATGCAATTTAAAAAAATATATTACCATAGCGTTGCACATTTTTGGGACACCCTGTATAATCAAAAATAATTTCTTGAAATGTGCCTTGAAGTACAGGGTAAGCCTGCAAAATGTCAAACTCTTAGCTTAATTAGTAACTGATCTACAGAAGACGGGAGCTGAGTTGCAGGACCCTGTATATCTCAGTCTTTGTAAATATATATGTAATATATATATATATAGTGTAAATACTAAAATTTCCAAATAAAGGTATCGCTGTCGTCATCTCCATGATTTAAAAAATAGTGTTTTATGGCAGACCAGTATGATACTATTCTGTGTTATACTTCACAAGGTACAACAATTAAAAAATTAACAGTTAAACATTTAAATGAAATACTAATATGTGCAGGTATTTAGCGTTTACTGCTAAAAGCGCTGTAATTAATTATTGCAAAACGTTCACGCACCGCCACTAAATTATTTCACCCTCGGTCCCAACCAACCCCTAGGTTAACAACCCTTTCGGAAAGCACCCTCGCCCACTAAAATACATAGTTACGGGATTTACCCCGACCAAAGCTTGTCGACGATTACTAATTAACAATATTGGTGTATAAATAAATAAATAGATTTTGCGATTGTTGGAAATCATGACGACTATTTTAATTAAAGTTGAATCGCCTCCCAAACCACCCTTGTGTCCGCATGCATTTTTATTTACAATTTTATTTACGAATTTTTACAATTATTGTTTCCATATTTTCAAAATTATTAATTCTACACTAACCAATTCCTAGTTCAAATTAAACGCCTGTCAGGTACACTCGCGGAAAAAAATATGTTAACATCATTTTTTTTGTTTCGATACAACTCAGAAACTACCCAACTAATTTTGATCCGACTTTCACCCAGAAATTCTTTGTTTTAGGTAATATTCAAGATAAAGCACACCAAAATTTATTAGTTAGTTTTTGAGTTATAGCGTCCCAAAACATGCACAATGTGTACACACAGAAAAGTGATTATTTGGAACGAGAAAACATAATTTCTTGAATCTATTTACTAGATTCAAATGCATATTTACTTGGATGTAGAAAGTTAGGTATATAGAAGAAATGCCACATACTCAATATAAGTACAATAATTTCTCAGATAAATGCTGTCATCAAATAAATTCTTTCTTTATAAGAACTAATATTGTATTGAAATAAATAATTGAATTTTTCGTCCCAAAAATGTTAATTTCTCCAACGAAGTAATAGTAAATCCATCCAAGTGCGTAGTTACTTGATCCAAGAAAATATAAGACATTTAATATAAGTAAGCATTGTTTATTGAATAAAAACCCACCAATTATTTAACTGAAGTGATTCTCACTTCTTTCAAGTAATCCCTTTCTCTGGAATAAATATGAGCACCGTGATTTGTCAAGGCTCGCGCGCCCGCGCGTGGTGCTGGCGCCACGGAACCTAACCTAGTACGAAAACAACGAAGGACCCGTAGGGGATGTGCCTTGTGATTTATTGGGGATGTGCATTGTGATGTATAGTGTACAATAAACGTTTCAACACGGAGTAGTTTGATGTAACGCACGCAACAGTTTAGAACGAGTAAGTAAATATAACATACCTATCTTGTTAATTAGCAATAGAAAACGAATTTGTGCCAAATCTTTAACATTCTTACATTAAGTAGCTAAAAATATTTGCCGGGAATAAAAATATACACTTCATTGAAGACTGTTTACTTACTTCACCAGAGTAACCGCTTTCTTAAATCTTGTAATTATTCCAAGAAATTAAATTTGTTGGTTGAAGTCAATAATCTCTCGCGTATATACGAACCTACCAACTACTTCAGCCAAGTAATTCTCTCTTCGTTCGAGAGATCACTTTTCTGTGTGTAGGTACATAATCTTTTCCGCGAGTATACGTGATAGTGCAAAATGCGATATAGATCGACTTTCGACTTTAAAATTTCATTTTATCATCGTTAGGCGTTTAAACAAGTCCGTCGGAGCTAAGAATAAAAGCTCGTCGAGTGCATTCAACAAGTACGAAGCCCTTCACTGAGCGCTGTAAGCCGCTTTTGCTGCTTACAAGACCGATATTCCGCCGACCCGTCTAGTGTACAGATATTATTAAAGTAGGCAAACGTGACGACGCTTTAAAGTCAGCAATTTTAGACAAAACTTAAAAAATAGATTGAAAAAAGTGTTTGTTATAGAGAAATAAGGGTGCGAAACTGTGTTATAATGAAAATTTTGAACTTTAACACCTGTTTCTATTTGTAACATTCTTTTTTTATTTTTTTTTTTTTATTGAAAGCTATTTTAAATTGCGTTTATTGTGTTCGTTTATTAAAATGTGTTTGAGTTTATCAGAAATTAAGGAAACAAAGGCGTTTCGAGTTATTCACAGTTAGTAATTTTTATGAATTTCCCCGAAAAAAAGCATAATACAACGGTACGGACAGCTGCGTTCATTTGTTCAGCCAGGCAGTGGCATAGAAGTCATTAACTGCAGAAAATAATTACGTACAGCTTTTCCCACATCTACTACATGCACGCGTATTCGTAGCGACGCAAAACGGGCATCCGACCGAACGATTTAAATGGCATATTGCGGAATACTATCACCCACATTATTGCTAGCCCACATGCAATATTACCATATTATACCGATGCAATGGTTCAATGCAATCAGCAGCTCTGTCGTGTTCGAGATACGAAAAACATGTGCATACGGTTATTAAATTAAGTTGTGTTTACAAACCAAGTAGAGATGTTAAACTAGAATAAATAGAGAGCTGTAATTTTAGGTGATCACCTTTTTTATAAGATTATTGAAATTACAAATTACAGTGGTAAATTTAAAAATTCTTCAACTTCTATAATTTTGTTGATACATCGCACCGAGAAAAACAGCTTCTAAAAAGAATGAAACCTATCATTGAGAGAAAGGAACTAATTCCTAATCACCAATTTGGTTTTAGAGAAAATCATTCCACTATAGATCAACTCCATAGAATAACAGATATCATACAGAAAGCATTAGAAGAAAAGCTTATTTGCTCAACTATCTTTCTTGATGTGACACAAGCTTTCGATAAGGCTTGGCACGAAGGATTGATACACAAACTAAAGAGTATGCTACCTTTACAATACGTCGAGCTGCTAACATCCTATATATCTAATAGACTATTCAGAAAAAAACAGATCGATGAATACTCGGAACTAAAAGAAGTAAAAGCTGGGATACCCCAGGGTAGTGTATTGGGACCAATTCTCTATCTACTATATACTAGTGACCTACCACAGCTGGAAAATGTAACAGTCGCCACATTCGCAGATGACACGGCTCTAATGGCAGTGGGACCAACCATTGGAGAATCTACTAGGAATCTTCAACAAGCTAGTAATAAAATACATAAATGGACCAAAAAATGGAAGACCAAGCTCAACGAACTGAAATCTGTCCACATTAACTTTACAAACAAAAGAATCGAGGACATACCTCATGTCAAGATTACCGACGCCATAGTCTGACTCTGGATACAAAACTAAAGTGGAAAGAAACTCTCAGTTGTCAGTACAGAACAAACTACAAGTTTCGCCACTAAGCATGAAGCTCGCCTAAGCCATCAGCGTCAACGTAGAGGCCCTGCAGCTACTGAACAACCAGAATCTAGTGAGAAGACTAAAAAGAACTAAACCCTTCGAACTAGCGAATCAGTAAAATGTGTAAAAATCAGAGCTCAGTGAGTGAAGTGGTAGTGCTTCTTGTTTAGGACAAAGTAAATATAGGACATCAGTGGATAGCCTATTAGAGACAAGTTTTAGGAATTCGGATTTAAATTGATGGTTAATCTTTTAGATTAGCCTGAGTCAGCCTCAACGCAATAACGGAACATTACCACGTTCTAAAAGAAGCTACGTCGGCAAATAACTCATCAAATTTGCTTCCAACGTTGAAATATCAAATGAAGGGTAAAAGGACTTACTTGCAATAGTAGAGTCGGCCTTCCTTCGTTGAGTGTACCGTCCATCCTGGCGCTGGGGCATAACTTAACATGTGGGTGTGTGTCTCGGCATCGTTTGAAGATTGTCTGACGCGTTCGTCCGATTTTGAAGCACTCTCACCATGCTGGGCTTGCAATAACATCGTCCTGACAACATATGCACCTGGAAAATAAAAGAAACACCCTTGAATTTATTTATTATACACTATTGGCAGACGTCTATAAAAGGAAAATAATTTATTTCTTCCAGTTCCTCTAGGAAAATGCATTATGGATTCATCGTGGATGGGTTCCACAGTCAAACAGAGAAAACCACTTCGAACTCGGTGAAAATCGCTAATCAGACGTTTTCGTTAGAAAGAATTTGAGTTAATGTCTGTATAGATGTTCCTCCTGAACAAAATCAAGTAGGTAGAAGGTTGTAATTTTCAGGATTAATTCCCTAAAATATCTGTGACCCAAGCGTGTATGATAATAATTTTTATCCCAACTACTTTGGTCGCAATCGCACATGAAGCAAAATCACAACATTCCACCACCTAAAAGAAATACAAACTCTGCCTTTCAAAATTCCTCCTGAACAAAATAGAGTACGTAGAAGGTTGTAATTTTCAGGATTAATTACCCAAATTATCTGTGACCCAAGCGTGTATGATAATAATTTTTATCCCAACTAGTTTGGTCGCAATCGCACATGAAGCAAAATCACAACATTCCACCACCTAAAAGCAATACAAACTCTGCCTTTCAAAATTCCTCCTGAACAAAATAGAGTACGTAGAAGGTTGTAATTTTCAGGATTAATTACCCAAATTATCTGTGACCCAAGCGTGTATGATAATAATTTTTATCCCAACTAGTTTGGTCGCAATCGCACATGAAGCAAAATCACAACATTCCACCACCTAAAAGCAATACAAACTCTGCCTTTCAAAATTCCTCCTGAACAAAATAGAGTACGTAGAAGGTTGTAATTTTCAGGATTAATTACCCAAATTATCTGTGACCCAAGCGTGTATGATAATAATTTTTATCCCAACTAGTTTGGTCGCAATCGCACATGAAGCAAAATCACAACATTCCACCACCTAAAAGCAATACAAACTCTGCCTTTCAAAATTCCTCCTGAACAAAATAAAGTACGCAGAAGGTTGTAATTTTAAGGATTAATTGCCCAATTTATCTGTGACCCAAGCGTGTATGATAATAATTTTTATCCCAACTACCTCAGTCGCAATCGCACATGAAGCAAATTCACAACATTCTACTATCTAAAAGCAATACAAACTCTGCCTTTCAAAATTCCTCCTGAACAAAATACAGCAGATAGAAAGTTGTAATTTTCAGGATTAATTACATAATTTATCTGTGACCCAAGTGTGTATGATACTAATTTTTATCCCAACTACTTTGCTCGTAATCGCACATGAAGCAAAATCACAACATTCCACCACCTAAAAGCAATACAAACTCTGCCTTTCAAAATTCCTCCTGAACAAAATAGAGTACGTAGAAGGTTGTAATTTTCAGGATTAATTACCCAAATTATCTGTGACCCAAGCGTGTATGATAATAATTTTTATCCCAACTAGTTTGGTCGCAATCGCACATGAAGCAAAATCACAACATTCCACCACCTAAAAGCAATACAAACTCTGCCTTTCAAAATTCCTCCTGAACAAAATAAAGTACGCAGAAGGTTGTAATTTTAAGGATTAATTGCCCAATTTATCTGTGACCCAAGCGTGTATGATAATAATTTTTATCCCAACTACCTCAGTCGCAATCGCACATGAAGCAAATTCACAACATTCTACTATCTAAAAGCAATACAAACTCTGCCTTTCAAAATTCCTCCTGAACAAAATACAGCAGATAGAAAGTTGTAATTTTCAGGATTAATTACATAATTTATCTGTGACCCAAGTGTGTATGATACTAATTTTTATCCCAACTACTTTGCTCGTAATCGCACATGAAGCAAAATCACAACATTCCACCACCTAAAAGCAATATAAACTCTGCCTTTCAAAATTCCTCCTGAACAAAATAGAGTAGGTAGAAAGTTGTAATTTTCAGGATTAATTCCCGAAGTTATCTGTGACCCAAGCGTGTATGATAATAATTTTTATCCCAACTTGTTTGGTCGTAATCGCACATGAAGCAAAATCACAACATTCCACCACCTAAAAGCAATATAAACTCTGCCTTTCAAAATTCCTCCTGAACAAAATAGAGTAGGTAGAAAGTTGTAATTTTCAGGATTAATTCCCGAAGTTATCTGTGACCCAAGCGTGTATGATAATAATTTTTATCCCAACTTGTTTGGTCGTAATCGCACATGAAGCAAAATCACAACATTCCACCACCTAAAAGCAATATAAACTCTGCCTTTCAAAATTCCTCCTGAACAAAATAGAGTAGGTAGAAAGTTGTAATTTTCAGGATTAATTCCCGAAGTTATCTGTGACCCAAGCGTGTATGATAATAATTTTTATCCCAACTACTTTGGTCGCAATCGCACATGAAGTAAAATCACAACTTTCCACCACCTAAAAGCAATACAAACTCTGCCTTTCAAAATTCCTCCTGAACAAAATAGAGTAGGTAGAAAGTTGTAATTTTCAGGATTAATTCTCGAAGTTATCTGTGACCCAAGCGTGTATGATAATAATTTTTATCCCAACTACTTTGGTCGCAATCGCACATGAAGCAAAATCACAACATTCCACCACCTAAAAGCAATACAAACTCTGACTTTCAAAATTCCTCCTGAACAAAATAAAGTACGTAGAAAGTTGTAATTTTCAGGATTAATTACCCAAATTATCTGTGACCCAGGCGTGTATGATATTAATTTTTATCCCAACTACTTTGGTCGCAATCGCACATGAAGCAAAATCACAACATTCTACTTTCATCAAAACGCCTTGATACAAAGTTCAGAACCGATGAAAAGTCGTGGATTCAGTCGAGACCGAGCGGTTTTAATGGTATTTAATTTTTTCTTTCAGTGGAGCATAAAAAAGCGGGAATGTCGTACACAAAATCGCCATTAGCCAAAGGAGGGGGGACATTAAAATGCTGCCCTGGTACGGCGAAATACGTAAGCGACGTCACGTTCATTAGAATTCAATATTGGGCGCTGCCGTACGTCGACCAGCGCTATAACTGTTAAAATTCAATTTGAAAAGGAACATTTTTCGAGTGCTCTGCTCAGTGACTGCAAATTTTTCCTTACTGGATAAGTGAACCCTAAAAATTTAATGACGAATTCCCTTTAGAAGTCCTCCAATCAAATCATACAAACTCCTTTAATTTATGTATTTAGAAAACAAATTATGAATTTGAAAAAAAATATATCTAACTATGGAACTAAATAAACACATACAGGGTATGTTTTTGCAATACTTTACATTCATGGTTATCTCTAAAGTCCAGTGTAAGCTAGATTAGCATAGAATTGAATACAGTGAATAGGGTTTAGTTCTAAATATATGCGCCCTTCTGGAATAAGTAGTAAAAGCGTTTTTTTTGCGGGAGCTTTACCAAAGTTTTATAGGGGGGTCAGCCCATTTACCTTCCCCATAAAACCCTTGTTTTATAGCTTGTATAAACCACATCCGCAGTAATATAGGTTTCCCAAAACACACTCCGTTTTATAAGATTTAAATTCAGACTTTATTATTATTATTTATTAGTTTCATTTGGCTTCTATCTAACAAATGCATCGTTCACATTAAAATACTTCCCCCATGTCTGGAAAGTTGCCAAAGTTATCATGATACCAAAACTAGGCAAACCACCAAATGAGGCCAAATCATGTCGCCCAATATCACTGTTAAAGAAGAAGAAACTAATTCCTAATCACCAATTTGGTTTTAGAGAAAAGCATTCCACTATAGATCAAGTCCATAGAATAACAGATATCATAGAGAAAGCATTAGAAGAAAAGGTTATTTGCTCAACAATCTTTCTTGGTGTGACACAAGCTTTCGATAAGGTTTGGCACGAAGGATTGATACACAAACTAAAGAGTGTGCTACCTTTACAATACGTCGAGCTGCTAACATCCTATATATCTGATTGACTATTCAGAATAAAACAGATCGATGAATACACGGAACTAAAAGAAGTAAAAGCTGGGGTACCCCAGGGTGGTGTATTGGGACCAATTCTCTATCTACTATATACAAGTGACCTACCACAGTTGGAAAATGTAACAGTCGCCACATTCGCAGATGACACGCCTCTAATAGCAGTGGGATCAACTATTGGAGAATCGACTAGGAATCTTCAACAACCTAGTAATAAAATATATAAATGGACCAAAAAATGGAAGACCAAGCTCAACGAACTGAAATCTGTTCACATTAACTTTACAAACAGAAGAATCGAGGACATACCTCATGTCAATATTAACGACGCCATAGTTCAATATGCCAACACTGCAAAGTATGACTCTGGATACAAAACTAAGGTGGAAAAAACACGTTAAGAAGAAAAGGGTAGAGCTTGCCTTCAAATACAGAGAACTGTACTGGCTTCTGGGAAGAAACTCTCAGTTGTCAGTACAGAACAAACTACAAGTTTACAACCAAGTACTAAAACCGATTTGGTTATACGTCAACCAACTTTGTGGTGTCACGCCAAAAAAAAATACAAATATACAAGCAATCCAGAGTTTCCAAAATAAAGTACTAAGGAATATGGTTAACGCTCCTTGGTACATATGGAACAGTGACCTGCACCGCGATCTTGGTGTCCGACAAGTCATCCAAGAGATAAAAAGATTCGCCACTAAGCATGAATCTCGCCTAAGCCATCACGTCAACGTAGAGGCCCTGCAGCTACTGCACAACCAGAATCTAGTGAGAAGACTAAAAAGAACTTCTTGTTTAGGACGAAGTAAATATAGGACATCAGTGGATAGCCTATCAGAGACGAGTACCTAGTTTTAAGAATTCAGATTTAAATTGATGGTTAATCTTTTAGATTAGTTTCAATATGTTTCCAGCGCGCTATGACCATAGTGACCTATATTCAGAGATTCAATAAAAGATTCAATAAGTTCCCAATTTGAAAGATATACCGTCCATTGTTGGAAGTGATGCTAATTGAGTTTAACTTTTCAAAAGGCCGCCAGATGGATAATGAAGTAGAAGGTTGACGGGGTGGGGGGGGGGGGGGTAATCAGTTACTGTGAAAGGATCGCAGCTCCTTTTTTCAATTCGCAAAATCTAATTTGCACCCGTCTGAAATTCAATTTCTGGGGCACAATGATGACAGTGAGCGCATTCGAACTGCGTGCATATCGGTAAACCCACTCTACTGCTAAAATTGGTTCCTGCCGGTAAAAATACGACCATTATTAACACCCAAAAACTAATTACAGCGCTGCTCTGTGCAACGCCATCTGTGGCTGAAGCCAGGCGACACATGCATTTTCACTACATAGAAAATAACACGTACACCTTCGAGTTTCCTCTTCTGTTATTCAGCGTTTATGGAATCGGTTTCGGGAGACTGGCCAATATGTTAGAAAAGCTGGACATGGTCGAAATCGAAAAACTACTCAAAATCAAGACCGATTTCTTCTCCTTTCCTCTCTACGTCAGCGTACTGCCACAGCACGAGACCTCCTAAACGACCTAAGACTAGCACATGGAATAGTAATTTCTGATCAAACTGTTAGAAACAGATTAAAAGAAGCGAATTTGAAGCCAAGAAGACCTGTCAGTGCACCACGCCTTACGCAGTATCACAAATGAGATTTGCTCTGAATCACAGAGATGGGCAACTTCGTCACTGGACGCCCGTACTGTTTACAGACGAGTCCAGATTTCGTTTAACTCGTTGCGATGGTCGAGTACGTGTATACAACTGTCCCCCGATAGACCTAACTTAATTTCTCGAGCAAAAGTCATTCTTTATAAAGAGTTGTGGATGTCCTAAAAAGTCGAAAGTGATATGATCGATACGAAAATAAGCGAATTGGCCCACATAACTTCAATATGGTACTTCTTAGGCATATAAAAGTATACATATTTTTGATGTACTCGTCGAGAGCTATCATCTGGTGGTGGGTTAATCTCTTTATCGCTAACGATTGCAAAGTAATTTTTTTTAATTTTTTTTTCTATCTCAATGTGCCAAATTTAGATCGAAAAGAATATCAAATTATTTTGACAGATAGGGCTGTCTAATGGGGTCGTGCTTATGCATTGGGCTGTGCTGAGTTCAACGGTGTGCTCGGTTTTCCCGTAAAGCGTACGGTTTGTCCAGAAAATGTAAAATTAGGATTTTTGCGGTTTTTCTCGCGAACCGCTCAACTTAGAGCAACGCGGTCTTCAGAAATGGTTTCCTCGGCCAATTTCCTATCCAGTGACGTGTGAATCGTCAAAATCGGATGGCTAGATGGAACACAGTGCGCCTTAACAATTCAAAACATAGTAAAATGGCAATTTTAGCAGTTTTTGATACTTTGAGAAGTCATAACTTCCGTACCGTTCTATATAGAAAAAAATCAATTACTCCAGCGTAATCGGCATCAAAAACTGTACCAGGGACCAAAATCTCAATTGGGTGGGAGGTACTTTTGTTTATGCCAACTGATCAAAATTTTGATAAAAATCGTACTTTTTTACTTACAATTTGAAGTGGCACACCTAATTCGAAATCTAGGGCCCGGATCGATATGAAACCTTTGCTATCTTACTAAAATGGATGCGCTGATCACGAATTTACATAGAACAGGTCTCTATCTCTACTGGTTGTCGAGTTGTGCTCAAATAACCTTTTTTCAAATAACACGAAAATAAGCGAATTGGACCACATAACTTCAATATGGTACTTCTTAGGCAGATAAAAGTATACATATTTTTGATGTACTCGTCGAGGGCTATCATTTGGTGGTAGATTAATCTCTCTATCGCCAACGGTTGCAAAGTAATTTTTTTTTTAATTTTTTTCTATCTCAATGTGCTAAATTTAGATCGACAGGAATATCAATTTTTTTGAGAGATAGAGCTGTCTAATGGGGTCATGCTTATGCATTAGGCTGTGCTGAGTTCAACGGTGTGCTCGGTTTTCCCGTAAAGCGTACGGTTTGTCCAGAAAATGTAAAATTAGGATTTTTGCGGTGTTTCGCGTTTTTCTCGCGAGCCGCTCAACTTAGAGCAACGCGGTCTTCAGAAATGCTTTCCTCGGCCAATTTCCTATCCAGTGACGTGTGAATCGTCAAAATCGGATGGCTAGATGGAACACAGTGCGCCTTTAGAATTCAAAACATAGTAAAATGGCAATTTTAGCAGTTTTTGATACTTTGAGAAGTCATAACTTCCGTACCGTTCCATATATAAAAAAATGAATTACTCCAGCGTAATCAGCGTCAAAAACTGTACCAGGGACCAAAATCTCAATTGGGTGGGAGGTACTTTTGTTTTTGCCAACCGATCAAAATTTCGATAAAAATCGTACTTTTTTACCTTAAATTTGAAGTGGCACACCTAATTCGAAATCTAGGGCCCGGATCGATATGAAACCTTCGCTATCTTACTAAAATGGATGCGCTGATCACGAATTTACATAGAACAGGTCTCTATCTCTACTGGTTGCCGAGTTGTGCTCAAATAACGTTTTTTCAAATAACACGAAAATAAGCGAATTGGACCACATAACTTCAATATGGTACTTCTTAGGCATATAAAGGTATACATATTTTTGATGTACTCGTCGAGAGCTATCATTTGGTGGTGGGTTAGTCTCTCTATCGCCAACGGTTGCAAAGTAATTTTTTTTTAATTTTTTTTCTATCTCAATGTGCTAAATTTAGATCGAAAAGAATATCAAATTTTTTGAGAGATAGAGCTGTCTAATGGGGTCGTGCTTATGCATTGGGCTGTGCTGAGTTCAACGGTGTGCTCGGTTTTCCCGTAAAGCGTACGGTTTGTCCAGAAAATGTAAAATTAGGATTTTTACGGCTTTTCGCGTTTTTCTAGCGAACCGTTCAACGCGGTCTTCAGAAATGCTTTCCTCGGCCAATTTCCTATCCAGTGACGTGTGAATCGTCAAAATCGGATGGCTGGATGGAACACAGTGCGCCTTAACAATTCAAAACATAGTAAAATGGCAATTTTAGCAGTTTTTGATACTTTGAGAAGTCATAACTTCCGTACCGTTCCATATAGAAAAAAAATCAATTACTCCAGCGTAATCGGCGTCAAAAACTGTACCAGGGACCAAAATCTCAATTGGTTGGGAGGTAGTTTTGTTTTTGCCAATTGGTCAAAATTTGGATAAAAATCGTACTTTTTTACTTAAAATTTGAAGTGGCACACCTAATTCCGAATGCAGTTTGTTAATGGGAGACCAAATTATGACAGATACAGTTTTGTACAGAAATATTCTAAAATTAAAAACTACGGAACGAAAAGCTTTTTTTCTTTTTTTTTAACAAAGTCAACACCAGTTTTCGTTGTGTAGCAGTAAACGAGTAACCGTTTAACAACATATCCGTTTATAGGGTTTCAGCGGTTTCAGCAAACCATCGCTCTCGGTTGCTGGTAGTGACAACTCGTTTTCCCTATAGCTCGCGTCCTCGGGCAACATCTCGTGCCAGTTCGACGTTCTAGTGCCCATAGGGACCGATTTCAATACATCTCCTGTCAACTTGAAATCGCTTGAAATCTCGTCGATGCGATACTGTATGCTCACTGGGCATATTCGCCTGTATATGTGCCAACACTGCACACACACACACACACTACTTCAAAATTGAACGCATGGGTTTGTTACCTGACGTACGCTCTTGACGTTCAAATGTACACTGCCGCTCATGGAAGTTCGGACACATAGTAAACATATAGGAAATAATGATAAAAGCACTGATAACGTAGCAATAGGCACCTCTATTTCTACCAAATAGCGAACACATTCTTAACGTTGATTTCCAGTAACATACGACATCATTAAATGTGCTAATTTAAAATAATTTTTATGTTTAATTATTATGCAACATTTATGCTGTTTTGTAACTGGTTGTTGGGATTTTCTAGTTTCCATTAAAAAGGATTAAATACGAAATAACAAATAGAGTCATAAATACTGCATCTCAGACACATGTTGCGACCCCACTTTTACCAGATTTTTGCATCAAATGCTCGAATTCGTATTCAAACGAGTCTGTGCCTGCAATCTGTAGTTTGCACAAGATAACTCTGTCACGCGGAAGATATCATGCGACGCGGAAAGCCAACAAGCAAGGAACAGCGCTCTGTAATTATCGCTTTTCATCAGGACAACCATTTCACGAAATCATGAGTTAAGTCATTGTCAATATCGCAACACGCCTATTACACACACACACTCGCACAAACAGGGACAATATCTGTTGCAATAGCAACGTCTTCAAACGAGTGCGTTGACATTGACAAGCCTCTGCACTTGGCATTCTATCAGCGGTACTCAACACTATGCGGCAAGTTCGACACCAATATTAATCAGCAGCTCAAACAACTACAGCTAGAAACATTAACCCACTCAGAAGTGGGATCGAAATAAATTCAGTTTATCTCCTTGGTTATCGCCATTATTATTATTATTATTACTCAGATTTGAAAAAGACTAAACAAGACAACCGTATCGTGTCGGCGGCTGCTATTTCTGTGATCGCAACGAAAATAATATCTCTCACGACTTCCTCCTATGACACTAAATATAGCGGAAGACGCATTTAGAGTCTGGCTGTGCCGGACTTGAGGTAACAGAGTTACGAAACATGACTCAATGATGTGTTTGTGTACGTTCTAGTGCGTATATTTTGGTTGTTTCGTGAAATTTGTCTTTTATGAATTAGAATTAAAAGTACGGTGTAATATTATGTGTATTAGACTTTTTAGTCCAGTCATTCTAGATTTTGATCCGGAAATTCAAATGCAGTCGATAAAACTGATACCAATCGATAGCTATAGTTCCCGGAATAACTTTTTAAAATGTTTAGAATCATAGTTTTTTTTTTCATAGTCAACCTTTTTAATTAACGAAAGCCATTTAAAAATTGTGCCTGTCAGACATTAATCTTTCATTCCTCGAATCTCACTCACTTAACATCTTCAAAAATTAAAGAGTTTTTTAAATCATATTTAGATTGCACAACATTTAAAGAATACACAGTATAAAGTTTAGAAAGAAATTCGAAAAATTAACGATTCCACAGCCAAAATTCGAGCACCTTTCAATATTTTTCAGAAATTCTCTGTTGTAGTATACCCACATTTATCCTTTTTAAAATGACATATCATTTATTGTGATAACCTTAATAGTTTTGGAGGTACCGTTGAAAATATGAATGGACAAAATTAAAAGTTCTACAATTTCGTCACAACGTCTACAATTTAAACGCAGTTTTCTCGGAACCTTGTTTTGTTGGGTGGTTGACACGATTTCCCAATAACTAACAGGCCGATTAAAAAATTCTTGCGGCATTGTATTCGCAGATTGACTCACTATCGCGTAAACTGGAATAAACCGGGTTCATCAAAAATTAAATGTTTTATCCAACCTTTTTTAGGAAAAATAATCAGTTCTTTAGCATTTTCTCTAATCTTTTTCTAAAAGATCCGTCAATTCCACAATTTTTATCATTTTTTAATAATCCTAGTAAAGTCCTAGTTTTTACGAAATCGTGTCATCCACTCAACAAAATATAGTTCCGGGAGAACTGCGTTTAAAATGTAGAGTTGTAACGACATACCCAAACTTTTAGTTTTGTCCACTCATATTTTTATCGATATCTCCAAAACTATTAAGTTTATCGCAATAAATGATACGTCATTTTAAAGAGAATAATTGTGGGTAGACTACAAAAAAGAATTTGTGAAAAATATTGAAAGATGGATGTATTGGAAGTCGTTAAAGAAGATTCCGATAATCGAACTATGGCTATGGAATCGTTAAGTTTACGAATTTCTTTCTGAACGTTTTTCAGTGTATTCTTTAAATGTTGTGCAATCTAAATATGCAATAAAAAATCATTATTTAGTTTTTTTTTAATGTTACACTAGAATGCACCCTTAATAGCCTCTTCTGAATTCAGCTTTTTCCGATAATGTCAGGCCCGGAAGAATGTTCTAATAGCATTTTTGATATGGCTGAGAATGTTCATTCCTAGCCAGCCATTTCAGGACACTCGGCACGTCTTATTGATTTCAGATGTGATTAAAAGATCGTACAAAAACGGTTCCACCTCTTATTTTTTTTACTGATTTTGGTAGACCTATTAATTGTATTAATTGCTACGGAAATATTTTATGGCATCACATCAACAAATCATTTAGTTCTTTTATCCAGTATCTGAACTTTTGTAGAGATACATACACAGTTAACTGAAAGTAAAATTTTGCAGCTATTAAGTGGAGTACTAGTGCTACTAAATGAGTCCTTAAAAATATCCACAATTTGCTTAGTTACCCCACAGTATGTCTCAAACTTACTAAAGACACTAAATACATCATTTTAGCTCTCCCGGTATAATCAAATGTAACATTTGTTTTTCAAATTCTTAAAGAAGTATGATGATTTTGACGAGTTTCTTTACAATACTCAGAAAAAAATAAAAGAAATCGAGCAAATATTACCAAAGTTCTATTTCAAAATAATCAGAAGCATTTCAATAAATTAAAAATTAACATATGTCAAAAGTCCAAAAGTAAGAAACCTCAGTATTATTTGTCTTAAAGACATTCAGAAGTGTCTACTAACTCCCTATAAAATATTAGGAACATTTTTCATCTTCATCCAAGTGGAAATTGACTTTCTTTAGGGAAAGAGGGGGGGGGCGATTTCCTATAGAACCCTCATTAGTATTCAGCCTAAGTTGACCATCGGGCGCTCAAGAAAACACGCTATACGATATTTATATGGGAAATTCGGTCAGCACGTACAAGATTTCTAAACACGTACGTTCGATTTTCCGTGTGTATTTAGGACGCGATACATTTGCACGACATTTACTGAAAAAAAATCATTACTATGCTCACTGGCAAAAAAAAACGGGCCACCAAAGGTTAGGCTAAATTTTTCTGGTATAACTTTTGTAATCTTAAACCGAGTTTGATGAAAACTTCATCACCTTGCTAAGAAATTCATTACAATTGTCACACGCTTTTAGAATCGTAC
Source organism: Aphodius sticticus (assembly GCA_963966075.1). Lineage (NCBI taxonomy): Eukaryota > Metazoa > Arthropoda > Insecta > Coleoptera > Scarabaeidae > Aphodius > Aphodius sticticus. Next base: position 46,801,167 of record OZ014511.1, on the reverse strand, counting down.
TCCTTTTTGTATATCTTGTTTAACATTCAATAAATTTAAAATACTCAAAAACATACTCCATACTAGTTAACCTGGAGCATTGCAATACAATTCTGAGCGCTTGATTTTGTTGTACTTGCATTTTTTAATGTCTTTGCCTGTACACAAAAATATTATACTGCTGCAATAATTAGATATTTAAATTTTTTCACTATCTCGACAACTATGTTACCGATAACAATTACTGGTGTAGAATTTACCAAATTTCTATTTCCCAATATCATAGCTTTTGTTTTCAACACATTCAAACCTAACTTTTCTTTATATTATTTATATATATATATATAATATTCTATTTTACCAACAAATGAAATAAAACAGGTCCAAAACAGAACCTTGTGGCACCCCCAAGTTGTTTACTAATTCACTTGGGTCATTTTCTCCAATCCTAGCCGGGGCCACACATTCGTATACTTGCCAAATATCAAATATTTGCCACATGTTAAATATTTGGCAAATATATTTGCCACGCAAATCGAAAATTTTTATTATTGATTGGTCTAATCGATGCCATGAGTGATTTATTCTTCCTTTTAAGTTCGTTCACCGAATGTTTTTCATCCATCCTTGATTACCGGTTGATTTTTATAAAACTCAAAAAATCTATGACATACCAACAAATTTTTACAATTTTCGTTTGTGATTTCAGCCGTCAGAGTTGCACTGCAACAGTAAATGCATCAGACATTGATGCATCGCCACATAGCATTTTCTTAACGTGAAAATCTTCTTTGAGGACTTGCTACATGTGCGTACCGAATGGGCACCAGCTATTTTTTTGATTAGTTTGCCTTATTTGCACATTAGCTTTTTCAAATCAATCTGATAATTTGATTACGAACAAGCAAGGTTTTATTTTATAATGCCGACATATTTTTAATTACATAAGTGCAGAATTCACTGCGTAGTAACAAGGGTATTCTTGTGGAAATTTACAAAAGAAATCTTGACGAAACCTTTGTCTCCTTCTAATGATTTTTTGTTTAACTCATTAGCTTTCTGTATTATTAATTAGCAGCATCTAATTTTAACAGACTGTAAAATAATTGGCCTTTTGATGTGAACTAGTTTATATATTTTTTCTTATTAAAATAATAATTTATTTGGCAATAGCTTCCTAATTTAAATAAAAAAATATATATTTTCCCTCATTAAAATAATAATTTATTTATTTTTTTATTTAAATTAGGAAGCTATTGCCCATAAATGAAATGTTAGATATGGTTTCTTCGTCATCTTTAAAGTTCTACTACATCCCATTATACTACTAGAGTCGTATAAATATGTCCTAATATTGTCTGAAATACAGATCAATTAGCTGCTGAAACAAAAAGTTAAACAAATGAGCTTTCAAAATAAAACCTTTTTGTTGAATAAAAAAGCTACACAAAATTTTCTCTACTATTAAAATATTTTTAACCGCTTTCGTTTCTCTTCAAATAATAAACATTATAAAAATCGACAAATACATAAATACAAGCAAATAAAGTATAATTTTCCAAATAAATTATTTTATGGACATGCTGTCTATAAAATTTGTATGATGTTTATACTTGAAGAGAAACGAAAACGATTAAAAATATTTTAATAGTAGAGACAATTTTGTGTAGCTCTTTTATTTAACAAAAAGGTTATATTTTGAAAGCTCATAAATGAGTATCATCTATATTGTTCATAGAAAAGCATCAACTTAGGATACACTCCGTATATGGTGTACCTTTTTCTTGGAAAGAAATACCATTGCGTTTATGTGGACAGGTAAAAACAACAGTATTTTTTTTTAATTTCTGTCTGAAGGTTTCCGGAAAACTGTCTGTCTGACGGCTTCACAAAATTACAATTTTATGCGGTTTTCGCCCTTTAGACAAATCAAAAATCTTACTAATAATTACAAATCTATTGTCAATCTTCGTATACGACCTACTACACACAAAACGAAATTAAAAAATGGAAAAATTAAACAGCGTACTAAAATGTTCATCGAGTGCAAATAAATAAAACCAATATTTGTCGCGTAGGCACTTGCTACGTCCACTTCAACTGGATATTGCAAATACCAAGTATTCGTCGTAAAAAAACCCGTCCGCACAGCCGACCGTCGAATATATAAATCTATTTTTGAGGTGGACTCGATACGAATTGAATAGAACTGGATTTTTCTTTTCACAAATAATCGTATACTTGGCAAATTTTTGATATTTGGCAAGTATACGAATGTGTAGCCCCGGCTACCTTCTATCTCCTGTTTGTTAAACAGTTTTCAATCCAGTTCAATTCTTTTCCCCTGATTCCGTAAGTTTCTAGTTTTTGTAATAACTTTTACGGACAAATAGACTCTCTTCAAGTCTACAAAAACTGCAACTATCATTTTCCCTTCTAATTCTCCTTTCAAATTTTCCAATAACCAAAGTTTGACAAATTTGTAAGTGAGTCACAGATTAGAAAATTCTAAAACGTACACGTGTCATAGCAATTTAACTTCGGGCTATTTATCACGCAAAACAGACGGTATTGTCAGTAATAATCATGACATCAACAGACGCCTATCCATCTAGATTTATTAACAGAGCACGTGTTATGTTTCATATGGATAAATCTCGCACCAACTTAATTTTAAATTCGCATTATTAAGGACGTTTGCTTAGAAAGACACTCAAACAACTTTATTTTTGGCTAGAATCAGTTACAAAGAAAACCTGGAGCAAATTTTTAGCAACAAACAACCAAGTTTCGAATCATAATTCAAACCTACGTGTTATTGACAAGAATAACACTCATTACCATCAGATTGCCACAACGTGTGTACATACAGTGATTCAAGGCCATAAATTCCTCAAAACATGTAATTTAGCAATCTCCTTCAAAACATTTGTCTTATAATTCGGTTTACCCATACACATAGGAAGCGCTTCGAACAAAAGTGTACCGAATTAATACTTCCTGTATATAAGATTCCCATCATTGTTCAGAATTATACTAATTACTTCGCTCTTACTTTCATAGTGTTACACAAGATGGCGTGACGGTATTTTTCAACACTTTGCAATTGCATGTTTGCGTTCGCAATTTTTTATGACAACGCTAGCTAATTGTAACAACCTGTACGCGGTTTAGCTGTAATTGTTTTCAAATGTATAGCAGTAATAATTCTGATACGTAAATTGTCATTTGGGCTTACAGACAAAGGGATAAATTGAAAACAATAGGTCTCATGGGAGCTTCTCCCTTTCCTGTTTAGTTTACAAGGCAAACTAACGATTTCCAACAGTTTAACAGATATCGACAGTTATTGTCTGTTCCTCAATGGCTTAGAAGCGTCTATAGACAATGTAATATCGGCCCACAATGTTAACAGTAAATTGTTTTCAACACCTATTACGTAGTTGCAATACCATCAGGTTTTCTCCAAAAAATTACACTGTGTATACAAGTGTATAAAAATTCATAACTCCGCCATTTTCTATTCGATTTCCAAAATAATGCAAATGAAAGAGGAAGCATACACCATTATAAAGATGTACTGTTCGGTCAGATTCAATAACAAATCGAAAAGTTATGGACGTTCCAGTTTGAGAAGTTTCCAATTATTTTCAAATTTTTTCAACTTTAACAAAATTTTGATGACCTGTTTGAATCCGTAATATTTTTTTACTGAAAGCCCATTCAAATGTGCGTTTAATACGCATTTGTTTACTAGAATCGGTTGAAATTTAACAGAATTATCAAATTTTATTGACCGGCTAGACACATCACACTACGGAGAAAAAATATACAGGCCGACTGTAATAAATCCGTAGTCTTTATACACATTAATTAGACATTACTAGCACTTATATTTATAATGTTATTCTAAAATTATGACACTGTTTTTTTTTCTTTTCCATTTTGTTGTTACCTGCCAGACTATCACAATATGTTACTAAAGGTGCTCTTACACGACGCCACTTTTCGTATTGCGCAAGTTAAAAAATGGCGCAATTCTTGTATTGCAATGTGTGAACAACGCTGCGACTATAAATATTGCGATACTTTCAGTACAGCGCGCAATTTTTTAAAGTTGCGTACAGCTGAAATGTTGCTGCGTGTAAACAGGTACAAACACGGTACTAGCGCCACACAGAAATGGACCGACGTGCTGGTCCACTTCCACTTTAGTGGCGCAACATTTATAGATGTATATACGGTAGTGTTGGTTAAACATCGATAGTTGGCGTGTCCGATAGTTATTGTTAAAACTATCGATAACTATCGAACTTCAACACCCTTTAGTAAAAAACTTATTAAATTGTAATTTTGTAAATAAAGGATGCTAACCGATAAATACTAATTCTCTAAACAGAAAAGAACATAAATAAATATTTATTATTTCAACATACAATGTTAACAACAGAAACAAGTTAAAATAAATCCTTCTTCTCTAGAAAGAATTTCGAATAAATATGTCATTCTAAAAAAAACAGGCAAAGAAATATTACAATAAATATTCCAACTAAAGTCCTCGTAAATAAACAACTGATTTTATATTTTCCGCATAATGCACATTTAGCAAAATTTTCTTTCTACTTGTTAAAGTAATTCCCAACCCAACCCAAGACGAGACTTTTTGGTCGAATAATTTTTTTACGATCGTAAAGATTGACATTGATGGGAATGTTAGGTTAAACTTAAAATGAAATTTCTCTACATTTAGATCCTCCTATCATTCTTGGGGACTTTCTCCTGTAGGTTCGACAAAATATGCAATAATACGCGGCAAAGTTAAAATTTCAATAAGAGCCTTTTCCTACAAAAGCGGCCTTGAATAGCTCATTAACATTAGCTCATAACACGCAATTGCTCTAGTCCTGTCATCGGCATCAGAATCTGAATCAACTTTTTATGGAATAAACAACAACACAGTATCACTATCGCCGCTTAAAACTTAATGAGGCAGAATATAAACACAACCACTACAAGTACGAGGGTGCGCAGTCGTTCCTTGACCAATTCTAGACATTCGACGTGCCACTTTTACAAGTTGCAGCAATGAAAAGTGGCGTGTACTGTGTGAATAGCATCGCAACTTTAAAATGTGTGGCTGCCACTTGGCGCTGGCGCTAGTCGAAAGTGGCGCAACTTTTGACTGATTTTATCTCACGTGTGAACACAACATGCCATTTCATAGTGTCGCAATAGAATCTCGCGCAACAAAAGTGGCTACGTGTAAGAGCACCTTAAGTACATTAGAGTTTACGTTCATTACATTTCCAGGTATATTTGGGTTCAAAATAAATTGCACCAACAGTAAAATCTTCACTCGTTTATTGGAACAGTTAGATACTATCGTAATTTATGAAAAAAAAATACAAACAAGAAATACAACAAAACTTAAAAATGTTTACTCAATCTCCGTCGTTTATACAATCATCAATACAAAATGATTTACAAAAATAGCAATTCTCCACCTTATGATTAGTTTGATGATGCCATATCATCGGAGTAGAAAAGGCCGTTCCAGTTCTTGAGTTATCAACATTTATTGATTTCCATAACTTCAATTTTGACGAACAAACTACACACAGTGGCGGACTGGCCAGGTCGTGCCAGGTTGCCCGATGGCAAGTGGGCCCCCCCCCCTTAAGTGGACCCCCCTTAAGACAATATGTTGAAAATATTAATAAGATATTTATTTATACTGAAATTTGCACTGGACCGCCGCACGAAAAGATATCAGGCAATAAGAGGGCCCCACCTATTTGCAATAAATTCATGTCTGTATAGATATACACAGAGTAAGGAAAGAAATTTTTTACTATTTCACTTGAATAGTAAAAAGTCAATGCTATGATGAACAAAATTAAAACTTAAATCGGATAATTGATATAGGAAAACATTGTGGAATATTTGTTGAACATATGAAAGGGACCAAAATAAATCAAATAAATAAAATTTTACTTGGGTACAAAAATGAATCACTTATACAGAATGTTCTTTTATACATGCAATAAAAATAAAATAAAATTTATTTATAAAATAAATTATGTAATTTAAAACAAAATAAATTAAAAAAAAACATGAGAGTTGGAAAAAATATTAGATACAAAGTTGCGCATTTTTGTGTTGATCAATGATATAAAAAGTAATATAACCTTTTCCCTTTCGAAGATATCATAAAATTGATGTACAAGGTGTTATAAAAGTTATGGATAATCATTCGCCCTACAGCCAGAAAATATTTTCATGCTAACAGGGTGTCCCACAATAACGTACCAACAAACTTATGTTTGTTTAAATGAACACTAGGTATATTATTGCAATTTTTGATGAAAATTTTCAGCCTAATTGTTTTGACATCAATGTATTAGGCTATTATCAACTGATTCTGAGATATTGTGAAATGATTGTCAAAAATGAGCATTTTCAAAAATCATACTAAGTTAACTAACAAGAATAAAGAAATAAAAGAACTCATTTTGGATAGTAAAAGTATCGCATTTTTTACAGTTATTATTCATTTGCCATTCAAATATGACTTATCCTGAATAACTGGAGATTTGCCAAATGTCAAATAACTTAAGAATTTTAAATGGAACATCCTGTATATCTTGACATACTTCGCAAGATCGATAAATCAACTTTCCTAAAATGTCTAACTCGGTAGGTCTATCGTCAACAGCTAAAAAGTTATTAAGCATCTAATTTAACATTTATACGCATACAAAATATTTCATTAATTAATATAAAATATCTAGTTGCCACGACAAAATTCAGCAATCGCACAAATGTAATGATTCTTCTGCAGCAACATTTAGTCATTGCAAACTGCTACTATGAGTTATACAAACGAACAATTTATGATCATCCAAGAATTAGTTTTATTAGTACCAGACGAAACATTAAAAAAAATATTATTTATTTCCGTAATGTTCTAAATTATTTAAAGAATTTTAATGGATCCTTGGGTTGGTTGTAGTGGTCTAACGCCTTAGCCAGCTAAATCGCCAGTTTAATTTGTTTATTTCGGGACATGTGAAGGAATAAGTTTATGGGGATGTTCCATTTGCTACTGATAACAAAAACAAGGAGTGCTTTGGTAGCAATGTGGTGTTCTTCAGAAATCCTAACATTTCTGTACTCTCATAAAATAAATAATTAAATAAATGGATAATTGTAAACTGAATAAATAACTATTGTTTCAGTACGATTGGCAAGAGTGCACATATCAACCCTCTCAGGTCAATGCGTTTCAGCCTTGCTTCAAATTCTAGGTGGAAATATTACATTTTCCACGGTTTCCACAAATATATTTTGACGCCTTCTTATTTCTATTCTTCAATTTCGCTATCGTAGTTATAATATTTCCATAATTTTTTCCCTCAATATGTCTTCAGAGTAACAAATTAAACCCGATTAAGTCAGGCGATCTAGTTTTCCAAAGCGTTGGACCGCCATGAACAATTTAATGTCTTTGATAAGTATTATTTGAACAATTTTCGAATGCTATTACTAAAAGCTGCTGCATGAAAAGAACAATTTAATCAATTTATGTTGATTTTCTTTTAAATATTTTTATTTAAATTTATTTACTTTCTATCGTTGTAATGTGTAGTGGGTGTGTTCAAACGGCTGAAACTTCTCAAGGAATTGAGGAAACAAATAAGTCCTTAAAAAAATTATTCAGAATGACATTTGCTTTCTAGAAATAATTATCCGGAGAAAAAAGTGGGACATCTGTATTTGTATATACCGGCAGCATGAACAAAAAAAAAAGGTGGCCCCCTTGGCTTCCTGGCAACCAATATTTTTGGCCCCAGTCCGCACTGACTACACACACGTATTCTGGTTCATACCAGCGACTTGCGGTGTAAACACGGTCAAAAAATTTGTTGTATGCCTCAACCACTGATTGATTTATTTTTTACTAATTGTAGCCGATGCTGTTTGTCCGCAAACAATCCGCAGACGTAACAAAACTTATTGCGATTGTCACACATTTTACTTTCTTTTATATTTGCACTGAAGCATGCACTAAAGTTGATTTCTTACTGCTTATGGATCAGTTTGGTTGTTATTTTATATGAAATTTGGTGATACTAAAAACCTACATCGTCCTAATAGTATACGCAATTGTAATAGGTTAAGATTGTCGATTAACGATATTCGGGTACAAGTCGAATAGTATTTAATAACTTATTAGATAGACTAAAATACCATAAAATAAGCTAATAAACAAACAAAATAATGTCTAGTTAATGTGAATCAAGAGTACGGATTTATTATGATCGGGCAAGAGGTATATTCCTTCTGCCTAGTGTGAATGTCAAGACGGTGATTAAACTTCGGTAACTCAGTCAAATTTCAACCGATTCTAATAAACAAACTCATAATAAACGCAAATTTAAAACGGCTTTCAATAAAAAAATAGAAATAAAATATTATGGATTGAAATAGGTTATCAAACTGTTGTTAAAGTTAAAATTGAAGTTAAAATCTGAAAATAATGGGAACTTCTGAATTTGAACGTCCGTAACTTTTCGAATTTTTATTGGATCTGACCGAACAGTACATCCTTATAATGGTCTGTGTTCCCGCTTTCAATTGCATTTTTATTTTGGAAATCGAATGGAAAATGACAGAGTCCTGCATTTTTATACACATGCAAGTACGTAAAAACAGGTTTTTTGAAAAAAATCGATCTTTTGGGGATGTTCGGAAAATTTCGTATATGACATTATCTTCAGTTCTACCAGCTCAACAACTTGCACTATGTCTCGTGAAAAGTATATTTTCACTGTGTTATAGTGCTATGAACAAGCAGGAAATAAATAACAATAAAAAAATAAATACCTATTTGAAATTCGCCAAAACACCAGAAATTGACTTGGAAAGTCGTCAAAAACATCACAGATCACATCTTAACCACTTTTTGGTACATTTCCCGAGATATATCACCGTTCTTTTCCGGGAGAAATTATGGAGAATCGCGACTAAACGAAATTTTTCCACTATGCACCGTAGTTTTGCGAATATGGCCGCGAAAAACAACTGGAGTTGTTTGGTCAGAATATAGGTAACGATGGTAACCAGGAGGGAGGGGGTATTGTTATGTTGTTATTATAAATAGGTTACTGCGATTCATAAAAAAAAAGCATACAAAATAATCAACTCAGAATTTTCCGACAGATGTCATGGAAGTCGGACCGCGGTAAATGTCAAATTAATTATCGGAACAATCGAAACTACACCGTTGCTATAATTAAAGAGAAATTTAATGCAATTTTAGACAGCTATGTTTGTATATCAATTATTTAGGCATCCCTAGCTAGCACTTTCACTACACAATTTCAACAGCATAAAATCACTCAGGTGTAACATAATGTTGTTAAATTCCAAAAATTCTCAAGTAATACACGATAAAACACGAATGACAATCATCGACTGTCAACCGCCAAGTCAAAATTAAACATTTCTCAAACTGACAGACGTAAATAAATAACAAAACTTGAACCTACCTCACAAAAACATCCAAACCAACAATTCCACGGCTCACTATAGTTTATTTACAACTCCGCGCAGGTAAATTAACCTCAAAATGTAGCACTAAAATCCGTCCTTACGTATCGTATTGTTAATCTAACGCGTAATTATAACACGAGAGACATTTCTTCCGGTGTGTTGTCTTGTCTCTGTATTGAAATCGCGCACGTATCCGTGACGTACGGCAAACTTTCACCTCACTCCGCGGGCTGCGCTCGCAAACTGATATACGAGCGCGCATTTCACTTCTTCGGGCTTTCAGTACGAAATTCGCGCCCGACCGGCTTCCGAATTGACCTTTCAATCGCAGGTTCCTGTTTCGCACGTCCGACGATAGGTGGCGCGCGTATCAGTCGAGAATCTACAGCGTTTCTGAACGTACCCTCGATTGACTTATTAGATACGTATTTAGGCATATTTATGTACAAAGTTAATACAGATTAGTAACAGAACTCATTTTATATTAAACTATAATGAAATATATAATAATTACGGTTGTTTTTGGTTGAAACGGCGTAGTATAGGTTCACTAGTTACGACTGTCAAAACCAAGGTCAAACGGTAAAGATACATAACCCCTAAATTTAACCTAGAAATTCGATTAAACAACAAAAAATTACCGAATAATCACCGAAAATGGAGGAAAACGAAGAGTGGTGGGATAATTTAACAGAAGAGGAGTTCCAATTAAACTTTAGATTATCCCGAAAAACCAGTATTTCCCTACAAGCAGAGCTACACGATTTAGAAAACGTAGACGACGAAACAACGGATAAAAACCTCCTATTTTGTTTATGGTTTCTGGGAAATACAAGACCGATCGAAGAAGCTGTGTCCGTATTCGGAATAGAGGGCGACACGAGTCGTTTATTACTGGAATATTTCCAAAAAATCACCGAATTAGGCGTTACGTATCTCGCGTGGCCTAACCAGGAAGAAGCTGCGCTTATTGAAAGAGGTTTTGTACGAGAATACGGCTTCTCCGGAGTTGTTGGGGTCCTCGGAAGTCTACATCTAAATATCGCTAACACCGGGATAAATACCGCGTATTACAACTCGGAAATGGAACGCGACACGATAGTGCTACAAGTTGTTAGTGATTGTAATTTATTGTTGCGTGATGTATCCGCGGGGTGCCCTGGCGGGAAAGATATAGAGACTATCTTAAAATCGAGTCCGTTGTATCAAAAATTAACAGACGAAGATGACTATTTGGTTAAAAATCGGAAACACCTGTTAGGGGGTACGCTACACCCCCAAATGAAAACTTTGTTGACGCCGTATAAAGGGAAGAATTTGAGCGATCGGCAACATCAGTTCAATATTTTGCACCATTGCGTTATGTATACGGTTGAACAGACGTTTAGGTGTATGGAAAACCGTTTCCCGCGGTTGACTGCTGTCGATAATTTGGGGGCCTCCTTGGCAACGCTATTGGTCTCCGCTATTTGCGTTTTGCATAATTTTACTAGGGTTAGAAACGATGGTTTGACTTTGTATATGTAAAAGCTTATTTTGTAATAAAGTTTTGTTAAAAAATAATAAAATGTTAATACATTTTTCTGTGACTTACCTATATTCTTCTTGTAACAATTCCTGTTTCAACGTCAAGTGCTGAAAGAAGAATTTTAAAACTAAAATTAGCAAGGAACAACAAACTCAACAAAAATACTTTAAAATATGTAAGCTAATACTGCTAAGATTCTCCATTTATAGTTTTTTTAATAGTATAACATTTTTGGGTATTTTTCGAATAATTGTTCGGGGTTTGGGAAAACTTATGTTAAAGTTATAGGACTTGTGGAGGACTTTCCAATGAAAAATGTTTCAGAAATTAAAAAATTATTCAGAAAGTTTACCGTTATAATCATTTCATTATCTTTTTTCTCATAGAAATCATTACTATAGTTCTTGTGGAATGTTTATAAACATTTGTCAGTTAATTTTCATTTGTTTAAACAAATTCTATTTGTTTAAATAATTCGTTTACCTCGACAATCTGTCTGAATTCTGTTTTCTGAGTTGGAAATGGCAGTTTATTACCTACATTATTCATTAAAAAAATCCTTCCTATTGTTTAAACAATCAATTGTAATTTATTTTCAACTTCTTTTCTAATTACGGTAGAAAAGTCAGTTTATTTGTGAAATTAACTTATAAATTTCATGTTCGTGATATCTAATCTGTATTATCTAATAAACCCTAATTTGATAAAACAAATATCATTTCTTTAAACATTTTTTTTGCAATTCGACCAAAATTTTTTTTGGATCGGTCTGACCAACTCTTATGTTGAAGTGACATCATTTATATTTTGGGGTGATTTCCAGTGTTTAAATAATAAAATAATATTCGTTTTCAATATTTCATCAACTTAAGAGGACAGGGAACAGTTCCAGACAGCAACAAATCAACATTATCTTGCGACACAAAGTCGTAGGAAATCAAAATAAGAAATAGAAAAAGAAATGTGATTCATAAAATTTGTTGACTTTAGAAAATTTAATAATTTTAAACAGAAATGTAACACCCCAATTTTCCGAAAAAAAGGATGTCAAATCATTTAAATTTTTTCGAATAATAGATATTGAAAACGAATAATATTTTATTATTTAATCAATGGAAATCATCCCAAAATATAAATGGTGTCACTTGAGAATAACAGTTGGCCAGGCCGATCTAAAAAAATGATTTTTAAGTGAATTGCAAACAAAAATTGTTTAAACAAATGGTATTTGTTTAATCAAATGTGGGTTTATTAGATAATAGGTTTGTTAAATATCTCGAACATGAAATTTATAAGATAATTTCACAAAAAAGCTGAAAACTTTTCTAGCATAATTAGAAAAAAAGTTGAAAATGAATAATAATTGATTGTTTAAACAATAGGAGGAAATTTTTTAATGAATAAGTCACTGTAAGATAATAATTTGCCATTTCGAACTCAGAAAACAGAATTCAGACTGATTTTCGAATTATTTAAACAAGTAGAATCTCTTTAAACAAATGTAAATTAACTGACAAATGTGTATAAACATTTCACTAGACTTGTAGTAATAATTTCTATAAGAAAAAAAGACTGAAATGATTAGAAGGATCAATTATCTGAAGATTGTACATTTTTTTATTTAAGGGTACTTTTCAGGGCACTATGGGGATGGTTTGGGGGCGTCAAATCCATATGTATAGGTCAAATTCTTCCTTGGAAAGTCCTGTACAAGTCCTTAAGTAACCTTAAGTTTTCCCAAACCCCGAACAAGTATTTGAAAAACACCAAAAAAATTCTTCTTCCCATGCATTTTCCCTTGTAAATTTAAGGCCTCGACAAGCACGCTTAAAAATCAAAATTTTAACAAGAAAAAATACGTATCCACTTTATTTGGATTTAGAAACGATTTGAGGAGATCATAGCTTTCTATCATCACAAAAGTTTTTGCAATGCATTTTTGAACCACCCCTAATGGGCACCGTTCTCCGTTCTCATACAGCAAGTTAAATTTAGGCAACTGATTTCACGATTTCAGTGCACATAACCTAGTAATACTCTCATAAGAATAAATGCTTTAATTAATCGATATATTGTAAACTGAATAAATAATAATTATTTCACTAGGAATGTTATGTGTGCGCATATCAGCCCTAAAAGTAAAACAACACGGCTAAAAAGATCGGAATTCCAAATTTAATTGATGTATAACGTAATAAAGTTTGGTTCAAACTTGCTAATATATGGGAACGATGTTCAAACCCGCTTTGTACCGCTTTGTAACTAGCAGCGATATCTGTTACCAACAGCGCAAACTACACCGATATTATACAAAATTACGAACACAACTTACTTAGCGCGATAACTACCAAAATATTTGATTTTAGACATTCAGCTACACACAAAACGATAGCTAATTATATCCGCAATGTCCACAAACCGTCATAACTTGTCCCGAAACACCATCAGGGGCAGCTCGTTATATAGAGCCAAGGAGCCATGGCACTACCTGTAGTTTCAACATCAGCAAGAATTTTTAATTAATTCTAAAAAACCTTTTTTTTCATTTTAAATGTCAAACAATGCCTGCGTAAGTTTAATGAGTAGTGAAACATCGCAACGCATTTCTCTCCCCAACACAACGCGGTTAACCGTGCTATCATACCGCCAACCGGGCCAACTTATTTCTGGCCCGGCAGATCGATAAACCGCGGGGCGGTGCGCGGGTGGGTGGGGTATAGCGACGTCGCCTTCTGTATGCGTATTTGGAGCCAAACTCCAGCTGGCTCAATCGAGTGCGGCATGCATGTGTTACTCGTATTTCGCGTCTCATATCGTCTAAATCTAGCACAAAAAGTTCCGCTCCGCGGCATACCCAATGAATCAAATTAGTTCATTACAGAATAAGCCTTTTCTAACATGTACTATTAAGGAAAAAGTGCAAATTAAACAGTTAGGTAGGCCTTTACCTGATTTGATCACTGTGAAAAAAACAGACTGTGGCAACATCTTCAAGCTCTAATGCGTTGACTCGCAAAGATCGAAGATTTCAATAAGCGTGTGATTGATTTATTTGCAAGTAAAAAAGAACGTCAAATGGACTTTATATATCGCAAAATATAACTTTTGAGTTTATTTTCAGTTAATTTTTTATACTTACTAGCTAACTACATATGTATTAATTTAGTAAAAACTGTTTGAAATTATAAACCTTAAAAGAAGTTTTTTCTTTATTTAAAAACCAAGGCATATTTTTCATGCTCTGTGGCTCTACCATCAAAATGTACCACGGGCCGCCACACCATAACATGCGAAAAACATCCTCAAAGCCTACCTTTGCAATGTCATGACTCATCCTCCACCAAACTTGGCCAAAAATACCGGAGGTCCGTTTTCAAAAGCATAGAACAGTCTGAATTTTGCGTAAAACTCCTCACCAACGGGTAATCGCCATCCGGCAGGCCTTTCGGAACACAACACGCGCACTTACGCGAAATATTAACGTCTTTTTACCACCGAAAAATGCAAAATAACGGGACGAAATTTAGCGCGAACGCAACACAAATCCGCCGGGCATGTTACTAAGTTCTCCGCCAATCAGCGCGCGGTACGGCAAGTCGGGCTTGCAGGATTCGCGCAGAGCACTCTGGATTCTTGGATTAGTGACGGAATCGGTCTAAACATACGTACTAAGTCATAAAAGTACTAATTAGTGTATTGGGTAAAATCGCGCTTGTTAATTAATTGAATATTTGCGGTTTTGCTATAGTTTTAATCACAACTCGAAAAAGTATTAAGGAAATTGGCTAAAATTGCAGTAATTACAGTATAAATAATTAATTTATAAATATGTATAGGTATGTATAGTTGACACAACAATTGGTAGAAATGTGGTGTTTTCTATAGAAACCCTAGTATTTCAGTCATAGGCGTATCCAGGGGGGCAAGGGGGCAGCTGCCCCCCCCCCTTTCGTATTTTTGTATTATGTTTATTTCATAGCACTCTTTGCCATATGGACACTAGGGTGGTTATTTTTGTTTAGAAAGCAACGATCCGCTCTAAATCGTTTCCAATCCAAAAAAAAGTGGACACGTATTTATTTTTAATTTTAATAGTGCCTTTCGAGGCCTCAAATTTACATGGGAAGTAGACATTTTTTGGTATTTTTCGAATAATTGTTCGGGATTTGGGAAAACTTATATTAAAGTTATAGGACTTGTAGAGGACTTTCCAAGGAAGAATTTGACCTATTATACATATGGATTTGACGCCCCTAATTCACCCCTCAGTGCCCTGAAAACTACCCAAATGAAAAAATGTACATTTTGCAGAAAATTGACCGTTCTAATCATTTAATTATCTTTTTTTCACAGAAATCATTACTATAAGTGTCGTGGAATGTTTATAAACATTTGTCAGTTAATTTCCATTAGTTTAAACAAATTATATATTTTTTTAAATAATTGGTTTTTCTCAAAAATTCGTCTGAATTCTGTTTTCTGAGTTCGAAATTGCAGTTTATTACCCTAGAGGTACATTAGCCATTACAAAATTCCTTCCTATTGTTTAAACAATCAATTATAACTCATTTTCAACTTTTTGTCTAATTATGGTAGAAAAATCAGTTTATTTGTGAAATTAACTTATAAATTTCATGTTCGTGGATATCGAGTCTGTATTATCTAATAAACCCACATTTGTCTAAACAAATGCCATTTCTTTAAAGATTCTTTTTTGCAATTCGCCTAAAATTATTTTTTTATGTCGGTCTAGCCAACTGTTATGTTGAAGTGACATCATTTATTTTTTGGGAAGATTTCCAGTGTTTGAATAATAAAATAATATTCGTTTTCAATATTTCATCGAATTAGAGTACAGGGAACAAAAGTTGTTGACTTTAGGAAATTTAATATTTTAAAAAGAAATGTAACTCCCCAATTTCCAGCAAAAAAAGCATTTCAAATTATTTCATTTTCTTTCGAATAAATGATATTGAAAACGAATAATATTTTATCATTTAAACAATGGAAATCGTCCCAAAATATAAATGGTGTACTTGAGAATAACAGTTGGTCAGGCAGATCGAAAAAAATGATTTTTAAGTCAATTGCAAACAAAAATTGCTTAAACAAATTGAATTTGTTTAATCAAATGTGGGTTTATTAGATAATAGGTTTGGTAAATATCTCAAACATGAAATTTATAAGATAATTTCACAAAAAAGCTGAAAACTTTTCTAGCATCATTAGAAAAAAAGTTGAAAATGAATAATAATTGATTGTTTAAACAATAGGAAGAAATTGTTTAATGAATAAGTCACTGTAAGATAATAATTTGCCATTTCGAACTCAGAAAACAGGATTCAGACTGATTTTCGAATTATTTAAACAAGTAGAATTTCTTTAACAAATGTAAATTAACTGACAAATGTTTATAAACATTCCACTAGACTTATAGTAATAATTTCTATGAGAAAAAAAGGACTGAAATGATTAGAAGGATCAATTATCTGAAGATTGTATATTTTTTCATTTAAGGGTAGTTTTCAGGGCACTATGGGGATGGGTTGGGGGGCGTCAAATCCATATGTATAATAGGTCAAATTCTTCCTTGGAAAGTCCGCTACAAGTCCTTAAGTAATCTAAAGATTTCCCAAACCCCGAACAATTATTTGAAAAATACCAAAAAATGTCTTCTTCAAAAAAAATATATTGAAGTATCCTATTGGGCACCCTTCTCCCATACAGCAAGTTAAATTTACACAACTGCCCCCCCCCCTTCCGATTTGAGCTGGATACGCCCATGCTATTTAAAATTAATAATTAAAATTTATAAAACCGTGTATTGGAGGTTGGCCGCCATTTTTGAGACCAAATTCCGCATCACGGTTTACACACAAGGTTCCCTCCTTTAGATTCTTACCTCTACGGCAATGCGAGTACGTTCCACTATTTTAGGTAAGCGGCAAAAGCACATAAACGAACGTAGACGAGGTTGTGTTTTTATTTCGTCGACTAGTTTCGCGTGGTAGAATAGTGTAGTTAATTAATAATGATCTCTTATACGAATTCCATGGTGTTGACATTACAAACAAACTAAACCATTGCACTGATATTGTCGTTAACGACAGTTATTGTTAATACGTGGTTAATAATATGACTGGTTTTATCGCTGTGCACTGCGGTGAGTACCAAAAACGAAATTGTGGTTATGTGATTGTCAAGATTTACCTATTTTTTCCCCTAATTTAAGGTGCCGGACATCACAGCGAGAAAAATTACAGCAAGTACAACCAATTAGCGAAAAAGGCTTGCCGTGCTGGTGTTCGGGTGCTAAAATCAGGAGGTTGCGCTATGGAGGCCGTCAAAGCTGCTGTGATAGGTAAATCTTTATTTAAAAATCCCAAAAACCATCAGAATATTCGGTATTTTAACAATAACCGATCGTTTCTCAGTTTTAGAAAATGACCCGTTGACAAACGCAGGATACGGTTCTAACCTAACCACAAACGGTTATGTTGAATCCGACGCTTCCGTTATGGACGGTCGGTCCCTGGTTTACGGGGGTTGTGGGGCTGTGCAACGCGTGAAAAATCCGATCGAGTTGGCATGTAATATCTGCGTGAAACAATCGGAAAGTTTGCCGATGGGGCTGGTGCCCCCGTCTTTGTTGGTTGCCGATGGTGCGTTTGATCATGCAACTACGGAAGGGATTAGGACTGTTACGAACCAGGATCTCGTGAGTCCGAAGGCGTATAAGCAGTTTTCAAAGTATAAGACAATGCTTGATCAGCATAACAATAAGCGGAAATTTAATAGATTGGATACTGTTGGTGCTGTTTGTATAGATGACTCGGGACATGTTGCTTCGGGGTGTAGTTCAGGTTTGTAAAACAAAGAAATTTAACGAAATACTTTGGCACCCCTAAATTTGTAAACAATAGTGGTAAACGTACACCGTATTATTATGAAAATATAACGCCTTTTTAGTTGGTTTTTATTTTAATGGTTAATAAATTTGACTTTTGTCTTCGACTATCCTGTGTAAAAAGAAGTCAAATTGCAGTCACCTTATAAAAAAAAAATCAAGTTTTAGCATAAAGTTCAAGTTAAATCAAGTTAAATACGAAATAACAAATAGAGTCATAAATACTGCATCTTAGACACATGTTGCACCCCATTTTTACCAGATTTTTGCATCAAATGCTCGAATTTGTATTCAAACGAGTCTGTGCCTGCAATCTGTAGTTTGCACAAGATAACTCTGTCACGCGGAAGACATCATGCGACGCGGAAAGCCAACAAGCAAGGAACAGCGTTCTGTAATTATCGCATTTCATCAGGAACAATTGTCAGTTCGTGAAAATGCAAGAAATAAGTCAACGATAAGTGAGTCAACGATAAGTGACACACTTCACCAATATGAAGAAACATGGAATTTGGATGACGTGTTCGGCCGGGACTATCACGAATAATTTCCCAAGCGGATTAAGAACGATTAAAATTAATTTTTAAGCAAAACAGAAAATTGACCGCAACTAAAATCACCTCTGAAGTCAATCGCGACTGTGAAAGACCAATTTTCGTAAGCACAGGGAAACGACGTCTCCAAGCGGAAAGTCTGCATGGACACTAGGGTGGTTCAAAATGCATTGCAAAAATTTTTCTGGTGATAGAAAGCAACGATCCCCCCCAAATCGTTTCCAAATCCAAAAAAAGTGAACACGTTTTTTTTTTTTCTTCGAAATTTTGATTTTTAATGGTGCCTATCGATGCATCAAATTTATGCATGGGAAAAAGACATTTCTTGGTATTTTTCGAATAATTGTTTGGGGTTTGGGAAAACTTAAGATTAAAGTTATTGGACTTGTAAAGGACTTTCCAATGAGGAATTTGAGCTATTATACATATGGCTTTGACGCCCCCAACCCACCCCCACAGTGCCCTGAAATCTACCCTTAAATGAAAAATGTACATTCTTCAGAGAATTTACCCTTCTAATCACTTCATTCTCTTTTTTCTCATGGAAATCATTACTATAAATCTAGTGGAACGTTTATAAACATATGTCAGGTAATTTCCATTTGTTTAAACAAATTCCATTTGTTTAAATAATTCGCTTTTCTCGAAACTCCGTCGAACATCTGTATTCTGAGTTCGAATTGACAGTTTATAATCTTAGAGTGACATTATTCATTAAACAAATTCTTCCTATTGTTTAAACAATCAATGATTATTAATTTTCAACTGTTGTTCTAATTATGGTAGAAGTCAGCTGTTTTGTGAAATTAACTAATAAATTTCATGTTCGAGGTATCTTGCCTATGTTATTAGCTAATAAACCCATATTTGTTTAAACAAATTCCATTAGTTTAAACAATTTTTTTGCAATTCTCATAACATTCATTTTTTTAAATCGATCTGGTCAACAGTTATTGTCAAGTGACATCATTTATATTTTGGGATGATTTCCATTGTTTAAATAATAAAATATTATTCAAATGCATAATGGTGATATACAGGTGGTATGTAAATTTTAAAATAAATTAAAAGTTACAGCCACAACCTGGATTTGAACCAGGGACCTGGGACCTGGTTCAAATCATTATTAAGTAAAATATTATTCGTTTTCAATATCGTTTATTCGAAAAAATTGGATTGATTTAAAATCCTTTTTTCGGGAAATTGGGGAGTACATTTCTTTTAAAAATATTAAATTTCCTAAGTCAACAAATTTTATTAATCATATTTCTTTCTGCATTTCTTATTCTTATTTCCTACCACTGTGTGTCACATGATAATGTTGATTTGTCGCTGTCTGCAAACTGTGCCCTGTACTCTAATTTGATGAAATATTGACAACGAGTAATATTTTATTATTTAAACAATGGAAATCATCCAAAAATATAAATGATGTCACTTGAGAATAACATAACTGTTATTCTCAAGCCAGACCGATCTAGAAAAAATTATTTTAGTTGAATTGCAAAAAAGGAATTGTTTAAAAAAAAATAGGATTTGTTTAAACAAATGTGGGTTTATTAGATAATATAGGCAAGTTAATTTCTCAAAAAAGCTGAATTTCCTACCATAATTAGAAAAAAGTTGAAGATGAATAATAATTATTGTTTAAACAATAGGATATTTTTAAATGAATAATGTCACTATAAGATAATAAACTGCCATTTCAAACTCAGAAAACAGAATTCAGACGGATTTTCGAGAAAAACAAATTATTTAAACAAATAAAACTTGTTTAAACAAATGGAAATTAACTGACAAATGTTTATAAACATCCCAGTACCCTTATAATAATGATTTCTATAACAAAAATGAGAATGACATATCTAGAAGGGTCAATTTTCTGAACAATCTACATTTTTTCATTTAAGAGTAGTTTTCAGGGCACTGGGGGTGGATTGGGGGCGTCAAAGCCATATGTATAATAGCTCAAATTCTTCATTGGAAAGTCCTCTGCAAGTCCTATAACTTTAGTCTTAAGTTTTCCCAAACTCCAAACAATTATTCGAAAAATACAAAAAAATGTCTTTTTCCCATGCAGTTTTTTATGTAAATTTGAGGCCTCGACAGGCACCATTAAGAATCAAAATTTCGAAAAAAAGAAAAATAGGTGTCCACTTTTTTGGATTTGGATACGATTTGGGGGGCTCGTTGCTTTCTAAATAAAAATAGCCAATTTGAACCACCCTAATGGACACGTTGCCGTACGAAAACCTTCGTTGGGGAAATCGTCAGAAACAACCTCAGTGGACACGAACACATCGAATTTTAATCGTTCTTAATCCGCTTGGGAAATTATTCGTGATAGTCCCGGCCGAACACGTCATCCAAATTCCATGTTTCTTCATATTGGTGAAGAATGTCACTTACCGTTGACTCACTTATCGTTGACTTATTTCTTGTATTTTCACGAACTGACAATCGTTCCTGATGAAAAGCGATAATTACAAAACGCTTTTCCTTGATTGTTGGCTTTCCGCGTCGCATGATGTCTTCCGCGTGACAGAGTTATCTTGTGCAAACTACAGTTTGCAGGCACAGACTTGTTTGAATACGAATTCGAGCATTTGATGCAAAAATCTGGTAAAAATGGGGTCGCAACATGTGTCTGAGATGCAGTGTTTATGACTCTATTATTTCGTATTTAATCCTTTTTAATGGAAACTAGAAAATTCCCAACAACCAGTTACAAAACAGCATAAACGTTGCATAATAATTAAATATAAAAATTATTTTAAATTAGCGCATTTAATGATGTCGTATGTTACTGGAAATCTATGTTACGAATGTGTTCTCTATTTGGTAGAAATAGAGGTGCCTATTGCTACGTTATCAGTGCTTTTATCATTATTTCCTATATGTTTACTATGTGTCCGAACTTCCATGAGCGGCAGTGTACTTTGTGTTACGGAATCAACATTTTTTTAATGTGTTCTAGGTGGTTTGTTAATGAAACGACCCGGTAGAGTTGGGCAGGCCGCCCTGTACGCAAGCGGTGTTTGGGCTGACAGTTTCAACTTAGAAGAATCGTCAGTTGCCGTCTGTACCACAGGGTGCGGGGAACACCTAGTTCAAACTCAATTAGCAAAGGAAGTAGGTACAAATTTGAAAAATTGCTCCTGTCCCACAACGGACTTATACAAAATTATGCGGGAGAAATTTTTAGGTACGAAACGATTTTTAAAACAAACGTTTAACGTTAAATGAAACTAATTATTTTATTTTAGGTTCTAGGTATCTTCATAATATTAAGCAAAAACACGGGGGTGCTTTGGTCCTCCATATGTCAAAAAGTGGGGAAGGCGCTGTGCTTTGGGCCCACTCTACAGAGTCGATGAGCGTTGCTTATATGAAAACTACGGACACTAGAGCAAAGGTACGTTTTTTTAACAATATTTTATGACTGAAAAAAAAAACGGCTACGTAATATTTTTTTTTTTTCAGAGTATGATGTCTCAACTACCCGAAAACATCAAAGTTGGCAGTGACGTAAACATCGGCGGCAGCCATTTTTATATCAAGCCACAATGTTAATATTATCTAGCAAAATTTTGACGTATTAATTTATTTTGTATTATAATAAGGCACTTGATTCTTTAAGCAAATAAATTATTTTCCTACAATTAGAAATCTCGTCGTTTGTCTTTGTTCTTGTTGCGCCTAACATAAAACTGTTTAAAGAAATAATAGAGGCAAGTACTACAAAATCAACTGTTTTATTTTTGAGAAATGCATAAAAATTGCACGTACAAAAGTATAAAATAAATATAGGTGTATCTACAAAGAATCTCACAACACGATTAATAAAAGCTTTTTTTTAATAGTACGTTATAGTAAGGTATTTTTTTTATAAATATTAAATATCTATTTTATATAAAAATTGTAGCATGATCCGAAAAAATCACTCAAAATTTTGATTTAAGGTATTATAAATACTTGTATAAATATAAAATTTGTGTATGTAAACTTGTGCTTAGCAAATATATTAGAAGTTGTGCGTTGCTTATTACTATATTTTTTTGTATCGTAATTACATTACATTACATTCATTTATACAGGGTGACTCATAACGTACGGAGGAGATTCCAATTGTCATTTTAAAGATAAACGAATAGCTGTAACTTTTATTTTTATAAATTATTCGTCATTTTAAACTGAACATTGTATTAAATAACGGGCATCTATAATCAGGCATCTTTAATTTAAATTTAAAACATCTCTTACTAGCACAGATTGTAAAGAATGTTCAATAATACATGCAACTTATACAAATATAGATTTTCTACTTTGCATTCACAATGCACACATTGTAACACTGTTTTCGGTGTTACAATTAACACATTGTAATACCGAAAACAGTAACATTTTTGTCTAAGATTGGTACACATTGATATCAAATGCCATATGTCAAACGTACAATACATAACCCAACATAACCACACCCTGCATCTTCTTAATCGCTTGCAATCGCATAAACTGCGAAATATCAATATTCTATACATATTTAAACATGGGTGTAGCCTGCTATAGTATGGCCAAAGGATTGGGGCTTTCTTAGTTTTGCTGTGTTCATCAAAATACGCCAGCATGATGTTTGCGGTGATTTTGAGTTTTACGACTCTGGTAAGTGATTGTTATCATTCTTTTCAACTAAACATCAAATCCCCTTTTCAGATATAATTCAAGGACCACATTTACTTTAATAAGGTATTATGCGAAGATCAACCCTACATCGTAGATAGGAACGATTTTAATTACTGCTGCGAGATTGTATATGCGCAATAAATGGTTTATCAGCATACACGTACGAAGCTATAGTACATTTAAAGTGTAGAGGATTTCTTAGTTTATGTAACATATAAGTTTACGGTAATATTTTGGACGCTTGGATGCTCGGTTCAATTCGTATTTGTTTTTGTCCGTCGCTTTCGACTTTGTCGTAGTTCTGGTTGTGTGCAACGTATTTGTATTACCTCCATCACATGTAATTTTACTAAGTACAATTTATTCTAATAAACTACTTTGCCGAAATTAGAATTGGGTTTCAATTATAAGTGCTTGTAAATATATAAGCCGCAACGGCTACGTAGCGGAATTAGGTAGACACCGCTATTAAACGTTAAGCGTTATAACAATTCTCTAGTAAGTTCTTGTTCTTCAAAGTAACTAATCAGTCACCGCCAAACACTTCTATTCTGATTATTATACTTATGAAACCACTATTTTAAAGTTGTTTTTTAGGTTAAGTTTCATGTATTTATCACAGTAGGGTTAAAAGTGTTGCCCCAAGCTCCATTATGATCATCGTTGCGACCTCGCTGAATATATATTCAAACTTGTAGGCTAAAGTAGAGTAAAATTATTCACAATTAGATTTTGTCATGATTTTATCTCATCGATCTCATCCTTAACGAAGTTGACAGTTACTACAGTGCTGCCACGTGGAACCCGCAAAATACCCTAGATTCTAATTTAGCGCGATATAGTAACCACAATTTCTAAATTTATATAAAATTAATGACGCAAAGTAGAAAAAATAGTATATTACACTCGTTTTATAAGACGTATTGGCGCACTCGTTCCATTTGGGCACTCCTCGCTACGCTCGTCGTGCCCAAAACAACTCGAGCGCCAATTTGACGTCTTATAAAACTTGTATAATAATATACTATTATATGTGCCATGTTACTCTGTCTGCAATATTGCAGCAAAAGAATTATAATTAATCCGGACCTGTGCAGACCGACCGTCGTGTAGTCCCATAAGCCACACCTACTGACGCCGCTTTCAATATAAGAAAAACGCCGATATAGCGTCTCCTTTCTATACCATCTCGATGGTTTAGGTCAAAAGTTTACTAAGAAAAGATATTTATTTTAGTCTTCTGTTGCTACTCCTTCAATCTCCTACATACATTATGATTCACCCTGTATATAGATTCTAAATTAATCACAAAATTTTCGTTTGCAGGAATCGCATTTGAAAAATCAGTACAAATATTAAATATGAAAATACTTATTTTTCAAACGCTTAATCTACGTTTACGTTTAAAGGCAAGAGTTTTATCCTACTTTATTAATTTCTTAATCTTCGGTTTACTAGAAAAGAATGATTTTTAGAGTAAATTTCTAATGAAACATAATAAAAATGCTGTCAATATTTTTCAAGTGTCGTAAATTTTTAAAACAAGAAAATCGCAAAAATTAAAAAAGTGTAACACGTAAACCGTATTATAAAAGCAAAATAATATCACTACAACACAATGCAATCAACACAAACATCGGAGGATCACATTTGAACGGCAACATAACCGCACTTCTACAATTTCTTAAACGCAGCCGTACTCGTACCAGATGGCGCTCTCCTTCGCGTTTTCCGATTTCTTCTTGTCCGTCGTCGGCGCGGGGTTCGCGTCCCTCGTTTCGTTGCCGCTATTCGACGGTTGGGCCCCGGCCGGGGGCCTCGGTTGGGATTCGTTGTAAACCGTCGAGATCTTGTTGAATACCAGGAGGGGCCCGCCGCCCGTCGACGGAGGATTCTGAGGGGGCCCCGGGGGCGGAGCCCCCGAAGCCGCCACCGGCGGCGGCTCGTCCTCCGATAGATAAACAGTCCTACGCGTTCCCACCGAACCCAAACTCAGCGCGCTGCCGGGGCCCCCGGCCGGAGGTTCCCTCGGAGAGTACAGTTGATCACCTACGGAATTATTTATAGGTTAGGTAATGTCTTGTGTTTTACGGAAAAATGTATGGAATAGTTGGGTTGAAATGAATATAAATGAAGAAAAAGCAGATACAAAGTAATAAATAAATGAAAACGTCAAATATTCCATAATTTTTGAGGTTATACTTACGTTAGTTTAATAATCTATATTATACCTACTCTAAACGCCTACTAACTTAATTAATATAAGCTAAGCAAAGCTTCCTAGGCACTTAAGGCTCCTAAAGTGAAACGCAGCTTGTATATACGTGTCCCATATAAATATATAAAATTATAGAAGAAAACGTAGGACCTTACGCGTTCAACTCTTACAACAATGTGCAGTCACGGTACTTCAAGTGTAGCAGCCGTTTGTCACTCAATGCGGCCGGTAGTGAATGCTTTCGGTTCACTTCCAAAAAGCAGGAAAAACACGGATTAATCCAAAATATTACGATGTATACAACATAAGTTTTAAATTCTCAATGATATAAATGTTTTTTTTAGGTTATAACAGATTTTTTGTAGGTTATAACAGATTTTTTATAGGTTATAACAGATTTCAGTTGGTACACCCGATTATGAAATTAAAATGGCAAATTATCCAATTTTTTTATCAAATGTCAAACTTTAACAAACCAAACCTAGAGCGACATTATTAAACACGGATTAATTAAAAAAAAAACAGTGTAAACTTAAAGTATACAACACAAATTTAAATTCCCGATAAAAAAACAACTATAAACGATTTTCCTATAGGTTATAACAGATTTTCTTATAGGTTATACCAGATTTATGTTGGCACACCTGCCTTTCAAACTCAAATACGTCAAAATATCCGACAAATGTCAAACTTTTCATCAATTGTCAAACTTTAACGAACCTAACCTAGAACGGCATTAGAAAACTTACAATTTCTCTCACCTGCGACGCTGTTCCTGTGCGCTGTGACGTCGCGGTGCGAAGAACGTCTCATCGCGATCTCGTCTCTGGGTTTCTGCCCGTGCAAACTTCCTGACGATCTTTTCAGAGTCTCGACACGGTGCGACGGATCTTCGACACTGTTGTCGGAATCGTTACCGGCCGATTCACCCGAGCCCCCACCTATCGTGAACTGCGATTGGTTCAGCCTGCCGTCATCGTGCCATGATCGACGATTCTGCAAAGTTTCAAAGAGAAATTGTTCAAATTGTCCATTTTATAGCAGTTTTAAGGAAAAAGAATCACGTACAAGTTTATAAGCTATTTATCTAGAAATGGGGGTAAAAATTTAAATTTTGGGAATCTGTTTCTGAGAGGTTAACACCTAAAGAATATTGTATGATAATTTCATAAACAAATTCTTAATATTGGCTGAGTTATAGCAGTTTTCTGTAAAAAGTGTTTGTCTAGTTATGAGGATACAAATTTCGAATTTACAATCTTACAAACTTACCCTTGTAGTTTTATTTATTATATCCGAGCTGGCCTTCCGCACCCTTCTGACTAGCGTAGCTCCAAAGCCCTTCCTATAAAGAAACAAAAGAGACATACAAACAATTCTTGTAACTTTTCCAAAAAGATGAGTAATTCTTACTTTTTGGCTGACGCGTTGTCCAGCTTTCGGTAATGTTCCATTATTTTCTCCTCGAGTTTTTCCTTCTGTCTACATAGATTATTCAATTTATCGGTGAATACTTTCTCCTCGTTGTGGTACTGCTGTTTATCCTCCAAGGAGTGCGTCAAAAGAGAGTGGTACTGCGACAGCAACTGCGAGACGTGGTCCATTAGAGCTCTACGATCAGCATCTAGCGAATGGTTCATCTCAAATAGCATCTAAAAATAAAAATAAAAATTATTTTTTTACTTGTCTAGCTCACAGATAAATTGGTTTATTAATCGTGAAAATTATAGCTCTCTACAAGTTGTGGTTTAGCCGGGAGAATTTTTTAAATATCTGCTTTCACCATAATTAGCAACTAAAATGTTGTGATTTTACTTCATATGGCACGACATGCATAGTTGATGGGATAGAAATTATTATTATACCTGTCAAGCTCACAGATAAATTGGTTTATTAAAAATTATAGCTCTCTACAAGTTTGAAGAAATTGTACAAGAAATTGTGCAAGAAATTGTACAAGAAATTGTCCAAGAAATTGTACAAGAAATTGTACAAGAAATTGTACAAGAAATTGTACAGTGGTTTAGCCGGGAGAATTTTTTAAATATCAGATTTCACCAAAATTAGCAACTAAAATGTTGTAATTTTAATTCATATGGCACGACATGCAAAGTTGATGGGATACAATTTATTATTATACGTGTCAAGCTCACAGATAAATTGGTTTATTAATCCTGAAAATAGTAGCTCTCTACAAGTTGTGGTTTAGCCGGGAGAATTTTTTAAATATCAGATTTCACGAAAATTAGCATCTAAAATGTTGTGATTTTACTTCATATGGCACGACATGCAAAGTTGATGGGATAAAAATTATTATTGTACGTGTCAAGTCCACAGATAAATTGGTTTATTGATCCTGAAAATTATAGCTCTCTACAAGTTGTGGTTTAGCCGGAAGAATTTTTTAAATATCAGATTTCACGAAAATTAGCAACTAAAATGTTGCGATTTTACTTCATATGGCATGGCATGCAACGTTGATGAGATAAAAATTATTATTATACGTGTTAAGCTCACAGATAAATTGGTCAATTAATCCTGAAAACTATAGCTCTCTACAAGTTGTGGTTTAGCCGGGAGAATTTTTTAAATATCAGATTTCACCAAAATTAGCAACTAAAATGTTGTAATTTTAGTTCATATGGCACGAAATGCAAAGTTGATGGGATACAATTTATTATTATACGTGTCAAGCTCACAGATAAATTGGTTTATTAATCCTGAAAATAGTAGCTCTCTACAAGTTGTGGTTTAGCCGGGAGAATTTTTTAAATATCAGATTTCACGAAAATTAGCATCTAAAATGTTGTGATTTTACTTCATATGGCACGACATGCAAAGTTGATGGGATAAAAATTATTATTGTACGTGTCAAGTCCACAGATAAATTGGTTTATTAATCCTGAAAATTATAGCTCTCTACAAGTTGTGGTTTAGCCGGGAGAAATTTTCCACTACTCACATCACACTTTTGCTGAAGTTTTGCATTCTCTAGCTGTAAACCAGCCGCCATGTCTGATCTAGAGCTCAACTCTCCCTGCATCTCTGTGTTTCCGATCCGCAGCTTCCCCATCTCCAACTTCAGGTTCCTGTACTCATCCTGAAGCCCTCGATACTCAGATTTTAATCGTTCATTTGCAGTAAATAAATTCCTAAAATCATCCTAAACACAAAAAATAAAATAAAATAAAGTTTTCATAATGGAAATGTTTATTGAAAGATGGAATAAATTGGAAGAAGGAACAAAATGGAAGAAGAAAGAAACTGGAAGAAGGAAGAAATTGGAAGATGGGCAAAATTGGAAGATGGACAAAATTGTAAGAAGGAAGAAAATGGAAGAAGGAACAAAATGGAAGTAGGAAGAAACTGGAAGAAGGAAGAATTTGGAAGATGGGAGAAATTGGAAGAATGAAGAAACTGGAAGAAGGAAGGAATTGGAAGAAGGAAGAATTTGGAAGATGGGAGAAATTGGAAGAATGAAGAAACTGGAAGAATTTGGAAGAATGAAGAATTTGGAAGATGGGAGAAATTGGTAGAAGGAAGAAATTGGAAGAAGGAAGAATTTGGAAGATGGGAGAAATTGGAAGATGGAAGAAATTGGAAGAATGAAGAAATTTGAAGAAGGAAGAAACTGGAAGAAGGAAGAATTTGGAAGATGGGGGAAATTGGCAGATGGAAGAAATTGGAACAATGAAGAAACTGCAAGAAGGAAAAGAATGGAAGAAGGAAGAATTTGGAAGATGAGAGAAATTGGAAGATGGAAGAAATTGGAAGAAGGAAGAAATTGGAAGAATGAAGAAACTGGAAGAAGAAAGAATTTGGAAGATGGGAGAAATTGGAAGAATGAAGAAACTGGAAGAAGGAAGAAATTGGAAGAAGGAAGAAAATTGAAGAAAACGGAAGAAGATATAAAATGATTTACCTTTAGCTTGGAATGCTCTGCTCGTAAGTTACCCAACGTTTTTGATTCATTCTTTAGAGCATCTTTTTCCTGCTCTAAAGATGTAACTTTCTTCTCGAAGGTGACATTTGTGTCCTTGAGGATCCTAACCTCCGATCTGAGGTCCCTGTTCACTTTTTTCGCCGACTCCAACTCCACTTTCAACTGTTCGTATTCAACAGAAAGTTGCTCATGCAGCGTCCGTATAGTTACTTGGTCCAATAATAACGTATCCCGATGGTTGCTCTGCACTTTCTGCTGTTCTGCCAACTGAAAATTATACATTTGTAGAAGTTTGTACGATGCATTTAGCAAAAAATGGTAAGATAAGGTAACCGTACCAAATTCCGACATATTTCCGTTTCCTTGGTTAAAATAAGTTATTTAATACTTTGTTTCTTTAAGAATGGTAAAACAAACGTTCAACATTCTCAATTATCAACCGTACTAACAAAAATTAATGAAAAAAATATCTTATGCCCCAACTGGACAAAAAAAAATACATAATCTTACCTCTTCTTTTTCGGCAACTAGCTGGCTGTTGGCCAACTGCAGCGCAGTCTGTTGGGCAGTCAAAGAATTAACCTGCGATGTTAAAGTGGCAATATTGACCTGCATGCGGGCATTTTCCGACTGCAGCTGTTTATTGGCCTGCTGGGCGCTCGTCAGTTCCGAACACAGCTTCTCGCACTGCTTGTTCCACTCGGCGCTGATAGAGGACACCACTTGCTCCGTTTGCGAGAGTATATCCGATTCCAACCCGTCCAAGCTGGCCGTGCATTTACCGCAAACATTTCCTTCAACGGAATTGCTAAAATTCTTTTTCAGCAGATTTGCGACTTCCGGATTTTGGAGCATATTTTCGATGATCACGTTCATGTCGTTCTCTAAGACGTCGAGGTTTAAGCCTAATTTTTCGAGGCCACCTTTTAGTTTTTCGTTGTTTATTTTTTCGGAAATTAAGTCTTTTTGTAGTGTTGATATTGTCTCTGTGTAGACTGTGGCTTGCGATAGAAGCTCCTGGGATTTCTTCTCGTATTCTTGGAGCTTCTCGATCTGGATGTTGTTCGTTTGTTTCTCCTTGTTTAGTTTTGTTATTTCCCTTTCAAGTTTGTCGCATTTTTCGGTGTATTGGTCCAGGCTTACGTCTTTCACCTGTCAGATAAACAGAGGTTAAAAATTGTTTAATCTTATGTGTCTACACTGATAAAAATGAGTGCAAATTTACAAATGAAATTTACATTTTTTTCAGTAAACCTACCCTATTTGTCGGCAATTTTACCATAATTTTAAGCAAAAATACTAAATATCATTGAAAATGCATATACATTCATTAATTGTACAAACTATATGTAAATTTGCTAACAAGTTTGTAAATTTCATAATAACAATTACTTCAACGGAATAAAATTACAAATCTATACATTAAAACTACTGTCTGATATGTAAATTTGCCCTCTGCTCGTGCAATTTTCCTTTCTAGATGGTAAAGTGCTACCGAGATAATTTTTATCGCGCTTGCGCTATAATGGGATATACAGTTCGAGTTCCGTTCGCCATCCGTTTGGTTGTGTTTACAGGAGCTAAGTTAGAGTTTTATTGAGTGCGATTGTTATATACAACTAATCTAACACTGTTAGTGCCTCTGTGACTTATCCTTTATCGGTGTCGTGTGGAATATTTGCCCCATATGGTTCTATAGTATTAAAAGATATAATATTGGTACATTTATCTCTTTGTATATTATGGAGGACTTTGCAAATATATACTACAAAGTGCAGGTAAAAGTTTGCAGTCTTGATATGTATAATTTCACTTTCACTAATTGGATGTTCTTTTTAGGATACAAGTGTTGATGATACTGACATTCTACAAATTCAAGGACTTGTGTGGTGTCCATAGGTAAGATTTCGCTTATTGTTCTTTCTTGTACATGCGGTCTTACAATCAAATTTATTACTAACATGTATAACACATATCATTTCAATCACCGATATAAAAAATACTTTTCTATAAACACTCATTAATAACTTTACACACACTCGGTACCTCAAAGGAAAGCAGCTGCTGACATTGTTATACCCTGTATATGATATATGACTCATGTACTTCTTATTTTGATTTCAGGTGACACATTTTGGACTATATTATATGCTGTGGTTGGATTATCCCCAGGTTATCTTACTCTGGAGACGGTTTAGCTTTTTAAAAATTATTCCAAGTCAGGGTTCAAAAACGAATAAGGTGACGTAAGTTTACCATTTCAACTTAATATTGTTGAAATAATACTTAATTTATATTTAAAAGATATGTTTCTCTCTGTTAAGCAGATCGATTTATTTTTTATACTACATATATGTAGATAAGTATAGTCCATGGGTTCCTATTTTATTTCATTTACTTATGATTACATTTTTGTCAAGAATTTCTATTTATTTAATGTTAAAAATATGTAGATGTAAAACTCCAATTATTTTTTGTTCTTATTTATGATCTCCACATTAATAGGATTTTACTAGTGATTTTACAGTTGACAATACAGGCTTGTCCGAGCAGTCGCAAAACCAGTTTACAAACAGTTCTTTTGTGAGAAACCAGATAATGTTTCATTGGTATTTATAATGGAGTTATCATAGCAACATATGTGGTCCATCACAAAAGTACTGATTGTTAACTGGTTTTCAGTTGCTTGGAGAAATCTAATATTAAAGTTGCAGAAAATTTACTGCACAACAATTAATTGCAATTCCGTGTTTACGGTAAATTTACTGAACGTCAGTAATTTTACTTACAAAAGTATATATAAAACCGTGCACATCGGAAACCTCATTTCAAATGAGAAGTAAATTTAAGCTCAAAGTAAAATTACAAACCACATGGTTTGTAATTCCCTTCGATACACGGAGGTTAAAAATGACCGCCGTGCCACACGGTAAAATTACCTTTTCAGTTTTATCAGTGTAGTCTAGTAATCTTTCCAACTTATGTTTAATTTATATTCAATATATATTGAATATAAATTAAACATAAGTTGGAAAGATTACTAGACTACACTGATAAAACTGAAAAGGTAATTTTACCGTGTGGCACGGCGGTCATTTTGTCATATATTTTTACTAGTTATTTTTATCATAAAAAAAAAACTATTTGAAAACAGTCACTCACGCTATATGACGCACCCTGTATAAATAAAAGATAACGGATATTACAGCTCTCAACAATAATTGTAGTTTGCTGAGGAGAACTTTCTTAATATCAAACGTAGATTTATTTACACATTTTAAACAACAAAAACCCAAATAAAAACAAAACTAACCTCATTAAATTCCTTCAACTTGACAACTTCCTTCTGCAAACCTGCGTTTTCCTTTTCCAAACCGGAAATTTTTCCCTCCAAGCTCACGTTGGTCCTTGTCAAGTCTTTCGAATGATCGGCTTCACTCTGAAGGACCAGCACTCTCTCGTTAACCTGGTTCAACGTTTTCTCAGCATCGTCGGCCCTCCTTTTAACCGTATCGCAGAGACTCTGGACGCGCTGCTTCTCCTTTGTCAGTGTTTCTACGTTCTTCTCGAATTCCGCAATTTTTGTACGTTCGTTCTGCAAATCTTGCTGCTGCCTATCCGAAATTATCTTGGCGGTGTCCAACGAATCCTGTAGCTTACGATTTTCCTGTAAAAACAATATTCTCAGTTGCAAAGTTCAATTTTTGTTGAAATTTTTCTCGCAAACCGCGCATCTTAGAGCAACGCGGTTTTCAGAAATGAATTCCTCGTCCAATTTCCCATCCGATACCGTTTGAAACGTCAACATCGGTTAAGTAGATCGGACACAGTTTGTGTTAAAAGTTGCTAATATAGTAAAATGGGTATTTTGCATTATTTTTGTTAATTTGGAACGTCATAACTTCCGAACCGTTCTAAATAGGAAAAATCCAATTATACCGGCGTAATCAGCGTCGAAAATAGTATTAAGAACCACAACCTTAATTTGATTGAAGGCAGTTGGGTTTTCGCCAACTGGCTAAAATTTTGTAAGAAATCACATATTTTAAACTATAATTTTGAAGTGGCACACCTATCTAAAAAACTAGGACTCGGATCAACATGAAACCTTCGCTATCTTACTAAAATGAGTGCGCTGATTACGAATTTACATAGAAAAGGTCTCTATCTCTTCCGGTTACTGAGTGGTGCTCAAATTACGATTTTTAAAATAACACAAAAATAAGCGAAATTGACCACATAACTTCTTAGGGATACAAAAGTCTACATATTTTTGATGTACTCATCGAGAGCTATCATTTGGTGGTGGGTTAATCTCTCTATCGCCAACAGTTGCAAAGTAATTTTTTTTAAATTTTTTTTCTATCGCAATGTGCTAAATTTAGATCGAAAAGAATATCAAATTTTTTTGAGAGATAGAGCTGTCTAATGGTGTCGTGCTTATGCATTGGGCTGTGCTGAATTCAACGGTGTGCTCGGTTTTCCCGTAAAGCGTACGGTTTGTCCAGAAAATGTAAAATTAGAATTTTTGCGGTTTTTAGCGTTTTTCTCGCGAACCGTTCAACTTAGAGCAACGCGGTCTTCAGAAATGGTTTCCTCGGCCAATTTCCTATCCAGTGACGTGTGAATCGTCAAAATCGGATGGCTAGATGGAACACAGTGCGCCTTAACAATTCAAAACATAGTAAAATGGCAATTTTAGCAGTTTTTGATACTTTGAGAAGTCATAACTTCCATACCGTTCCATATAGAAAAAAATCAATTACTCCAGCGTAGTCGGCGTCAAAAACTGTACCAGGCACCAAAATCTCAATTGGGTGGGACGTACTTTTGTTTTTGCCAACTGATCAAAATTTTGATAAAAATCGTACTTTTTTACTTTAAATTTGAAGTGGCACACCTAATTCGAAATCTAGGGCCCGGATCGATATGAAACCTTCGCTATCTTACTAAAATGGATGCGCTGATCACGAATTTACATAGAACAGGTCTCTATCTCTACTGGTTGCCGAGTTGTGCTCAAATAACGTTTTTTCAAATAACACGCAAATAAGCAAATTGGACCACATAACTTCAATATGGTACTTCTTAGGCATATAAAAGTATACATATTTTTGATGTACTCGTCGAGAGCTATCATTTGGTGGTGGGTTAATCTCCCTATCGCCAACGGTTGCAAAGTAATTTTTTTTTAATTTTTTTCTATCTCAATGTGCTAAATTTAGATCGAAAAGAATATCAAATTTTATTGAGAGATAGAGCTGTCTAATGGTGTCGTGCTTATGCATTGGGCTGTGCTGAATTCAACGGTGAACTCAGTTTTCCCGTAAAGCGTACGGTTTGTCCAGAAAATGGAAAATTAGGATTTTAGCGGTTTTTCAAGTTTTTCTCGCGAACCGCCTAACTTAGAGCAACGCGGTCTTCAGAAATGGTTTCCTCGGCCAATTTCCCATCTAGTAACGTTTGAATCGTCAAAATCGGATGGCTAGATCAAACACAGTTTGCTTTGATAATTCGGAGATAGTGAAATGGCAATTTAACGCAGTTTTAGATACTTAATAAATTAATTAATTACAACAACTATAAGCAAACTTACCTGCAGCGCATTCTTGAAAAGATTCTCCAATTCGGCGTTCTGACTAGTAAACCTGTCGCAACTTTCCTGAATCTGCTCCAATTTTAACGTTAGTTTCTTCTTCTCCTTCTCCAATTCAAGAATTTTCTTTGAACTCTCATGAAACGATTCTTCTTTTAGCGAATCTATAGTGGACAACAATCGACGGTTTTCCAATTCTAGCTTCAACGCCCTCGTTTGGGCGTTATTCGTCAGCTGTTCCGAAAGGCTATTATCCCCGGAATTGAGATCTTCCGGTTCCGAATCCAGATGCAAGGCGCTCTCCTGCAACGCGTCTTTCGTAACCAACTGCAATTGTAGATTCTCGTCGATCAACTCCTGTATTTTTTCCTTAGCCGCGTCTCGTTCCAACAAGACGTCGTTGATGTTCTGTTTTGAGGTTAACAGCTCGGCTTCTAGTTCCAAAATTCTGTCCGATCTCTGCCTGGCTCTCGTCAGTTGCGTTTCCAGCATCTCCCTGGTCTCCAAGAGCACCCGATTGTCCTCTCGGAGTTCGTCTACTCGCACTTTATAGAATTCTGCGTCAGCTAATTTTTCGCGATATCGCTGGACTTCGAGTTCTAGTTTGTCGGCGCGTTCCGCTTTTTCCCGCATGGCGTCTACTTCGTCGCGGTACAGCTTTGCTTTTCTAGCCTCAACGATTAGGTCACCATTCTAAAGGAATAAGTCGAAAAAAAGTTATTTATTTGCGAAAAAAAAATTATTTTTGAGGTTTTTGTTTGAAAATGAATTACGAACCTCGGTTTTTAGTTTTGTCACCACGAGATTGGTGTGGTCGAGTTCTTCCCTACATTCTGTTAGTAGTTCCGATTTTTCGTCGCTGTAAGAACAAAAAAAACTTAACTTTTGCTGTCAGTTGTACACTGAGAAAAATGGCTGTAAAATTACACATAAATCATTGTGAAAATTACAATAGAAATGTGGTAAGTATAAAAATTGCACGTAATTCCTATTATTTTTACAAGTCTGTGTACTATTACAGCGATATTGCTGCTTTATTTCAATTACACTGATCTTTTAGTAAAAATACAATGGAAATATACCGTAGATTCGTAAAATTACAACGTATGTTGTGATTTTACTATTATAATAGCGGGTTTGTTGATATTGTAACGCCCAGACGCATGCGCTACGTTTGATCAGCTGTTTTGCAAACGAACGCCGGCACGCATACCATCGAGTGCAATATGTAGTTGGGCGCGTTGTATTTCTGTCTACGGTAAGTAACAATGATACAGTGAACTAAAACTTATCTAGATACCATGTAGGTGTAGGTTAAAATACCATGTCACACTGCAGAACAATTTGTATTGCCTTTGTAGATCACCAACGACGACAATTAGCCATTAGAAATTGATGTCTTAACATTAACGCCATACCTGGATGAAAGCTGTAAGTACAGTCTTCTACGTTGCTTTGTGAAAATTTGGTTTAAGATTGAAGGGTTTTATACCAACAGAAAGATAATGTGCAATCTTGTTTTTAGGTTAACTTTTTTGTGTCTGTCTAATATGTTTCCTTGTTCTTACAGATACAGATGCGGAACATCTTGCACCAAGTGTGTTTGTCAGAAAACGACTGAACGAGTATGTGTGTTCATGGTTGACCGAAGTGCATTTATATATTTATGCGTGTGTTTTCTATGTTTAAGTATTTGCGTACGCTAAGTATTTATTAATTGCTTCTCTGTAGTTTTAATGTATTTTTATGTCCCTCAAACTATTTTATACTTGTACGCTGATAAAAATGAGTGCGAATTTACAAATGAAATTTAAATTTTTTTCAGTAAACCTAACCTATTTTTAAATATCATTGAAAATGCAGTTACATTCATTAATTGTACAAACTGTAGGTAAATTTGCTAACAAATTTGTAAATTTCATAATAACAATTACTTCAACGGAATAAAATTACAAATCTGTACATTAAAACTACTGTCTTATATGTAAATTTGCCTTCTGTTCATGCAATTTTCCTTTCTAGATGGTAAAGTGCTACCGAGGGAATTTTTATCGCGCCTGCGCTATAATGGGATATACAGTTCGAGTTCCGTTCGCCATCCGTTTGGTTGTGTTTACAGGAGCTAAGTTAGAGTTTTATAGAGTGCGATTGTTATATACAACTAATCTAACACTGTTAGTGCCTCTGTGACTTATCCTTTATCGGTATCGTGTGGAATATTTGCCCCATATGGTTCTATAGTATTAAAAGATATAATATTGGTACATTCGTCTCTTTGTATATTATGGAGGACTTTGCAAATATATACTACAAAGTGCAGGTAAAAGTTTGCAGTCTTGATATGTATAATTCCACTTTCAGTAATTGGATGTTCTTTTTAGGATACAATGTTGATGATACTGACATTCTACAAATTCAAGGATTTGTGTGGTGTCCATAAGTAAGATTTCGTTTATTGTTCTTTCTCGTACATGAGATCTTACAATCAAATTTATTACTAACATGTATAACACATATCATTTCAATCACCAATATAAAAAATACTTTTCTATAAACACTCATTAATAACTTTACACATACTCTGTACGTCAAAGGAAAGCAGCTGCTGACATTGTTAGACCCTGTATACGATATATGACTCATATACTTCTTATTTTGATTTCAGGTGACATATTTTGGACTACATTATATGCTGTGGTTGGATTATCCCCAGGTTCTGTTACTCTGGAGACGGTTTAGCTTTTTAAAAATTATTCCAAGTCAGGGTTCAAAAACGAATAAGGATAAAACCAAATCCACTGAAAGGTGATCAAACTTATTATGAAAATAAATAAGTAAATGTTTGTATGCAGTCTAAGTAAGCGTGTGACGTAAGTTTACCATAGGTATTTCAACTTAATATTGTTGAAATAATATTTAATTTATATTTAAAAGATATATTTCTCTCTGTGAAGCAAATCGATTTATTTCATTATACGATATGTAGATAAGTATAGTCCATGGGTTCCTATTTTATTTCATTTACTTATGATTACATTTTTGTCAAGAACTTCTATTTATTTAATGTTAAAAATATGAAATATTTATAAAAAATATGTAGATATATATATTATAAATATGTTTCACATGTTATTTATTGTTAAAACTATAATAAAACTTCATACTATTATTTTTTGTTCTTATTTATGATCTCCACATTAATAGGATTTTACTAGTGATTTTACAGTTGACAATACGGGCTTGTCTGAGCAGTCGCAAAACCAGTTTACAAACAGTTCTTTTGTGAGAAACCAGATAATGTTTCATTGGTATTTATAATGGAGTTATCATAGCAACATATGTGGTCCATCACAAAAGTACTGATTATCAACTGGGTTTGCAGTTGCTTGGACAAATCTAATATTAAAGTTGCAGAAAGTTTACTGTACAACAATTAAATTGCAATTCCGTGTTTACGGTAAATTTACTGAACGTCAGTAATTTTACTTACAAAAGTATATATAAAATCGTACACATCGGAAACTTCATTTCATATGAGAAGTAAATTTATTAGCTCAAAGTAAAATTACAAACCACATGGTATTTTCCCTTCGATACACGGAGGTTAAAAATGACCGCCGTGCCACACGGTAAAATTACCTTTTCAGTTTTATCAGTGTGGTAAACTATAGCAACCAAAATAAAATAATACGGGAAAATTATTTTCATGTTCGCTAAAACGTTTTATGTTGCCCCTGAAAAGTAAACCAAGTAGCAAAGAGGAAGTTTTGCAAATAATGGCCTCATATATTCAGTATACTATTACATATATTATTCAGGACGTAAAAATCTACTAAAACTCACATGAAACATATAAAAAAGCAACTTACAGTTCCTGTCGTAATTTCCGCAACCGCGCCTTCCAATCAGCCAACTCGACGGCCAAATGATTCGTCTGTATGCCCTCGACATCCGGTTTTCCGATGCCTCCATTGACGCTCGGTTCTTGCCCCAAATCGACGATCCAGCTGTGAAATAAACTGTCCCGTTCCAACGCCAGCGTTCTCAAATGCGCAAACAACTTATCCGTAGACTGTTCGGCAAAATCCTGCGTCAACACCACGCTCTGGTCGTCTGTCACCTAAATACAAACCAAAAGTTACCAAAATATTTATTTTTCTTAATTTTTATCGCTATTTTAACCTGTTTTATACACTCCACGATGTCATGTTGCACTTCTAAGGTAAGTTCTTTGATACGCGTGATGAAATGCTCTTTTGTGGGGCCCTGGACAGCGCAGCCCAGTAGCAAAAGGAGTAACAGTCGCAGGTGTTCCAAAGCTTGCTGCGATCCAGGGGATTTTCCGAGTACAACGCAGTCGGGAAGGGCTATCACAAATTGACCGAGTTCTTCCTTAAATTGTGTAAAAAAAACAAAAGAATTCAATGATTTTGAAATAAATAATAATAGGTCTTACTAAGTCTCAAAATTGAAACTTAATACGCGATCGTCCGCAAACTTTCTTTTTTTAAAGAAAGTTGGTTCGCGAAACGTCACAAGTCTTGCACGCAGCATAACCCGGAAGCAGTTTATTTTTATTTGTTAAGTTAGGTAAATACATGCAAGACCACTATTACGAATAATACTTGATTAATAAACGTCAATACGTACCTCGTAGATATTCTTGATATTCTTAATAATACAATGATAAATCTTAATCCGAGCGACAGTTGCGCTCAAACCTTGCAGTTGGCTGATGGAAGGTATCGGAAGTGTTGGTTCGGGATCGATAAGTAGCAAAACTTCGCTGATAGGAGCTCCGTCAAAAAAATTCTCGATCACTTGAAGTTGCTCGGGTTTTTTGACACAAGTACCCAACTGAAACATGAAAACAACGAGAACAATCGCTAAACGCACTCTTCCGCACCAAAACATACCCAAGTCACTAATGGACCTTGTAGAAATTCCTCAATATCGGTCTGAGAAGCTGCCATTGTATTCAATTCAGGTTATAAACGACGGTAATATCACATCTGATCACATCATACCATCTGGAAGAGTAATTTTGTTGCGATAATAAGTTCCGTCTCGCGTCTGACATATGTCACATATTCCTTTTTATTCAAAAGATTTTAAAATTCACACGGTCGCGAGACGGGAAAGTAAACGATGTATGACAACCGCCGATCGCCATTGGTCCGCAAATGAAAACAAAGTCGTACAGTCCGCGCGAAAAGTTTACCGGGTTTCGCCGAACGCGTTTGTCACCCAATAAGAAAACACGAAAAGGTGATAAGGAGAATTTGAATTTTAGATAAAGTGATGTGCTTGTTTATCGGACGCCGGATTTAAAATTAGAATCGCAAATTTGACGTTTTCCCGTTTTGGACACGCTAATAAGCAGATTGTAATTCTACGCCCGATTGTACCTTCTGCCCATTCAAGTATTTCAAGATCGGATACTTTACATTCTCCGCGAATACGCTGCTATTTTATTATACGCATTTTTAGTGTGTGTACTATAATAATACTCGTTTTATTTTGTAATATGTACGTAACAGTTGATTGGGTATAATCGTTTTGCGTATTCGTAATAATTCCTCGATGTAAATTGGCGTTTAATTGCGTTAAAAATAGTTACTAATTGTTACCGCAAATAATCGAATTCTCAATACGAAAATACACTTTATATGCCAATAAGTTTCAAGGTAAATGAGTTATTGGGGAACATAAGGTTTTTTTACACTAGTAACCCATTGTTTTGAGTGTCGTTTCGCTTCGTTACATTTTCTGCTTGATAAACCAAGACAGCCGGTGTCAGATCATTTTCTGCAAATAACACGTATATAAAATTATATTCTACGATCTTTTATTATTTTATGCTCTACATGAATAATCAATATAATATACCGGCCGGTAATCCAATCGTAGTGATTAACACCATCTAGCGACAAAAATAGTAACGACATAACTAATTTTGTATTACCACTTCGATACGCAAGAATTATATTCCATTAAACTAACTCACCGAGAACGTGCGGGTCCGTAATTTTTCGATAAATCGGTAGCGCATATCACAATGCACAGTTTAATCACAAAAAAACGCACCTGCGGGTTCGAGTTATCGCTACACTCAGTAAAATTAACACCGAGGTTAACATTTTCGCGGAGCTCGCAGCAATTCTTTTAGCGAAACGTCAGATTTGTACTCGCTTACCGGCCGGTAACACAATCGAGATGATTAACATCATCTAGCGGCGAAAATAGGAACTACATAAGAAATTTCTAATACCTCCCCGATATGTAAGAATTATATTCGATAACTACTCACCGATAGCTTGCGGGTCTGTAATTTTTAGATAAATCGGTAGGGCACATCACAGTTCACAGTTTAGTCACAACAAGCGCATTTGCGGGTTGGAATTATCGCCGAATTCTTTGCAAATTAGGACGGGTTAACAGTTTCGCGAAGCTCGCGGCCATCTTGTTCGAGAAACGTCAGATTTGAAACTGCGGACTCGCGAAGTGTTTTATTACTAGGTTGGTAACACTACCGTGATATGCAATACCACTGAATACCACCTAACGGCGAAAATGGGAACGACATAATAAATTTTGTGATACCTCGAAATGCAATAATTATTTCGATAAGACTAACGCGGCGATAGCTCGCGTGTCCGTACTTTTTCGAGATATCGGTAGCGCACATCACAATTCACATTTTAGTCACAACAGAGGCACTTGTGGGTCCCATTTAACGCGTGAATCTTTGAAAATAGGACCGGGTTTAAGTTACATCGTGGCCGCGCCGGCCACTTTTAGAGAAATGTCAGATTTGCATACTGCAAACCTGAATTCTGTTCTGCTTAAAAAATAACTAATTTTTAGTGTGTTTAGTCTTATTCATAGAAAATAGTCTTATTGTATTATTTTATCTGCAATTTAATATTTAAATGTATTTATTATAATCCTAGTAACAGTTAATAGAACAGAACACTGCTAGGAAACGCAAAGCATAAACTAGAAAATAATAAACTCCGGTTAAAATGAACGACTGTTTATAAACCAATAAGAAATGAAGCTTTTTTAATTTCTTAAAAGCTTAAGCAACTCAACAACAATTAGTTAAGTTGCATACTCGATTTTTGAATATACAGAGTGATCCATTTGTAAAGTCACTTTTACACGCAACCCAAAAGTGCGGTTTTAACAAAAAATCGCTTAAAATTGTATGAAAATCTATCCCAAATGCTCAATTTTTATCTAATTATACAATTATAATTCGGTATAGG
This sequence comes from Aphodius sticticus, assembly GCA_963966075.1. Taxonomy (NCBI): domain Eukaryota; kingdom Metazoa; phylum Arthropoda; class Insecta; order Coleoptera; family Scarabaeidae; genus Aphodius; species Aphodius sticticus. The sequence continues at coordinate 46,758,933 of OZ014511.1, read as the reverse complement.
TTATGTTACTCGTTGTTCGTGCAGACAAAAATTACTTACACCACAACCACACCATACAATTAAAATAAATAACCACACACAAAAAATATAAATATTACATTTATTTATTCACCATTTATTAATATTTACATAAAAAACGCTTCTTTATTAAAACGGTATTGATAGGACTTGGACACCCTGGCCATACACCACCAATTTCAAATCATCCTGCGTCTCCAAATAATCTATACCCTGCACGTCGCAGACGCAAGTCCATTCTAACCTCAAAGGCGTAACCTCAAATTCGTCGTCCCGTAAAAACCAGCCGTAAACCATAACCTTCTGATCGACCGAGGCAGTCACAAAGTATCTATCGTTGATAAAAGCCCCCGTAATATGCGCAAAATGAAAATTTTCATTCTTCAACGTTGAAACGACATCAATTTTAACAGACGATCCAAGTTTGGTTATGTCGATCAGATTTAAACTAAACGCTTTATCGTCACCGCCTGTCAAAATGACAGTCCGATTATCCGAGAGGTTACGATACGCGCAACTGTTAATCCCCGATTGATTAGTGCGAATTGAGGTTAGGGGTTTGATTTTGTCAACGGGATTTTCGTTATTTTGTATGTTATGTAAAAGCGGGGTTATATCGAAAAATGATAGAAAACCATCGGTTGATGCGGTTATTAAAATATGAGAATCTGCGGTTAAGATTGTAAAGAGTTTTAGGACGCAACGCGGTTTATCAAAGATATCGAAAACCGGGGTTAATTCGTATTTTGGATCGTTGAGACCTAACCTAAAAACTTTAGTTTTTCCGTCGGAACACCCTGCGAATAAGACTAGGGAATCCGGGAGTTTGACGATACTTAAATCCATGATTCGAATCTCCGCGTCGTTTGTTTCTTTATAATACGAGAATTTTTGACGGATGTCGACACCGTTAACCTCAAAATTTTCGTAGGAAACGTCTAATTTCCAGACTATAATTTGCGCACGGCCCCCGGCAGAAAACACGACGTAAGAATCAATTTTGTCTTCGTTTTCTCTCGTTAAAATTTTACAAAACCCCGTGGCTCTTATACTGGATAAATGTGCCTTAACTGTCTCAAAACAATGAAATCCGTTTAAATCATCGCAAAAATCCACCGAACATAACCTTAAAGTTGTATCCTCGCCTCCGGAAACCGTCAAACACAGGTTTTCGCTTAAGTTGATTAACCGTAAACTGTTCGTTTCGTAAGCGTGGAAACCGTCGATAATATTCTTGATGATGTTATCTTTTCGTATCGTCTCGACGTGGAGCGTTTCATTACGAAGATACCCGAACGTAAATACGTTGTTGTCGTGGTGGTAGTCCCAAGATCGGTGGCCCCCCGCGCAGAACATCTGGTGTGAGATACGGCGCGACGTGTGGTCCCATATAACGAAGTTGTCTTTTGAAAACCCTAGAATAACCTCAGTTTCAGCGTCTTTGTAGTAACCGGAGAGCCAGGAGAACGGAAGTTTGTCGCTGGTTACGGTAGAGAGGCGTTGGGTGTCCGGGTCGAAATAGTATTTACAGATGCGAGCGTTGCGACCTTAAAGACAAATATCAATTATTCGATGTGTTTTGAATACCCTGGTTCAAGTCTAATGCCGGACGTTTTTTTTTTTTTTTGATTTGTTGGGAGGGGAACGAAGAATGTCTTAATTACTTCACAGACATTCACAGAGATCTCCCGTATAATTTTTGGAGGCATGCCTGCCTCGCACTTGTGCTGAAAACCTCGTGGTTTGGCTTATTGCATAACCTCCCGACTTAAAACAAACTTCCAGGACACACCAAACTGTGTTTTTGCCCATTTTTTTCTAAAAACACTACTTTTCTAGTTTGGTTTCATAATAAACACATTGAGACACTGTTTTTGGTTTCATAATGAAAATTAGGTATCTATCAATGTATTCGAACAGCTTTGACGCTATTATTTTTGTTTTTGTGACATTACGAGAGAAGTACATGGGTTAGAGGCTATTACCATACATGTGTGGGGGACAGATAAATTAGGTAATTAATCCTGAAAATAATAACCCTCTATCTACTCTGGTTTAATCAGGAGAATTTTTCAAACTTTTGTATGTATTCTACACTGAGCAAAATGGCTGTAAAATTACACATAAATCATTGTGAAAATTACAATAGAAATGTGGTAAGTATAAAATTTGCACGTAATTCCAAGTATTTTTACAAGTCTGTGTACTATTACAGCGATATTGCTGCTTTATTTCAATTACAATAATCTTTTAGTAAAAATACAATGGAAATATAACCTAAATTCGTAAAATTAAAACGTATGTTGTGATATTACTATTATAATAGCGGGTTTGTTGATATTGTAACGCCCAGACGCATGCGCTACGTTTGATCAGCTGTTTTGCAAACGAACGCCGGCACGCATACCATTGAGTGCAATATGTAGTTGGGCGCGTTGTATTTCTGTCTCCGGTAAGTAACAATGATACAGTGAACTAAAACTTATCTAGATACCATGTAGGTGTAGGTTAAAATACCATGTCACACTGCAGAACAATTGTATTGCCTTTGTAGATCACCAACGATGACAATTAGCCATTAGAAATTGATGTCTTAACGTAAACGCCATACCTGGATGAAAGCTGTAAGTACAGTCTTCTACGTTTCTTTGTGAAAATTTGGTTTAAGATTGAAGGGTTTTATACCAACAGAAAGATAATGTGCAATCTTCTTTTTAGGTTAACTTTTTTGTGTCTGTCTAATATGTTTCCTTGTGCTTACAGATACAGATGCGGAACCATCTTGCACCAAGTGTGTTTGTCAGAAAAAGAGTGAACGAGTATGTGTGTTCATGGTTGACCGAAGTGCATTTATATATTTATCCGTGTGTTTTCTATGTTTAAGTATTTGCGTACGCTAAGTATTTATTAATTGCTTCTCTGTAGTTTTAATATATTTTTATGTCCCTCAAACTATTTTATACTTGTATGTACGTCTACATATTTATTTTCTTACAAGTAATTTTATCTATACCATTTTGTTTGACCGTACTATTGTAACGCTTGACTGTGTGCATGATGGTACTGTTTCTTTTTTGTATTATATGATAGATAATGTTAATATCTACTCAAGATCAGAATAAAATTATACGAATAAAAATACTGCATATTTCATTGAATATTACACTGAAATAGATGTGAGATGTAAAATTACACTGATTGTCGCAGGGCAAAAAAAACTTACTATTCCTACTGTAAATTCACATCAAAATTTTTTTCAGTGTAGATGAGACAGATAATTATCATGCACGTGTTGGTCACAGATAAATTAGATAATTAATCCTGAAAATTACAACCCTCTATCTGCTCTGGTTTAATCAGGAGAATTTTTCAAACTTTTGTATGTATTCTAGCTGCTTGGATGTTATTATTTTCGCTTTTGTGACATTACGAGAAAAGTAAATAGGTTAGAGACTATTATCATACACGTGTTGGTCACAGAAAAATTAGATAATTAACCCTGAAAATTACAACCCTCTATCTACTCTGGCTTAATCAGGAGACTTATTTCAAACTTCGAACCTCAAACTTCAGAAGTGGGATACCCCACAAAAATAATTACCTAAAACGACGACGGTATTTCCCGCCGAATAGATCTTCGTGATCCCCGCGGGATGTATCCTCCGGAACACCTGGATGGGGCGCCTCCCCACAAAATCGTACAGGTACAAACTACCTCTCCGATCTCCAACCACAAAATGCGTACGCCCGCACCGGCTCGCAGCCGTTGTCCACCGTTCGTCGCTAAGAGGCAACTCCACGAGATGTGCCAAACGTACCGTCTCTTTATGCACCAACCAAGTGGCAAGCACCCCATTGTTGAGACACGTCAGGAACGTCTTACAGGTCAACCAGTGTAGCGAGAAAATCCTCGGCTTGTTCGAAATTTCAAACGAGATCTCGTAGGTGATCTTGCCGACATTGTGGTTGTATAAATGGACGTTGCCGTGATAACTCGCTAGGGCAATTGTCTTCCCGCAAGTGCTTTTCTCGAGGACGCAGTAAGATTTGAGGTCGTCGTGAGTTTGGATTATGTCGTGTGTGGATTTTGATTCGTCGTGGAGGTTTGTGACGTGTACGAAGTGTCCTGGTGGGGAAAAAATTGGAGGATTAATGTTTTGAGTAGTTGAATTGGTTGCAGTTGCGTGCAGAGGTCCAGGGTTCACATCTCGGTATGGGCAATTTTTTTTTTAAGTATTTTCGGTCGAAAACGCAGGATTGACCCATTATTTACAAATAAAATATCAAGAATATTGTTTGAAGACCAGGAACAAACAAGTAAGCTTTTCAGTTCTTAACGTACATTGTACTAAACAGTTTTTTAATCAAAGACTAAAATATATCTATGATCCTTTACAATACAAATACATTAATAACTAGAGTGCGTTGAACAGTATCGTTATTTTGATTGCTAACCATCAAAATAATTTCAAAATCTCCGTATTTGGGTCTGTGCCTCGGCACCATTCTTGCACAGATTGGTGGAGTTGATTAGAAGGCAATAAATATAATAAATAAACATATAACAGGTATTATTTATAATGTATTTTGACAGCAAACGATTTTGTTTTTCATTATACATACTTGTTCTATATTTATTTATTTTGTAATGAATTGTACGCTATGTGAACAAGTTTCCAAATAAAATAAAAACTTTGCTTGTTGTTCTTCACTGTTCCTTTATAAAAGAATATATAAATGAACAGTGAAGAACAACAAGCAAAGTTTTTTTTTATTTGTTATGTAAGACCTGCAACATAAAAGACTTTGTTGATTTCAATGAAATTGAGTTTTAGAAAGGGTCAAATGGTAAATTAGATTGCTTGTAAAGCTCTTTTTCAGGACCTAGCCTATAAATGAATGTGGACTTAGGGCCGATATATTCACCTATCGTCAAAGTTGTCGTTAGCCAACGAACAGATTACGCTGATGTTCGCGTTAAAAATGATTCTGTCTTTTCACCGATCTGTAAGTTATCGTCAGGCAACGAGGACGTAAACATCGCTAACGAATGTTTTTCGGCAGTATAGTATCAAATGTCGGTAAAAAAGGTGTACTAAATCAACACTTGGATCATAACTTGGACTAATTGCCGCTAGATGTAGCGCCGTAAATGACATTGATAGACATTGACAAAACGTAACCAAAATATATTCGCACCCATTTCTAACCGCACCAATTAAAAAAGACCACCAAAAGTAAAAAAAATGGTATGAATGACGAATTCAGCAAATTCGGCCATATTATCTAAATAATGACTTCAATTAATACAGTACCACGTACGTACGTAAATATTTGTCAGTTTGACTTTTTGTTTGACATTCAGCACATGCTCTGTGACCAATCAAAGTGTTCGTCATTAGTTTACGGCAGGTTCATTCGATCGCTAAATAAAGTTGATCGTTAAGCGTATTTATCCGGTCGGTAACGTTAACGACAGGTGAATAGACACATTTTTACCATTTATCTTGGTGTTTAGATGACGAACAGTGTCACGATAGGTGAATATATCGGCCCTTAGAGTTGTAAGTAATGTTAAATTTAGTGTTTTTGCATTAATATATAGTCTATCACTGCTCTGTTGAATTTGGCAATATTTAGAGTTTTAATATTACACGGCAGTTCATTGTACCATTTCACAGCCATTGTTGTTATCTTATTTTGTAAATAAAGGATCTGCTAAATTATCTGAAGATAGAATACGGCCTTAATAATTTATTTCTCATGGTTTAGGACTCACTAGTAAAAATTTTAGTACTAATATTCTTGCCTTTCTTCTTTTGTTTATTAATATGTAAAGAAAAACTGATAAATCAGCAAAAAATGGCCTTTTTTTAGGAGGGTTAAGTAACAAAAATTACAATCGGTAGAAATTTGTAGCCCTACGTAAAAATGCTGCAATTGTTTTCAGATCATAGAACCTTTTGAGAAGGAGACACTCGAAAAAACTAAATATAAAACCAAATAAAAAAGATAAAAATAAAATAAACTGTCTACGAGCTGTAAATGTTTGCTTTTAATGACAGTTGTTGAATGATTTAAGGTTAAAAACTGTGTTAATTTAACTAACATGGACTTCTAACATCTAGAAAAAAACAATAATACATACCGTCTTCCGTAACGTAAACAGCACTATCATCGGACAGCAACAGCATGTTCTTGGATTTCCCCAACAGCTTATTATCGACAACAGAAGGCATGTCGTCAGGGATTGGCGTAGAAACTATACTCCCATCTGTACTTCCCGTAAAAACAACCTGTTCCCTTCGGCAAAAACCTACGCTCCAAATAGAATCAATTTCGTGATTAGCAAGCTTGACCAGTTTATTGGCGATAACGTCATAAATTCTGTAAGAACTATCCTCAGCAGTAGTAACCAGGTACTTATCGAAAAAATGACACCGAAAAACTCTTTGTTGATGTTGAAACTCAGCATCTTGTACAATTTTGACACAGGAGTTTAAATTCGCTTGTTTTTGATCTTCCGGGTTGTCGAACTTCCATATGATAGCCCTACCATCGTCTGACGTTGAGCAGATTCTACTGAGGGTTGGACAGAAGTCAATGCAGAATATAACACCCTAAAAATTAAGAAAAAAAACATTTAGTTTCTAGTAAAAAAAAATCGAGAAGTAAAATTTAAAAAAAAAGTCTGTGAGTAGATTTGAACCAAGTTCTTGAATTCTCAAAACTAAAGTACTGGACAGATTTAAGTAACATTTGACGAAACAGTTGTAAATGAATTATTAAATTCTTCTAAAGTGTCTCTCACAAAATTGTATAATATTGTAGTTTGATCCAAATAGACACTTTGCAAATGATGGTAAAATTGTTGGGAGGGGAACGAAGAAGGCCTTATAACTTCCCAGACATTCACAGAGATCTCCCATTTTATTTTTGGAGAAAAGCTTACCCAAGCACTAATGCTAAAAAGCTCGTGCTCGGGCATTTTTGAGTTCCTCCAAAATAAACAAAAAACGAGCTGTTGTTTTCAAAGTTAATAATGAATTAATTTAGAGACATTCAACCCAATAGGGTATTTGACTATTATTGGAAAACCATCTTAGTGTGTTTATTCTTTCACTCTACATTGTAAATGCACTATTTTTCGAATTATCTCCTTAATATTTCATAAAAATCAGCGTTAAAAATTGAATCACATATTACACACAAACTTTGGTATTTGTAAATAGACAAACTCGCAAAAGACGCAAAACGACAAATTTAACACAAAAATTATAGTTTTTTTATACAGATTTTTTTCACATTATCACACATTCCTTTAAATTTTTATACTTTTGATCAAAACATACTTGTTTAAACAAAATATAATATGTACTTCATTGCATAGGTACTCGATATTATTTGCATTATTAGTGATTAATTGTTTTGCTAATATGCATTTAAAATAAATAAATATTTTATAGTTTGGAACAAGAAAAAGTGTACTTCGTTATCGTTTCTGATTGGAATTGAAGTTGTAAATATTAACTGTTTAACATAGATTTTTCAAATATATGCCATTTGCACGAAATAAATAGATTTTCATCAATCAATAGATAATATTAAGAAGACTAAGAAAGATTAATTACATTCTTATGGTTAATAAAACAAATCTTACGGTCAAAGAAGATACCAAACAAATGTTCTAATCTAACGACCCTGTACAATACAACGAAATATTCCAAATTTAGGAGTACGTTTTTGCGAGAAATTTACTAGCCTATATTAAAGGAACGCCTATTTTGTTAAACTTTGATGTTAAGTAGCTTTTGTAATCTTTGACGACTTTCATAATTTTTTATTCATATTTTACATCCGATTACACCGAGTAAACTCTAAGGATAGGTTTGATCTGATCGATATTCTCAACATTTTGTTTTTGGTTCATTCCCATATCTGAATTTTTTTAATATTTAATTTAAAGATACATAATTTAAAGTGAACCGTTGCAATGTAAAATGCTGTTCAACCTTGCAGCGAATGTTACATGATTAAAAGTGTTTTTACTATTGTTTTTAGTACCAACATCGAATTAATTTAAAGATAATGACCAGAAACTTACAGATAAACAGATGGATAAAATACTAAACTATACTAAGCGAAACTCAACGTGTATGTGATAGTTTAATAATGTGTGATGAAATAACAGCACTTGTTGAAATAACAGCAAGTCGACATGGAATCTAAATGATACGTTTCAAAGTTCGGTTTTGATCCTTGCAGCATATTTCAGCCTGCCAGATTTGCCAGTGTTTCTGGTCCAAAAACAATGCAATATTTTACTTAGAAATGTGTATCTCCTACAAAATAAGATGTTGAGAATTGATATGGTTTTTGTAACTGAGCACTTGAGTACATGCGAGAGAACTACTTCGCTAGTTACCCCACAGGATGTCTCAAACTTAGTCGAAAAACACCATTTTTTTAAATAAGCTGGAACATTATTTTCTTTATCTTTCAACAGTAGGTAAGTTTTTCTTTACATGTTCTGAAAAAATAGTTGAAATTGGGCAAAGAATACAAAAGTCATTGATTCCAGCAAGGTTGGTTATCTATATCAATTCAATTTTGTGAAAAAAATACCAAGATCCATAAATTCCTTATCACATAACAATTAATATTATTCATAAATGTACAAATATATCAAATTCCACCATTAGACAGAATGGGTAATTCATAATTTTTTGTAAAAAATACTAATTAGGAAAACCGGTGGCGACCGCACAACATTGTTTTCAAATTATAAAAATATTAATGAACGACTTGAAAAAAGCTTTTTATTTATTTTAGTAATTCTGTAAAAATCAGTAAAATAATATTTCCTAAACAGCGGGACTATTTTAAAACTCACCGCCTGTATGTCACCATATTATTAACCTATAAATACAGTCAAAACTTCAATAAGTTTACTACTAAGGAAAACGAATTTATTGTAATTATTACTTTCTTTTAACTAAATAAAAATCATTATTAGAGATATTATGTGAAAATTATTCATTAGATTCCCAATTTTGTATCATAATAAGACAATTATTCAATAGTTTAAGGTAAGTTTAACAAATTTGTTTACAATGCGTTAAAAAACCATCAAAATAGCTTACCTTATGTCCTTCTACTCGATAAACAATGGGGCTCTTTCCCTCCTCTAGAACGCTAGGCCTCCACACAAGAATTTGACTAAACGCAGTCCCTGATAACACGTACAATTCATCCCAAACGTTATACGCGATATGAGCGCAATAACAAGTACTAGTTTCAGTTGACGCGACACTTTTGATCATCCGAAAATCCTTGTCCAACAAAACAGCGTTGCTATGCATCGAAACAAAAGCCACTTCGTTATCCTTGTCCATAAACTTAACCGCCAAAATCCAGTCGTTATAAACAAACGACTTAACCTCAAAAACGTTCGTACAACACTCGGATAATTTAAACAATTTTATAACGTTTTCCGCGTAAATTAATACGAGTTTTCCATCGGATTCAATCCCGGAAATTGTTTTATCGCACACTTCCGTTCGGTTTATGATTTTTTTCTTGAGACGATGGTAAATCTCGATGAAATTTCCTGTGCCGATCAGAATAACTTCGTCTAGTACTTTGATGGCGTTTACGCTGAGTTTCAAGAAGTGACATTTTGGGTTTTTCGATAGGCTTTTAGTCTCGACGTTTGCGTTTTTTACTCCTGTTGTCATCCGCATCATTGTTAGATTTACGATGGTGACGAATTCCGTGTTTTATAAAACGTTCCGCAGCCGGTTTGTCGACTTTTGGACGTAAGTGACGTTCGTTTGCCTAAAAAAAAGGAATAAATCATAAAATTATAGATGAATAAAAATGGGTGTTATATTAAAATAGTCTTCTAGTTGGCTGTGACATAGCTATAATCATGATAATTGGGTCGGTATGACTGGGTTTGATTGACAAAGGTACTTAACCTCACTTATATGCTGATGATAATTGTTTTATTTTGTTTTTTTGTTTTATGATTGTTAATACCACATATAAATTGACAGTAGTCAAACCCCTTTTGTTACAATGCATTAAAAAAAGAAACAAGCTGCACAAATTGGAAAAATTCTGAAGAAAATATACATTCTAATAATTGTTATATCACGCATTATGAATACTCTCGGCTAAGCAATCACAAAACAGTATACTAATTTATGTTCTAAAAGTTTCATTTTGACATATTTATGCACTTTTTAAGGTTTTATAAGTAGTGTTCGATTGCTGCCGCGCTTAGTTGTGGTTAGTTCTTTTATGGTTCTGTTCAACTGATTCCACCAATAGGAAGCAAGTATTTCAAATTTGCGCTCAGATTGAACTGAGCGCGGCCGGCAATCGAACACTACTACAGTCTCAGTATTATCCTTTTATTATAATAAAGAGAAAAATGTTGGAAGGGGAACGAAGAAAGTCTTAATAACTCGACAGACTTTCACAGAGATCTTCCGTATAATATTAGGAGGAGTGCTAACCAATTACTAATGCTAAACATAGCTTGTATTTGATAAATCAAACACTACCTCCTATCCACAAGTCTTAAACTAATAAAATTACAGCAATAAATGCACTAAAAAACACTTTATTACCTGTTTCGCTTTCAACATGTATTCCTTTACACGATTGAGCTGTTCCTTCACTTGATCTTGGTTAGGATCGACACCTCTCGATCTCAAATACATCCAATAAGTTGCGTCGAGTATATAAGCTAGGAATAAATCGTAGTTTGCCTGCTGTTCGGGTGTCAATTTCTCAAATTCTATGTTGTTAGCCGCCTGGACGACGCGTTCTATATTTTGCACGCTTCCGTGGAAATTAGTAAGCTTCTCTTGGATTTCTTTATCACCTTTCAACTCGCCAAAATCCATTTTATTGAATTAGAATACCTCATATCATGTTAGAAAACGGTGAAGAGAGTTTTTATAACGGTTCACGCACGTGTTTTGTGCGATACATCAAAAATCGATATGACAGCACGCTGGAAATTGTAGTACCAACACTAGAAATGGAAAAACGAAATCAGTTCCAAACGCTTTTAGGAATTGCTAATTTTAGCATTTTAAATCAATCCTATGTAATAAATTTAAAACTAAACAATACTTCACTTATATTTATACCCCAATTGCAGATTTAATGCTAAATATAAAACTAAAACAACCTTTTTATTAAAGAAAGAAATAGGTTGCCCATCCTGTTTCCACTAGAATCAAATTTATAGGTTATGTTATAGCAATATAGGTTATATTTTTTCACCATTCTATCTATTTTAATTATAATATATCCTTAAAATGTCTGAAGATCTAGAAGATTTTGTACCCACAAAAGGTTCGAGGGTTAGAAACGTGGAGGCTGTGGTACAAGCGGTAAAATATGAATCGTACAAGTCTAAACGTAAAAATCAGGGTGTCGATGATGAAAGCGCAGAAGAAACAATCGAGAGGCCCATGGCCACATTAGATATGAAACGTGCGAAGTTCGATGTTATTAAATTTGGTATGGCTGGGTTTGATGTGAAGAAACGGGAAGATGCCAAATATAGTAGTAGAGTAGTAGAGTAATACGATGATATTTTGTTATTTTTAGGAGCTAAACCTCCGAAAAATAAGTATAAAAACTATAAGGAATTATTGTTGGAGAAGAAAAAAGAAAAGAAACAGGAGGAGCGACGGTTAAAAGTTTTGGGGAAGCCGGTTTTAGGGAAAACCACACTACATCGCAAAGGTGGGAAGGTTATACTCAATCGTAAACAGAAAAAAGACAAAGATCCACTGGAAAAATATAACGGAAAAGTAAAGGTATACTTTTTAGCACGTTTGTTTATATCTATAGTTTTGTAACAATGTTTTTTTTTAATTTGCAGCCACTCAAGAAAATCAAAAGCAAATCGAAACTGTGATAAAAGTATTATAATAAGATATTGTATCATTTGATAATAAATAAATGACCAAAATAATTTTATTCGGTATTTTTAATTATTATATGGTTCGCTAATAGATAGAATAGCTTAGAAATTAATCATAAAAATTACAACTGTCTCTCTGCTATTTTTGAAAAGTTATATACTGAAAAGTTTGTTTTTGAATTTATGAAATGTGCTATTATTTTGGTTTTTGCGACATTACGAGAAAAGTAGATGGGATAGAGACTATTACCATACACGTGTGGATCACAGATAAATTAGATAATTAATCCTGAAAGTTACAACCCTCTATCTACTCTGGTTTAATCTGGAAAATTGTTCAAACTTCGAGTTTTAACTTAGATGCAATTATTTTGGTTTTTGTGACATTACGAGAAAAGTAGACGGGATAGAGACTATTACCATACATGTCTGGGTCACAGCTAAATTAGATAATTAATCCTGAAAATTACAACCCTCTATCTACTCTGGTTTAATCTGGAGAATTTTTCAAACTTCGAGTTTCTATGTATTCTTTAGTTTTGTTGCAATGATTTTGGTTTTTTGAGACTACGAGAAAAGTATATGTGATAGAGGCGATTATCATACATGTGTGGGTCACAGATAAATTAGATAATTAATCCTGAAAATTACAACCCTCTATCTACTCTGGTTTAATCTGGAAAATTGTTCAAACTTCGAGTTTTAACTTAGATGCAATTATTTTGGTTTTTGTGACATTACGAGAAAAGTAGACGGGATAGAGACTATTACCATACATGTCTGGGTCACAGCTAAATTAGATAATTAATCCTGAAAATTACAACCCTCTATCTACTCTGGTTTAATCTGGAGAATTTTTCAAACTTCGAGTTTCTATGTATTCTTTAGTTTTGTTGCAATGATTTTGGTTTTTTGAGACTATGAGAAAAGTATATGTGATAGAGGCGATTATCATACATGTGTGGGTCACAGATAAATTAGATAATTAATCCTGAATCTTACAACCCTCTATCTACTCTGGTTTAATCTGGAGAATTTTTCAAACTTCGAGTTTCTATGTATTCTTTAGTTTTGTTGCAATGATTTTGTTTTTTTGAGACTACGAGAAAAGTATATGTGATAGAGGCGATTATCATACATGTGTGGGTCACAGATAAATTAGATAATTAATCCTGAAAATTACAACCCTCTATCTACTCTGGTTTAATCTGGAAAATTGTTCAAACTTCGAGTTTTAACTTAGATGCAATTATTTTGGTTTTTGTGACATTACGAGAAAAGTAGACGGGATAGAGACTATTACCATACATGTCTGGGTCACAGCTAAATTAGATAATTAATCCTGAAAATTACAACCCTCTATCTACTCTGGTTTAATCTGGAGAATTTTTCAAACTTCGAGTTTCTATGTATTCTTTAGTTTTGTTGCAATGATTTTGGTTTTTTGAGACTACGAGAAAAGTATATGTGATAGAGGCGATTATCATACATGTGTGGGTCACAGATAAATTAGATAATTAATCCTGAAAGTTACAACCCTCTATCTACTCTGGTTTAATCTGGAAAATTGTTCAAACTTCGAGTTTTAACTTAGATGCAATTATTTTGGTTTTTGTGACATTACGAGAAAAGTAGACGGGATAGAGACTATTACCATACATGTCTGGGTCACAGCTAAATTAGATAATTAATCCTGAAAATTACAACCCTCTATCTACTCTGGTTTAATCTGGAGAATTTTTCAAACTTCGAGTTTCTATGGATTCTTTAGTTTTGTTGCAATGATTTTGGTTTTTTGAGACTACGAGAAAAGTATATGTGATAGAGGCCATTATCATACATGTGTGGGTCACAGATAAATTAGATAATTAATCCTGAAAATTACAACCCTCTATCTACTCTGGTTTAATCTGGAAGATTTTTCAAACTTCGAGTATCTATGTATTCCAGCTGTTTCGATGCTATTATTTAGTTTTTGTGACATTACGACAAAAGTAGATGGGATAGAGACAATTATCATACATGTCTGGGTCACAGATAAATTAGATAATTAATCCTGAAAATTACAACCCTCTATCTACTCTGGTTTAATCAGGAGATTTTTTCAAACTTTTGTATGTATTCTAGCTGCTTGGATGTTATTATTTTGGTTTTTGTGACATTACGCGAAAGGTAGATGGGATAGAGACTATTACCATACATGTGTGGGTCACAAATAAATTAGATAATTAATCCTGAAAATTACAACCCTCTATCTAATCTGGTTTAATCAGGAGAATTTTTGAAACTTTTGTATGTATTCTAGCTGCTTGGATGTTATTATTTTGGTTTTTGTGTTATTACGAGAAAAGTAGATGGGATAGAGACTATTACCATACATGTGTGGGTCACAAATGAATTAGATAATTAATCCTGAAAATTACAACCCTCTATCTAATCTGGTTTAATCAGGAGAATTTTTGAAACTTTTGTATGTATTCTAGCTGCTTGGATGTTATTATTTTGGTTTTTGTGATATTACGAGAAAAGTAGATGGGATAGAGACAATTATCATACATGTGTGGGTCACAGATAAATTAGATAATTAATCCTGAGAATTACAACCCTCTATCTACTCTGGTTTAATCTGGAGAATTTTTCAAACTTCGAGTTTCTATGTATTCTTTAGCTTTGTTGCAATGATTTTGGTTTTTTGAGACTACGAGAAAAGTATATGTGATAGAGGCGATTATCATACATGTGTGGGTCACAGATAAATTAGATAATTAATCCTGAAAATTACAACCCTCTATCTAACCCTGGTTTAATCAGGAGGATTTTTCAAACTTCGAGTATCTATGTATTCCAGCTGTTTCAATGCTATTATTTAGTTTTTGTGACATTACGAGAAAAGTAGATGGGATAGAGACTATTACCATACATGTGTGGGTCACAGATAAATTAGATAATTAATCCTGAAAGTTACAACCCTCTAACTACTCTGGTTTAATCTGGAGAATTTTTCAAACATCGAGTATGTATGTATTCCAGCTGTTTCGATGCTATTATTTAGTTTTTGTGACATTACGAGAAAAGTAGATGGGATAGGGACTATTACCATACATGTGTGGGTCACAGATAAATTAGATAATAAATCCTAAAAATTACAACCCTCTATCTACTCTGGTTTAATCTGGGGATTTTTTCAATCTTCGAGTATGTATGTATTCCAGCTGTTTCGATGCTATTATTTAGTTTTTGTGACATTACGAGAAAAGTAGATGGGATAGAGACAATTATCATACATGTATGGGTCACAGATACATTAGATAATAAATCCTGAAAATTACAACCCTCTATCTACCCTGGTTTAATCTGGAGGATTTTTCAAACTTCGAGTATCTATGTATTCCAGCTGTTTCGATGCTATTATTTAGTTTTTGTGACATTACGAGAAAACTAGATGGGATAGAGACAATTGTCATACATGTGTGGGTCACAGATAAATTAGATAATTAATCCTGAAAATTACAACCCTCTTTCTACTCTGGTTTAATCTGGAGAATGTTTCAAACTTCGAGTTTGTATGTATTCTTAACTTTGGTGCAATTATTTTGGTTTTTGTGACATTACGAGAAAAGTAGATGGGATAGAGACTATTACCATACATGTGTGGGTCACAGATAAATTAGATAATTAATCCTGAAAATTACAACCCTCTTTCTACTCTGGTTTAATCTGGAGAATTTTTCAAACTTCGAGTTTGCATGTATTCTTTAGCTTTGATGCAATGATTTTTGTTTTTGTGACATTACGAGTAAACTAGATGGGATAGAGACGATTATCATACATGTGGGTCACAGTGGGTCACAGATAAATCAATTAATTAATCGTGAAAAGTAATTTTAAAAAAATTAAACTCGGGTACGAATATTTATAATTAGAAAGTAACAATCCGAGGTAAGAATACGTTAGGTTATGCAATCCATGATACATGGGTCACCAATGGGCAACACCTGTTGATGGCCGATGCAGTGACTTCATTTACCTGTTTTTACCTAAGCATCGTGCGCTCTTTTGCGAGTAGATATCAGGTGTTCTGTGCAGCAAGTGCCTTAAGTGTAAGGTAAAGGGCCTGAAAACACAATAGAACAACATAAAGGTAAGTAATCGACAAAATAATCCACCTTTTCAAGTTTTATACCTGCGTTGTTTACCTTTTTGTTACTCACGAAGACATCACAAAGTGCTAATCCATACGAATCCATAAAAAAAATTGATCGTGTAGATCGAGATGTAATTATCTATTTGTTTTATGTCTCCATGGTCTCGATTTTTGAGATCTTCGAGAAAATTTCGTGTAAAAATACTCAAGTTTTTTCTTGTAGGCTTTGACATTGAGACTAAAAATATAATGCTGTTTACGTAATGGTTCCATATAAGCATGTTTGATTTATTTAAGTGTTTATGTATTTTAATATCGCGTAAAAAATGCGATTTCTTAATATTGCATTGCGCTGTTTTGTACTTGAGTTTAAATTACAGTTTTTCACGCATGTAGAATGTGTGTTATCTTCTTGGAATAATCACCAACGTCATGGTTAACAATAATTAAAGCAAAATGGACTTCCCAAGCTCTACGAGTTTTTTTTCTATTTGTTGAATCCAAGAATCACTTTGAATGAACTAAAATGGCCTTGTACTATTCATTTGCTTGTAGAGCACACATACAAATATTTGGTGAGGCGAGTTTTTATGCGTATATTCGCGACGGTTCTTTTTAATAATTGTTTGTAACTAACAAGGCATATTTTGGTTTTAATACTTTACTTTACATTTCGAACTTTTTCGTTTGTTTTATCTGTATGTTATATGTAGCAAGTAAAACTATACAAACATAACTCTTATCTACATATGTAGATTCCTGTCTGTTTTTAAACAGGTTTAATTATGTTATAATTCTGTAAAATGATAGGTACGTACTCCATGGTTATTACAATAATGACTCTAACTTATTCTAATTGTCTTAGGGTATTCCGGTCATGTCAAAATTTAAGCAGATATTCGGTTTAACCTATTGTACAATTCATGAGGATTCATAAAGTTAAGCTATGAGCTTTTTGATTTAGTTTTTCTATGAGATAATTGCAATTAAAAGTGCATTTCGTTTGAATTCACCGACCACCCTCGGAAATACACGATGATTACCGATCCCTAGTAGCGGTGGCAACAGCGGACAGCTCTCGAACGGCTGATCGGCCAAGTTGACGGTTGGCGACCCTGTTGTTTGACAACGAATAAAGGTAACTTTTTTGAGAGATGATTTGACCATTGAAACTTGAAGCCAAACATCCCTCATCTCGCTAGTCGGCAATGTAAAGAAAATTTTATCAGGAGTTCTGTTGCTGTTCTACTGCTGTTACAGCCCGGCACAGAACAATGTCGGCATTGGAGTTTATACATTTTGAACAACTGTTTGATATAACCTCAATAACCAAAGCAGGTGTCAACAAACGAGCGATTCTAAACGTTGACACAACAGAAGACAAAAATTTACTACGTGCACCCTAGATATAGCAACGTTGTCAAGTCGCTCACTTTGAGCGTCACAAAGAACAATCCTAATTCAAACTTCAAACAACGATTTCTCTTAATTTAAAACAATGTTTGATATTTTACTTGTGAAGTAGCAAACAGTAGCACCTATACTTTGTAAAAAATGACAATTTAAAAAACACCGGAATACCCTATTGGGTGCATTAGTTCATTATTATTTTAGTAAGTTGAAATAAACAATAAAACTTTCGAATAACCAATACAAAATCAATACAAATACTGGTTGGAAGACTGGTGGACAAATAATTCGCACAGTTTCAGAAAAATGTCCTGAATATCATATCAAAATGTTTATCAGTAAAAAACATAAAGATACAGATCTTTGATGATATTATTATTGAAATATTACTTAAGAAGTTTCAGTGAATAAAAAATTTGTGTTGAAATGTCTAGACTCAATCGTCATATATTGAAAATCGGACAAAAATCTTAAATTGTAGGATAAGAGTTCAATGATTTTGAAATAAATTATAATTATCAATAATATTTATTAGTAAAATATTAATAAACGATAGAAAAGCAATAAAATTTGTTGAAATTCGTTTATTAATTAGATAAAGAGAATCTTTAATCTGAGAAAAAATCTATATTTATGTCTTGAATAGTTAAAAATATCTTTATAAAAAAAGCACTACTTTTAGTCTTGTCACCCCCACTTTACACGAAAAGTGCATTCTCTAAAAATACACTAAATATACGTACATTACATTCTTTCTAGTTATAATATTTAACTACCAGCTAATCAATTTTAACCAAATCTTGCTTTGTAAGTCATTTATTTTATATTATAGTTTATTTTTTGAAAAACGTCGACTTATTAAATAATAATAATATATTTTTTCAGGTAGAAAAATGCGGTTCCTGTTATTCTGCGTCGTAATATCAACGCTATTGCTCCAAACTTACTCAAAATACGCACACAACGAATGCAGATCGAAAAAGCTCGAAAAATGTTACTGCGGAAACACATTTTACTACGACAAAAATTATTTCTTGGTCAACTGCACTGGTCAAGGTTTCAAAGACGTCTCGATGCTAAAAGAACTACCAATGGATACGGAAGCCTTGATATTTTCCGGGCATAACATCGAAACGTTACCCTGGAACATCTTCGGGAATTTTACGAACCTAACCAAGTTGAAAATCATCGATATGAGCAGCAATAAAATCAAGAATGTCAAGGGAAAGACGTACCATCACGTCCCGAACGTAGAGACGCTTATTTTGAACCACAACGAAATTATCATCTCGGACGATTACGACGATTCAGAAGAAAACACGTACCATCATCCGAGGGTCTTTTCCAACTTTGTAAACTTACGGGAACTCCATTTAACAAACGCTTTTCAGGATAATACCGACGCTGAACTCGCAAATGATCTCCACGATATCTTCGTAAAAAGTAATCTAACCAAACTATATAAATTACATTTAGAGCAGAACGAAATCAAAAAGTTTAAAGACGATAAGGTTTTTTGCGATCTCCCTAGTTTACGGCAGTTATATTTAGGTAACAACTACTTGCCGCATATTAATTTCGACTTAAAATGCATGCATTTACGATTCCTCGATCTCGAAAATAACAAAATAACGCAGGTATCGCGTAAAGATTTAGCCGTATTAGATCGTTTGGGGTCCCCGTTTACCCCGAATACCTTAACGATAGATTTACGAGGGAATCCGTTAAAATGTAACCAAGCCGCTGATCTATACAATTGGATGTTAAAAACGTTTGTCATCGTAAGGAGTAAAAACGAGTTACAATGCGATTTAAAGGCACCTGAAGGGGGCCCTTTAAAGACCCCCGGGGGCCCTAAGTATATCGTTAACTTGAAAGACCTAGCACTGAATCGTCACGCGAAATTTTCAAAAGCCGTTACGGTTTTGTTGGTTATCTTAGCGTTGGTTTTGGTTTCTTTGTTAAGTGCGTTTGGTTATATACATCGGGAGAAGATAAAGGCGAGGATGGCCCCGATTTTAGATACGGTGTCTCGGAAAGTGCAGTATACTACGATCGAGTCGCAGATTGTTTGAGGTTTTATGAATGATTTAATTTATTATCGTAACGTTCCGAAATTTATGGTGCTAATTTTAACGTCTGAATAATTGTACTTAAATAAACCTCATAAATCTCAACGCTGCTTCTCGAACGGAGTATATAGGCATTTGTAAAAAGAGGATTGTCTGTTTTTTAAGATTTGTGATTGTAAAATGCGCACCGTTACTGTTTATTTGTTTCTCATTTGTCGTCATGTTGTTCACAATTTAAACGTATATTTTGTATAAGATGTTTTAAACACGCTGAATTAGAGATATTGTGTACATAGGTACTGATTTTTTTATTGAATAAAGTTTTTATTAACAAGTTTGTGTTTTTATTTAAAACTATAGAGTAGAATAGAAAAGAATAGTTTATTATATCAATATCATAATACAGGCAAGCAAAACCAATATGTTTTTTATGAAATAAAACCAAAACAACTCTATTTTAATGAATAGCCAGCAACTGTAATTAAAATCATTTATTTTCTTCTATGTACAGAAGTACTATGCGCGCCAAAAAAAAGTCGTACTTTTGATAAGGGGTTTCCGGTTATACTTGAAAAGGAATGCACAAAATGTCATTCAAACGTCATAATCAGTCATAATTTATCCCAACCCTGTATACAAAAGTGTGGTCGATCATTGCTTAGCGGCGTGTTCAGTGGCGGCTGCTGCAGGGAGGGCAGTGGGGCACTGCCCCCCCCCTGATGAATTTCTTCTAATAGATACATTCATTATAATATCTAATTTGTATGGTTTTCTGATAAGTTTGATAACAAATAGTAAATTTGGTATGTTTTTAAATAAGCAAACGTATGTTTTTAGAAGTAACAATATCTAATACCTCGTCAGAGCCAGCGTAAACTTCGAAAGTTGCGAGCCGGGGCATCTCGCACATGCCCCGCAAGTCGCAACGCCTATAGCGGAGTCGACTCAGACGGCGGCTGGGTGGTGGGGATTGAGATATCGATTTTAGCCTGCCAGCTGGACATTCTCTAGTTTGCCCCGCTTACCGCTTAGCAGTGTGAAGTGACTTGCGTGTGTTTATTTCCCGTTGTTTTTTGACTTTCCAAGGGTTTCAACAATGAATTCAGTAAATAACATTATCGACCTGATCAAAAATAATGCTCTTTTGCATGACGTTAAAACAGAGTTAAAAAGTACAAAGAAAAAATAAATCAGCGATTATGTCAACTGAAAAAACGTATATTACAACACTACAAACATAATTTGAAACTATTTTATTAATGTCCGAAACTAACTTTTCGTGCCTTTTCATCGGCGAAATCCTTACTAAGATGAGTAAGAGCAGAAAATTCGAGATTTTTACCGAGTTCCTAAACACTACATTTAAATTAGCAAAAAGAAGAGGAAAAAATGTTGGATTTCAATACCTATAACCCTTGATTATATATACAATATTGTATATATAATCAAGGCTATAACCTATGGCGCCCGGAAATTGGATTTGAGCCTGTAATCCACCCCTAACTCATCCTTCACGTGCACGTTCGCGGATCTTCGCAATCGCATTTACCGCAAAACGGTCACGATTTCGTGATCTTAGCTCCCGAAGTTCCGAACAATGATATTGTTTATCAAATTTTGCACTCCCATTTTTTTTTCACTGATTTTGGTACTATGCACGCCAGAAAAAAGTCGTACACCTTGTAGCTTTGTAAATGGTTCTTTTATAACCTATTCGCTGTCATTCTGACAATCATAGGTATGAAACATGCAGTAACTGCACAGGCTAGACATATGACATATCAGACTGGCCATTCGAAAAAGCATAAAAAGGAACTACGTTTCGAGAGAGAGAGATAGAGGGCTAAACCCGATTAAAGCCAATTCGTGAGTACTCGGGAGAAATCAATAAAACAGCACGTGGATTTTAAAATCAGCTGTTTCCCCAATCGCCAACTCTAACCTCAAACAACAGTTGTTTTGACGTTAACATTTGTTGGTTATCCGATCGGTATTTATTGCGATGTTTCTTTTCGTGTTTTCAAGTAGTTAGTCGGTTTGGAACTTGAATAGCATTAGACCAGTGAGTACGTCACTTATTTCTATGATTATAATTGACATTTGAATATCAAAACAATAAACTTAAAATAACTCATTCAAACTTCCCGCCCGAAAGTTAAACCAAATTAAAGGGACAACGGTTCCAGGTCCCTGAGCGGCAGGTCATAAAGAACAAAGGATTTGCGCGAAGTGACCAGTTTTATATGTCTAGTCTTTGGTAATATTCACTCAGCTGTTCGCAAGAAAGTGTATCCCTGACATTTTGGATCTTTTTGTCGTTCCTGTCTCCATGTTTATTCTGTCCCATATTGTCTTAGCTTTGTTCTCAGCGTTTACTATCCTGTTGTAGTTGTCTTCCTTGTATGCGTTTTCAGCACATTGAACTATTTCTCATATCGTTTCAGAATAGGGTATTCCGGTCATGTCAAAATTTAAGCAGATATTCGGTTTAACCTATTGTACAATTTATGAGGATTCATATAGTTAAGCTATGAGCTTTTTGATTTAGTTTTTCTATAAGATAATTGCAATTAAAAGTGCATTTCGTTTGAATTCACCGACCACCCTCGGAAATACACGATGATTACCGATCCCTAGTAGCGGTGGCAACAGCGGACAGCTCTCGAACAGCTGATCGGCCAAGTTGACGGTTGGCGACCCTGTTGTTTGACAACGAATAAAGGTACCTTTTTCGAGAGATGATTTGATCATTGAAACTTGAAGCCAAACATCTCTCATCTCGCTAGTCGGCAATGTAAAGAAAATCTTATCAGAAGTTACTGTTCTACTGCTGTTATAGCCCGGCACAGGTCGGCGTTTATACATTTTGAACAAGTGTTTGATATAACCTCAATAACCAAAGCAGGTGTCAACAAACGAGCGATTCCAAACGTTGACACAACAGAAGCCCAAAAAGACCAATCCTAATTCAAACAACGATTTCTCTTAATTTAAAACAATGTTTGATATTTTACTTGTGAAGTAGCAAACAGTAGCACCCATACTTTGTAAAAAATGACAATTTCAGAAACACCGGACTACCCCATTGAGTGAGTTTCTTCATTTCCTCTTGCATTCTGTGCATTAATTTTAGTTTCATCTGTATTTATTTTTAAATAAATCCCTGTACTCCAAGGCTAACGATATGAATTTAATTATCAAAATACATATTACGCATTTGTACCCAAATATATTAAATCTTTAGGACGTCTTTTTAGAAAAGAAAAACAAATCTATATGGATTTATACTTTATTTATTTATTTAATGTACATATTTTTCTGTAAGTCTACAAAATATAGGATCAATAATAAAAATAACTCTACGTTTTGGAACTTCAATATATTTCACGTCTCAGTCGAGCATCCAAAACTATAAAAAGAAACTCACTCACACAATTAACAAATAAAGCCTAAATAAAAAAAAAACACATACTTTACATATTGAATATATATTAAATCTCTTTCATAAAAAACTCGATCGAAAATCTTAACACGTCGTTCCTGCGTCTTTTATATATTATAAAAATATACCTCCTTCCGGTTTGGGTGCCAAACAAATAATTAATCTTATTGTTTATTCTACAATTTTTAACTCTACGTCACAAATTTTAGGGTGTTCTTTTACTTAGGATTTGACAGATTATTTTAAAATGCTATTCCTTTCTCTTCGCAGAGAAAAAAATTATTGCATCTTAAACCAAACTAGGTTCATTTTGTATACAGTTTGTTCTATAAAGAGCGACAATTCTCACACTTACTTAAATCGATTGCAAAAATATTGATAATATAATAATTAAATTAATAATTACGCAACTCTTCACAAAACAAACTATATATCTTTAATATATACCTTTACAATTTCAACATGTGTATTTACAACCACTAAGAACTAGATTAAAACAATCTTTATAAGTTACGATAATTTTTCCGAGAAAGCGTGCAAAACAAATTTTCTAACCCGAAAAAATAGCACGAATCTTTTGCACATCGTAAAAAAATATTTAACTGTGATTATACAGGCTTACTGTCTACACGTAATAATAATTATAATCAAGAAAATTCATAACAAACTCGTCAAAAACACCTACAGCATATTATAACGTCTGCCCTTCAATTTTGCCACAAGATTGCAAATTTTCAAAGCGGGGCCTAGTTTTAACCCCATATACTTCATCATCATATCCGAGTTTAATAACAACAGTGCCTTTCCGTCAATTTCCTACAAAAAAAAAAATTACAAATTTTTAAAAATGAGATTTCCCGAAAAAAAACTTACGTGTTTTCTGAAAAGATCGGCATGGGCACCCAGGCATGGGTCGGTGCAGTCAATGAACTGGATAACCTCTTCTATGCTCCACTCTTGCGTCGGCGTTCGATTTAGTAACGTTAGAGGAGACTCTAAAGTTGGCGTGTCCGTTACCGTTGTCGATGTCGCTGGTTCTTGCTCAGCGGGCTTCCTCTTTGCGGGAGGTGGTTTGGAGATTGAACAGTTGCTGCAGTCCGATGCTGCCGTACTTTCAAGACCTACGAGGCATATCAGCATAAAAAAACAAATCGTTGGTAAAAAAAAAACTTGGTAAAACGAAAAACATCATAACCCGTAAAATAATCAAGCAAATTTGATAAAACTTGCAGGGATTGTGTGAAATACATCAGTAAACAGTATAAATAATATAGCAGCCCATACTATCTCATGAAAGCAAAGCTATGATTTTTTTAAATTTAACGTATGTGGAAAATTAGCAATAGAAAAAGTAAAAAAATCACATCTCGTAAAATAATCATGCAATTTTTATAAAAGTCACGGGGATTGTGTGAAATACATCAGTAAACAGTATAAATAATATAGCAGCCCATACTACCTCATGAGAGTAAAGATAGGATTTTTTTTTTAAATGGAACGTATCTCGAAAATTAGCTATAGAAAAAGTAAAAAAATTATAACTCTTAAAATAATCAAGCAATTTTTATAAAACTCACGGGGATTGTGTGAAATACATCAGTAAACAGTATAAATAATATAGCAGCCCATACTATCTCATGAAAGCAAAGCTATGATTTTTTTAAATTTAACGTATGTGGAAAATTAGCAATAGAAAAAGTAAAAAAATCACATCTCGTAAAATAATCATGCAATTTTTATAAAAGTCACGGGGATTGTGTGAAATACATCAGTAAACAGTATGAATAATATAGCAGCCCATACTACCTCATGAGAGTAAAGATAGGATTTTTTTTTTAAATTGAACGTATCTCGAAAATTAGCTATAGAAAAAGTAAAAAAATTATAACTCTTAAAATAATCAAGCAATTTTTATAGAACTCACGGGGATTGTGTGAAATACATCAGTAAACAGTATAAATAATATAGCAGCCCATACTATCTCATGAAAGTAAAGATAAGATTTTTTTAAAATTTAACGTGTCGAAAATTAGCAATAGAAAAAGTAAAAAAATCATAACTCGTAAAATAATCAAGCAATTTTGATAAAACTCGCAGGGATTGTGTGAAATACATCAGCTAACAGTATAAATAATATAGCACCCCATACTACCTCATGAAAGTAAAGATAAGATTTTTTAAATTTAACGAATGTCGAAAATTAGCAATAGAAAAAGTAAAAAAATCACAACTCGTAAAACAATCAAGCGATTTTTATAAAACTTGCAGGGATTGTGTGAAATACATCAGTAAACAGTATAAATAATATAGCAGCCCATACTATCTCATGAAAGCAAAGATATGATTTTTTTAAATTTATTGTATGTGGAACGTTAGGAATAGAAAAAGTTAAAAATCATAAGTCGTAAAATAATCAAGCAATTTTTATAAAACTTGCAGGGATTGTGTGAAATACATCAGTAAACAGTATAAATAATATAGCAGCCCATACTATCTCATGAAAGCAAAGCTATGATTTTTTTAAATTTAACGTATGTGGAAAATTAGCAATAGAAAAAGTAAAAAAATCACATCTCGTAAAATAATCATGCAATTTTTATAAAAGTCACGGGGATTGTGTGAAATACATCAGTAAACAGTATAAATAATATAGCAGCCCATACTACCTCATGAGAGTAAAGATAGGATTTTTTTTTTAAATGGAACGTATCTCGAAAATTAGCTATAGAAAAAGTAAAAAAATTATAACTCTTAAAATAATCAAGCAATTTTTATAAAACTCACGGGGATTGTGTGAAATACATCAGTAAACAGTATAAATAATATAGCAGCCCATACTATCTCATGAAAGCAAAGCTATGATTTTTTTAAATTTAACGTATGTGGAAAATTAGCAATAGAAAAAGTAAAAAAATCACATCTCGTAAAATAATCATGCAATTTTTATAAAAGTCACGGGGATTGTGTGAAATACATCAGTAAACAGTATGAATAATATAGCAGCCCATACTACCTCATGAGAGTAAAGATAGGATTTTTTTTTTAAATTGAACGTATCTCGAAAATTAGCTATAGAAAAAGTAAAAAAATTATAACTCTTAAAATAATCAAGCAATTTTTATAGAACTCACGGGGATTGTGTGAAATACATCAGTAAACAGTATAAATAATATAGCAGCCCATACTATCTCATGAAAGTAAAGATAAGATTTTTTTAAAATTTAACGTGTCGAAAATTAGCAATAGAAAAAGTAAAAAAATCATAACTCGTAAAATAATCAAGCAATTTTGATAAAACTCGCAGGGATTGTGTGAAATACATCAGCTAACAGTATAAATAATATAGCACCCCATACTACCTCATGAAAGTAAAGATAAGATTTTTTAAATTTAACGAATGTCGAAAATTAGCAATAGAAAAAGTAAAAAAATCACAACTCGTAAAACAATCAAGCGATTTTTATAAAACTTGCAGGGATTGTGTGAAATACATCAGTAAACAGTATAAATAATATAGCAGCCCATACTATCTCATGAAAGTAAAGATAAGATTTTTTTAAAATTTAACGTGTCGAAAATTAGCAATAGAAAAAGTAAAAAAATCATAACTCGTAAAATAATCAAGCAATTTTGATAAAACTCGCAGGGATTGTGTGAAATACATCAGTAAACAGTATAAATAATATAGCAGCCCATACTATCTCATGAAAGCAAAGATATGATTTTTTTAAATTTATTGTATGTGGAACGTTAGGAATAGAAAAAGTTAAAAATCATAAGTCGTAAAATAATCAAGCAATTTTTATAAAACTTGCAGGGATTGTGTGAAATACATCAGTAAACAGTATAAATAATATAGCAGCCCATACTATCTCATGAAAGTAAAGATAAGATTTTTTTAAAATTTAACGTGTCGAAAATTAGCAATAGAAAAAGTAAAAAAATCATAACTCGTAAAATAATCAAGCAATTTTGATAAAACTCGCAGGGATTGTGTGAAATACATCAGCTAACAGTATAAATAATATAGCACCCCATACTACCTCATGAAAGTAAAGATAAGATTTTTTAAATTTAACGAATGTCGAAAATTAGCAATAGAAAAAGTAAAAAAATCACAACTCGTAAAACAATCAAGCGATTTTTATAAAACTTGCAGGGATTGTGTGAAATACATCAGCTAACAGTATAAATAATATAGCACCCCATACTACCTCATGAAAGTAAAGATAAGATTTTTTAAATTTAACGAATGTCGAAAATTAGCAATAGAAAAAGTAAAAAAATCACAACTCGTAAAACAATCAAGCGATTTTTATAAAACTTGCAGGGATTGTGTGAAATACATCAGTAAACAGTATAAATAATATAGCAGCCCATACTATCTCATGAAAGCAAAGATATGATTTTTTTAAATTTATTGTATGTGGAACGTTAGGAATAGAAAAAGTTAAAAATCATAAGTCGTAAAATAATCAAGCAATTTTTATAAAACTTGCAGGGATTGTGTGAAATACATCAGTAAACAGTATAAATAATATAGCAGCCCATACTATCTCATGAAAGTAAAGATAAGATTTTTTTAAAATTTAACGTGTCGAAAATTAGCAATAGAAAAAGTAAAAAAATCATAACTCATAAAATAATCAAGCAATTTTGATAAAACTCGCAGGGATTGTGTGAAATACATCAGCTAACAGTATAAATAATATAGCAGCCCATACTATCTCATGAAAGTAAAGATAAGATTTTTTTAAAATTTAACGTGTCGAAAATTAGCAATAGAAAAAGTAAAAAAATCATAACTCGTAAAATAATCAAGCAATTTTGATAAAACTCGCAGGGATTGTGTGAAATACATCAGCTAACAGTATAAATAATATAGCACCCCATACTACCTCATGAAAGTAAAGATAAGATTTTTTAAATTTAACGAATGTCGAAAATTAGCAATAGAAAAAGTAAAAAAATCACAACTCGTAAAACAATCAAGCGATTTTTATAAAACTTGCAGGGATTGTGTGAAATACATCAGTAAACAGTATAAATAATATAGCAGCCCATACTATCTCATGAAAGTAAAGATAAGATTTTTTTAAAATTTAACGTGTCGAAAATTAGCAATAGAAAAAGTAAAAAAATCATAACTCGTAAAATAATCAAGCAATTTTGATAAAACTCGCAGGGATTGTGTGAAATACATCAGCTAACAGTATAAATAATATAGCACCCCATACTACCTCATGAAAGTAAAGATAAGATTTTTTAAATTTAACGAATGTCGAAAATTAGCAATAGAAAAAGTAAAAAAATCACAACTCGTAAAACAATCAAGCGATTTTTATAAAACTTGCAGGGATTGTGTGAAATACATCAGTAAACAGTATAAATAATATAGCAGCCCATACTATCTCATGAAAGCAAAGATATGATTTTTTTAAATTTATTGTATGTGGAACGTTAGGAATAGAAAAAGTTAAAAATCATAAGTCGTAAAATAATCAAGCAATTTTTATAAAACTTGCAGGGATTGTGTGAAATACATCAGTAAACAGTATAAATAATATAGCAGCCCATACTATCTCATGAAAGTAAAGATAAGATTTTTTTAAAATTTAACGTGTCGAAAATTAGCAATAGAAAAAGTAAAAAAATCATAACTCGTAAAATAATCAAGCAATTTTGATAAAACTCGCAGGGATTGTGTGAAATACATCAGCTAACAGTATAAATAATATAGCACCCCATACTACCTCATGAAAGTAAAGATAAGATTTTTTAAATTTAACGAATGTCGAAAATTAGCAATAGAAAAAGTAAAAAAATCACAACTCGTAAAACAATCAAGCGATTTTTATAAAACTTGCAGGGATTGTGTGAAATACATCAGTAAACAGTATAAATAATATAGCAGCCCATACTATCTCATGAAAGCAAAGATATGATTTTTTTAAATTTATTGTATGTGGAACGTTAGGAATAGAAAAAGTTAAAAATCATAAGTCGTAAAATAATCAAGCAATTTTTATAAAACTTGCAGGGATTGTGTGAAATACATCAGTAAACAGTATAAATAATATAGCAGCCCATACTATCTCATGAAAGTAAAGATAAGATTTTTTTAAAATTTAACGTGTCGAAAATTAGCAATAGAAAAAGTAAAAAAATCATAACTCGTAAAATAATCAAGCAATTTTGATAAAACTCGCAGGGATTGTGTGAAATACATCAGCTAACAGTATAAATAATATAGCACCCCATACTACCTCATGAAAGTAAAGATAAGATTTTTTAAATTTAACGAATGTCGAAAATTAGCAATAGAAAAAGTAAAAAAATCACAACTCGTAAAACAATCAAGCGATTTTTATAAAACTTGCAGGGATTGTGTGAAATACATCAGTAAACAGTATAAATAATATAGCAGCCCATACTATCTCATGAAAGTAAAGATAAGATTTTTTTAAAATTTAACGTGTCGAAAATTAGCAATAGAAAAAGTAAAAAAATCATAACTCGTAAAATAATCAAGCAATTTTGATAAAACTCGCAGGGATTGTGTGAAATACATCAGCTAACAGTATAAATAATATAGCACCCCATACTACCTCATGAAAGTAAAGATAAGATTTTTTAAATTTAACGAATGTCGAAAATTAGCAATAGAAAAAGTAAAAAAATCACAACTCGTAAAACAATCAAGCGATTTTTATAAAACTTGCAGGGATTGTGTGAAATACATCAGTAAACAGTATAAATAATATAGCAGCCCATACTATCTCATGAAAGCAAAGATATGATTTTTTTAAATTTATTGTATGTGGAAGGTTAGGAATAGAAAAAGTTAAAAATCATAAGTCGTAAAATAATCAAGCAATTTTTATAAAACTTGCAGGGATTGTGTGAAATACATCAGTAAACAGTATAAATAATATAGCAGCCCATACTATCGCATGAAAGTAAAGATAAGATTTTTTTAAAATTTAACGTGTCGAAAATTAGCAATAGAAAAAGTAAAAAAATCATAACTCGTAAAACAATCAAGCGATTTTTATAAAACTTGCAGGGATTGTGTGAAATACATCAGTAAACAGTATAAATAATATAGCAGCCCATACTATCTCATGAAAGCAAAGATATGATTTTTTTAAATTTGTTGTATGTGGAACGTTAGGAATAGAAAAAGTTAAAAATCATAAGTCGTAAAATAATCAAGCAATTTTTATAAAACTTGCAGGGATTGTGTGAAATACATCAGTAAACAGTATAAATAATATAGCAGCCCATACTATCGCATGAAAGTAAAGATAAGATTTTTTTAAAATTTAACGTGTCGAAAATTAGCAATAGAAAAAGTAAAAAAATCATAACTCGTAAAATAATCAAGCAATTTTGATAAAACTCGCAGGAATTGTGTGAAATACATCAGCTAACAGTATAAATAATATAGCAGCCCATACTACCTCATGAAAGTAAAGATAAGATTTTTTTAAATTTAACGAATGTCGAAAATTAGCAATAGAAAAAGTAAAAAAATCACAACTCGTAAAACAATCAAGCAATTTTTATGAAACTCGCAGGGATTGTGTGAAATACATCAGTAAACAGTATAAATAATATAGCAGCCCATACTACCTCATGAAAGTGAAGATAAGATTTTTTTAAATTTAACGAATGTCGAAAATTAGCTATAGAAAAAGTAAAAAAATCACAACTCGTAAAATAATCAAGCAATTTTTATAAAACTCACGGGGATTGTGTGAAATACATCAGTAAACAGTATAAATAATATAGCAGCCCATACTACCTCATGAAAGTAAAGATAAGATTTTTTTTAAATTTAACGTGTCGAAAATTAGCAATTGAAAAAGTAAAAGAATCACAACTTGTAAAATAATCAAGCTTATAAAATTCGCAGGGATTGTGTGAAATACATCAGTAAACAGTATAAATGATATAGCAGCCCATACTACCTCATGAAAGCAAATCTATGATTTTTTAAAATTTAACTATATAGAAAATCAGCAATAGAAAAGGAAAAACATCGTAACTTGTAAAATAACCAAGCAATTTTTATAAAACTCGCAGCAATTGTGTGAAATACATCAATAAACACTATAAATAATAAAACACCACACAACCAACAAAGACTCACCAAACAAATTACCGCAGCAGCCCAATGACGCAGCTAGCGCCGAAAACACGCTCGCCAAATCCGCCTTGGCCCCCATAGGGGGCAACTTGATAGTGTACGTGGTTCCTCCGTGCGTTATGGCCATCTCCTCGCCCCTGAGGGCCCCCAGCCTCGCCAGGATAGTCTCGGGATGCGTAGACGATCTCAACACCTCGGAAATCAACTTCTTCGCGACGCCGTGCAAAGACAGGTCTTCGACGGAAGCCGGCAACTGCGTGGTGTCAAAAAGGGGGCCCCCGACGCACGATTTATTGCAGTGCACGACGATCGGGGGCGGCGGCGGAGCCGAAGTGTCCGCTTCCGGAGATTGCACGTCGGGCGTACTTGAACTTATCGTGGTCGGCGCTGTCGACGTTGGCGTAGACGAGGTTACGGGGGCCAACGGTAACGGAGGTTGCGATGACGGGGACGCTACTGTTGCCTTTAGTTTAAACCTAAAAATGTTCGATTTTCTTTAGATAAATAGGTAAGTGAATGTGGGACACAATTAAAGTGATAAATTCTTACTAATTAAGTTTTTTTCTAGGTTATTTTAGAAGAAATTAGTTTTTTTTTGTAATTAAATTCTGGAGTGCATAAACAATCTTCTTATTTTATTATTTTACTCGGTACAGAAATGGCTGCTGCCACTTTAACATCGTCTTTGCAAAAGACGCAAAACGACAAATTTAACACAAAAATTATAGTTTTTTTATACAGATTTTTTTCACATTATCACATTCCTTTAAATGTTTGTACTTTTGATCAAAACATACATAAATATATGTACTTCATTGCATAGGTACTCGATATTATTTGCATTATTAGTGATTAATTGTTTTGCTATACGCAGTTAAAACAAATAAATATTTTATAGTTTGGAACAAGAAAAAGTGTACTTTGTTATCGTTTCTGATTGGAATTGAAGTTGCAAATATTAACTGTTTAACATAGATTTTTCAAATATATGCCTTTTGCACGGAATAAATAGCTTTTCATCAATTAATAAATAATGTTAAGAAGACTAAGAAAGATTAATTACATTCTTATGGTTAATAAAGCAAATCTTACGGTCAAAGAAGATACCAAACAAATGTTCTAATCTAACGACCCTGTACAATACAACGAAATATTCCAAATTTAGGAGTACGTTTTTGCGAGAAACTTACCAGCGTATATTAAAGGAACGCCTATTTTGTTAAACTTTGATGTTAAGTAGCTTTCGTAATCTTTGACAACTTTCGTAATTTTTTATTCATAATTTACATCCGATTACACCGAGTAAACTATAAGGGTAGGTTTGATCTGATCGATATTCTCAACATTTTGTTTTTGGTTCATTCCCATATCTGAATTTTTTTAATATATAATTTAAAGATACATAATTTAAAGTAAACCGTTGCAATTTAAAATGCTGTTCAACCTTGCAGCGAATGTTACTTGATTAAAAGTGTTTTTACTATTGCTTTTAGTACCAACAACGAATTAATTTAAAGATAATGACCAGAAACTTACAGATAAACAGATGGATAAAATACTAAATTATACTAAGCGAAACTCAACGTGTATGTGATACTTTAATAATGTGTGATGAAATAACAGCACTTGTTGAAATAACAGCAAGTCGACATGGAATCTAAATGATACGTTTCAAAGTTCGGTTTTGATCCTTGCAGCATATTCAGCCTGCCAGATTTGCCAGTGTTTCTGGTCCAAAAACAATGCAATATTTTACTTACAAATGTGTATCTCCTACAAAAATTCGGATATTGGGATGAATTACAAAATAAGATGTTGAGAATTGATATGGTTTTTGTAACTGAGCACTTGAGAACATGCGAGAGAACTACTTCGTTAGTTACCCCACAGGCTGTCTCAAACTTGGTCGAAAAACACCATTTTTTTTAATAAGCTGGAACATTATTTTCTTTATCTTTCAAAAGTATATAGGTAAGTTCACTTTACATGTTCTGAAAAAAATTATTTGTTTGACACCCAAACTGGAAGGAGGTATATTTTGTAATATATAAAAGATGCACGATCGACGTGTAAAGATTTTTGATTGAGTTTTTTATTAAAGAGATTTAATATATATTCAATATGTAAAGTATGTGTTTTTTTTGTAGACTTACCAAAAAAATGTACATTAAATAAATAAATTAAGTATAAATCCATGTAGATTTATTCCTATTTTGCATTTTTATGTTAATTAATGTTTGCAAAAGCCTCTATTTTTTTATCAATGTCACAAAAATAGTTCATAAGAAAACTAACTTATATCTTTAGTTGTAATAAACTATCGAACCATAAATCTTTACAAATATGCAACTGTTTGCAGTTTTGAGCTTATTAAGTTTATTATCTTTTAATATAGTATAGTTTCTAGCTATTAATTAAGATAAATTCAGATATTTTAGTTTTGATTCATAAATTTATAATAGGAAATAATAAACTTTAAGTTATAAAAACAAAAAATATTGGTTGTGTTTGACTTATTCGATAATTTTATCTCTGAACTTTGACAACACTTACAAGACAAATGTCACAATTCAAATAAGGGTTCGATGTAGGGGTAGTTTGTTGGACTTCATCAAAATAATATTTGTTATATACAGGGTGTCATACAATGCGTAAAAAGTTTCATATACTTATTTGTTTTCCTTCCTCCTTAAAAAGTTACAGCAGTTTGAAAAACCAACAAAACGGTATTTTAAACGGAACTAATTTCTTTAGGAATTGAAAAACCCAATAAGTTTACGTGAAACTTTTCACGTAAACGTTGTACCCAATTTTCAAGCGATATTTCAAGCGGTAGTAACTTTTTAAGGATTTGAAAAGACAATTAGGTTCAAATGAATACTTTTACTCAGAATGACATTTACCCTTTAAGAAACTTACTTAAAAAATAACCAAACTTTAAAACAACAAACAAAATTAAAAGAAACGCAGTTTACACACAAAACTTTTTCTATATTATTATCAAACCATAATAAAAAGACGAATTAATTATTAAAATTTCAGACTTCGAAGTCTTCCCCCACCTTAGACTTATTTAACAAAAAAAAAATAAAAAATAATGCATACATACCTATTTGCGGTGTTAGTATTTTTCTGTCCGGGCGGTTGCATAGGGTGACCAGATTTGGCGCACCAGCCTACCGGAAAAATGTCCCGGCTGTCGAATCTGCACCAGTAGTCGAAGGCCCCGCGCCACCCATCAAAACTGACGTGAATCTGGTCATTTTTGACAGCACCAACTGTCGCAGTGCATATCAACTGCGGATTTTTCTTATCGACAGCTTCCAGTTTTTGCCCCACTTGGAACATGTTAGTCTTTGGGCCAGCAGGCTCCTTCTGGAATATTTTTGCGGGGGCCATCGCAGCCCCATTCAGATTCTTCACCAGAAAAAGGGGCCACGAGCTTGCGTTCATTCTAAAACCTAAGTAAAATACGTGAAACTGTATAATCATGTCAATAAATTTATTATAATAACACAAAAATAGTTTATTTCTAGGTTACGTTACCTAAAGGGGGCTGGAGCATCCCGCCGGACTTCTCGCAGTGTCCGATCTCGTGAATCTCGCTCGAGTCAACTAATCGCCAAAAATCATTCTTGTTATCACTTCCGTCCAACCTGAGTCTCAACCGGGGCCCCAAAACACTTATCACAGTCGCAATGCACGTCGAAGTAACGTTCCGGGGGTCCAAAGCCTCAAGTTTCATTGACGGTTTGAATTCGTTGACAGGTGGGTTTGGGGCCTGCTTGAAACAACATTGGGGCGCCGGTACGCTGTTTGTCTCCTTCAGGTACTCATCCCAGTCGAAAGTTTGGAACGTTTCATACTGAAAGGGCCCCGGGGAGCCTTGAGAGCCCTCGACAGTTGTCGTCGGAGTGACAGCTAAGATCCTTCCGTTCGAATCATTCTTTTTTTGATGGCGGTTCATGCAATACACAGAGCAATAGTCCTTCGAAGGGTTGTTCGTACCCCGTATGACATTATCGCAGTTCAAACAGGAACCCTTCGAATATGCTTTGCGAAATTCCGATAAACAAGTCTCGGAGCAGAATTCTTTCTTGCCGTTTTGTGTTGGTAGAACGTATTTTAAGGGTAGTTTGCCTTCATTGCACCAAGTGCAGCTTATTATCTTCTTTGGGGGCCTACCGGGGCCGCGCACCTTCGGGGTGCCGTTCGTGTTGTTTCCAGACATTATTCCTGCGCCATTTCACAGTTTTTAGCGGTCCTTAAGTGAACTAAAAACGCATATTTTGCATTTTTAAATGTTTGAAGGATGTCTTGAATCGCGTTGGCTGTGAATCACTACAAAAGGCGAATTTCGCGGAATTATTGTAGATGTCAACAAAAATAAGAAGCTTGCGGCTTCTTCTGCAAACAATACAACAGGTTGGGTAACTTTAACAGAGCAAAAGGCAAAAGTCACTAGACGCTACCGGCGCCATTGTAAAACCTTGATTATACAAAAGGAATTACGTACTTAATTAATAATAATCAATATTATTAATATTTGTTTGAGGTTTTGCGTTAAAACATACAGTTTATTAATTATTAATTAGCGTTGGCGCTTTTCTAGATTGTTCACAGATGGCGCTAGGGGTATTAAATTTAACGTAACAAATTTAAAATCAGGTAATTGTATTTATATGAATTACAATAGTAAGGTAAAGATGGAATTCAAGTCAATTTGATTATAAAGTTGTGAATTGTAAATAAGTTATTTTAGGTTTTCCCGGAACGGTTTCCATGGTAATATTTTCCTCTACAATCACAACAAATCACTTTTCACCTAGTTTTCACAAAATGTTCGCAGCTAATATTGTTATAAACGATGGTGATTTTACAAAAACGATCTACACAACGGTTAGTGCAACTTTATAATTACAATTTTTAATTAAACCTTGATCTAACTGACTTATTTGTAGATAAAAGAGGGTCGATATGCGGATGCAATAAAAGTTTTGCATGGAATACCGGAGTCAAATTCTTGTAGGGCCGGATTGTCTCTCCTTGCGTATTGTTATTTCTACACGCAGGATTTTACGAATGCTGCAGCGTATTACGACCAGCTAACGCAAATGGTTCCCGATAATGCGGATTATAAACTTTTTCATTCTCAGTCATTGTATCAAGCTTGCTTGTATGACGATGCTTTTAAAGTAACAACGGAAATTATTGATGAAGAATATCGACCACAGGTGCAATATCTGTTGTAGAATTTGTTAGAGGAATGTCATTTTTTGTTTTTAGATAACTAAATTGCAAGCCGCGATCAAATATGGGCAGGAAGATCTTATATCGGCTAAAAATTTGGTCGATAGTTGTTCGATCGAAGATTCAGATACTGAAGTTAATTTAGGATGTTTATTATACAAGGTGAGTCAGTATTTACTGTGATATATTTGTTATAGTCTGTTTACAATCATATATTTCTTGTAATTATTCTGTCATCATATTTCAGGAAGAAAATTACGATGAGGCTCTAAATAAATTTACCACAGCTCTGCAGAACATTGGTTTCCGACCATATTTGAGCTACAATGTTGCGTTATGTCACTACAGACTGAAAGATTACGGCCCAGCATTGAAACACTGCGGTAGTAATTTTTTTTTTAAGTTTTAATGACTGTATTTCCATTTTTTAGCTGATATTATCGAACGTGGTATTCGAGATCACCCAGAATTGAGTGTAGGCATGCAAACGGAAGGTATTGATGTCCGTTCTGTTGGCAATACTTTAACCTTACACGAGACTGCGTTAACAGAAGCTTTCAACTTAAAAGCTGCTATCGAATATCAATTGAAAAACAGTAAGTTTTCGCTTTTAAATGCTTATTAACAATATTACATTTCCGAATGATAATTTCGATAATTTTTCTTGTATTGATAATTTTTTTTATAGTGGAAGGGGCAAGGGAAGCCTTAACGGATATGCCCCCGCGTGCTGAGTATGAATTGGACGCTGTTACGCTTCACAATCAGGCGTTGATGAATATCGAACAGAATCCCGTTGAGGGTTTCGAAAAATTGCAGTTTTTGTTGCAGCAGAATCCATTTCCTCCGGAAACTTTCTCGAATTTGCTGCTGTTGTTCTGCCAGTACGAATGTTACGATTTGGCGGCAGATGTTCTTGCGGAAAATGCCCACTTGACGTACAAATATCTAACACCGGTAAGTTCATTTTAGTGCAAACTTTTATCAGTTTTAGTTACTTCAAAAAATTGTACCTACTTTATGGGTGACTGGTCTTCGCTTTTATGTTTTCTATATTATTTATTGATCCATATTAAACAATTATTGTGAGTTTCATAAAGATTCTTCCATTATTTTTCGAGTTGTGATTTTTTAACTGTCACTAGCGTAATTTTTATCAGTCTTTGTTACTTCAAAAAATTCTACCTACTTTATGGGTGACTGGTCTCCGCTTTTATGATTTCTATATTATTTATTGATGCATATTAAACAATTATTGTGAATTTCGTCAAGATTCTTCCAGTATTTCTCGAGTTGTGGTATTTCTAACTGTCTGTAGTGCTATAATATTTATCAGTATAAGTTACTTCAAAAAAATCTACCTACTTTATGGGTGACTAGTCTCAGCTTTTATGGTTTCTATATTATTTATTGATGCATAATAAACAATCATTGTGAATTTCATCAAGATTCTTCCATTATTTTTCGATTTGTGATTTTTTAACTCTCACTAGTGCAATTTTTATCAGTCTTTGTTACTTCAAAAAATTCTACCTACTTTATGGGTGACTGGTCTCCGCTTTTATGGTTTCTATATTATTTACTGATGCATATTAAACGATTATTGTGAATTTCATCAAGATTCTTCCATTATTTTTCGAGTTGTGATTTTTTAACTGTTACTAGTGCAATTTTTATCAGTCTTTGTTACT
Source organism: Aphodius sticticus (assembly GCA_963966075.1). Taxonomy (NCBI): domain Eukaryota; kingdom Metazoa; phylum Arthropoda; class Insecta; order Coleoptera; family Scarabaeidae; genus Aphodius; species Aphodius sticticus. The sequence continues at coordinate 46,720,804 of OZ014511.1, read as the reverse complement.
TCAAAAAATTCTACCTACTTTATGGGTGACTGGTCTCCGCTTTTATGGTTTCTATATTATTTATTGATGCATAATAAACAATCATTGCGAGTTTCATCAAGATTCTTCCATTATTTTTCGAGTTGTGATTTTTTAACTGTCACTAGTGCAATTTTTATCAGCCTTTGTTACGTCAAAAAATTCTACCTATTTTATGGGTGACTGGTCTCAGCTTTTATGGTTTCTATATTGTTTATTGATGCATATTAAACAATTATTGTGAATTTCATCAAGATTCTTTCATTATTTTCCGAGTTGTGATTTTTTAACTGTCACTAGTGCAATTTTTATCAGTCTTTGTTACTTCAAAAAATTGTACCTACTTTATGGGTGACTGGTCTCCGCTTTTATGATTTCTATATTATTTATTGATGCATAATAAACAATCATTGCGAGTTTCATCAAGATTCTTCCATTATTTTTCGAGTTTTGATTTTTTAACTCTCACTAGTGCAATTTTTATCAGTATTTGTTAGTTCAAAGAATTCTACCTACTTTATGGGTGACTGATCTCAGCGTTTATGGGTTTTATATTGTTTATTGGTGCATATTAAATAATTATTGTAAATTTCATCAAGATTCTTACATTATTTTTCAAGTTGTGATTTTTTAACTGTCACTAGTGCAATTTTTATCAGTCTTTGTTACTTCAAAAAAATCTACCTACTTTATGGGTGACTGGTCTCAGCTTTTATGGTTTCTATATTATTTATTGATGCATATTAAACAATTATTGTGAATTTCATCAAGATTCTTCCATTATTTTTCGAGTTGTGATTTTTTAACTGTCACTAGTGCAATTTTTATCAGTCTTTGTTACTTCAAAAAATTCTACCTACTTTATGGGTGACTGGTCGCAGCTTTTATGGTTTCTATATTATTTATTGATGCATATTAAACAATTATTGTGAATTTCATCAAGATTCTTCCATTATTTTTCGAGTTTTGATTTTTTAACTCTCACTAGTGCAATTTTTATCAGTCTTTGTTAGTTCAAAAAATTCTACCTACTTTATGGGTGACTGGTCTCAGCTTTTATGGTTTCTATATTATTTATTGATGCATATTAAACAATTATTGTGAATTTCATCAAGATTCTTCCATTATTTTTCGAGTTTTGATTTTTTAACTCTCACTAGTGCAATTTTTATCAGTCTTTGTTAGTTCAAAAAATTCTACCTACTTTATGGGTGACTGGTCTCAGCTTTTATGGTTTCTATATTATTTATTGATGCATATTAAACAATTATTGTGAATTTCATCAAGATTCTTCCATTATTTTTCGAGTTTTGATTGTTTAACTCTCACTAGTGCAATTTTTATCAGTCTTTGTTAGTTCAAAAAATTCTACCTACTTTATGGGTGACTGGTCTCAGCTTTTATGGTTTCTATATTATTTATTGATGCATATTAAACAATTATTGTGAATTTCATCAAGATTCTTCCATTATTTTTCGAGTTTTGATTTTTTAACTCTCACTAGTGCAATTTTTATCAGTCTTTGTTAGTTCAAAAAATTCTACCTACTTTATGGGTGACTGGTCTCAGCTTTTATGGTTTCTATATTATTTATTGATGCATATTAAACAATCATTGTGAATTTCATCAAGATTCTTCCATTATTTTTCGAGGTGTGATTTTTTAACTGTCACTAGTGCAATTTTTATGTCTTTGTTACTTCAAAAAAATTCTACCTACTTTATGGGTGACTGGTCTCAGCTTTTATGGTTTCTATATTATTTATTGATGCATATTAAACAATTATTGTGAATTTCATCAAGATTCTTCCATTATTTTTCGAGTTTTGATTTTTTAACTCTCACTAGTGCAATTTTTATCAGTCTTTGTTAGTTCAAAAAATTCTACCTACTTTATGGGTGACTGGTCTCAGCTTTTATGGTTTCTATATTATTTATTGATGCATATTAAACAATTATTGTGAATTTCATCAAGATTCTTCCATTATTTTTCGAGTTTTGATTTTTTACCTCTCACTAGTGCAATTTTTATCAGTCTTTGTTAGTTCAAAAAATTCTACCTACTTTATGGGTGACTGGTCTCAGCTTTTATGGTTTCTATATTATTTATTGATGCATATTAAACAATTATTGTGAATTTCATCAAGATTCTTCCATTATTTTTCGAGTTTTGATTTTTTAACTCTCACTAGTGCAATTTTTATCAGTCTTTGTTAGTTCAAAAAATTCTACCTACTTTATGGGTGACTGGTCTCAGCTTTTATGGTTTCTATATTATTTATTGATGCATATTAAACAATTATTGTGAATTTCATCAAGATTCTTCCATTATTTTTCGAGTTTTGATTTTTTAACTCTCACTAGTGCAATTTTTATCAGTCTTTGTTAGTTCAAAAAATTCTACCTACTTTATGGGTGACTGGTCTCAGCTTTTATGGTTTCTATATTATTTATTGATGCATATTAAACAATTATTGTGAATTTCATCAAGATTCTTCCATTATTTTTCGAGTTTTGATTTTTTAACTCTCACTAGTGCAATTTTTATCAGTCTTTGTTAGTTCAAAAAATTCTACCTTCTTTATGGGTGACTGGTCTCAGCTTTTATGGTTTCTATATTATTTATTGATGCATATTAAACAATTATTGTGAATTTCATCAAGATTCTTCCATTATTTTTCGAGTTTTGATTTTTTAACTCTCACTAGTGCAATTTTTATCAGTCTTTGTTAGTTCAAAAAATTCTACCTACTTTATGGGTGACTGGTCTCAGCTTTTATGGTTTCTATATTATTTATTGATGCATATTAAACAATTATTGTGAATTTCATCAAGATTCTTCCATTATTTTTCGAGTTTTGATTTTTTAACTCCCACTAGTGCAATTTTTATCAGTCTTTGTTAGTTCAAAAAATTCTACCTACTTTATGGGTGACTGGTCTCAGCTTTTATGGTTTCTATATTATTTATTGATGCATATTAAACAATCATTGTGAATTTCATCAAGATTCTTCCATTATTTTTCGAGGTGTGATTTTTTAACTGTCACTAGTGCAATTTTTATGTCTTTGTTACTTCAAAAAAATTCTACCTACTTTATGGGTGACTGGTCTCAGCTTTTATGGTTTCTATATTATTTATTGATGCATATTAAACAATTATTGTGAATTTCATCAAGATTCTTCCATTATTTTTCGAGTTTTGATTTTTTAACTCCCACTAGTGCAATTTTTATCAGTCTTTGTTAGTTCAAAAAATTCTACCTACTTTATGGGTGACTGGTCTCAGCTTTTATGGTTTCTATATTATTTATTGATGCATATTAAACAATCATTGTGAATTTCATCAAGATTCTTCCATTATTTTTCGAGGTGTGATTTTTTAACTGTCACTAGTGCAATTTTTATGTCTTTGTTACTTCAAAAAAATTCTACCTACTTTATGGGTGACTGGTCTCAGCTTTTATGGTTTCTATATTATTTATTGATGCATATTAAACAATTATTGTGAATTTCATCAAGATTCTTCCATTATTTTTCGAGTTTTGATTTTTTAACTCTCACTAGTGCAATTTTTATCAGTCTTTGTTAGTTCAAAAAATTCTACCTACTTTATGGGTGACTGGTCTCAGCTTTTATGGTTTCTATATTATTTATTGATGCATATTAAACAATCATTGTGAATTTCATCAAGATTCTTCCATTATTTTTCGAGGTGTGATTTTTTAACTGTCACTAGTGCAATTTTTATGTCTTTGTTACTTCAAAAAAATTCTACCTACTTTATGGGTGACTGGTCTCAGCTTTTATGGTTTCTATATTATTTATTGATGCATATTAAACAATTATTGTGAATTTCATCAAGATTCTTCCATTATTTTTCGAGTTTTGATTTTTTAACTCTCACTAGTGCAATTTTTATCAGTCTTTGTTAGTTCAAAAAATTCTACCTACTTTATGGGTGACTGGTCTCAGCTTTTATGGTTTCTATATTATTTATTGATGCATATTAAACAATCATTGTGAATTTCATCAAGATTCTTCCATTATTTTTCGAGGTGTGATTTTTTAACTGTCACTAGTGCAATTTTTATGTCTTTGTTACTTCAAAAAAATTCTACCTACTTTATGGGTGACTGGTCTCAGCTTTTATGGTTTCTATATTATTTATTGATGCATATTAAACAATTATTGTGAATTTCATCAAGATTCTTCCATTATTTTTCGAGTTTTGATTTTTTAACTCTCACTAGTGCAATTTTTATCAGTCTTTGTTAGTTCAAAAAATTCTACCTACTTTATGGGTGACTGGTCTCAGCTTTTATGGTTTCTATATTATTTATTGATGCATATTAAACAATCATTGTGAATTTCATCAAGATTCTTCCATTATTTTTCGAGGTGTGATTTTTTAACTGTCACTAGTGCAATTTTTATGTCTTTGTTACTTCAAAAAAATTCTACCTACTTTATGGGTGACTGGTCTCAGCTTTTATGGTTTCTATATTATTTATTGATGCATATTAAACAATTATTGTGAATTTCATCAAGATTCTTCCATTATTTTTCGAGTTTTGATTTTTTAACTCCCACTAGTGCAATTTTTATCAGTCTTTGTTAGTTCAAAAAATTCTACCTACTTTATGGGTGACTGGTCTCAGCTTTTATGGTTTCTATATTATTTATTGATGCATATTAAACAATCATTGTGAATTTCATCAAGATTCTTCCATTATTTTTCGAGTTGTGATTTTTTAACTGTCACTAGTGCAATTTTTATCAGTCTTTGTTAGTTCAAAAAATTCTACCTACTTTATGGGTGAGTGGTCTCAGCTTTTATGGTTTCTATATTATTTATTGATGCATATTAAACAATTATTGTGAATTTCATCAAGATTCTTCCATTATTTTTCGAGTTGTGATTTTTTAACTGTCACTAGTGCAATTTTTATCAGTCTTTGTTAGTTCAAAAAATTCTACCTACTTTATGGGTGACTGGTCTCAGCTTTTATGGTTTCTATATTATTTATTGATGCATATTAAACAATCATTGTGAATTTCATCAAGATTCTTCCATTATTTTTCGAGTTGTGATTTTTTAACTGTCACTAGTGCAATTTTTATCAGTCTTTGTTAGTTCAAAAAATTCTACCTACTTTATGGGTGAGTGGTCTCAGCTTTTATGGTTTCTATATTATTTATTGATGCATATTAAACAATCATTGTGAATTTCATCAAGATTCTTCCATTATTTTTCGAGTTGTGATTTTTTAACTGTCACTAGTGCAATTTTTATCAGTCTTTGTTAGTTCAAAAAATTCTACCTACTTTATGGGTGACTGGTCTCAGCTTTTATGGTTTCTATATTATTTATTGATGCATATTAAACAATCATTGTGAATTTCATCAAGATTCTTCCATTATTTTTCGAGTTGTGATTTTTTAACTGTCACTAGTGCAATTTTTATCAGTCTTTGTTAGTTCAAAAAATTCTACCTACTTTATGGGTGAGTGGTCTCAGCTTTTATGGTTTCTATATTATTTATTGATGCATATTAAACAATCATTGTGAATTTCATCAAGATTCTTCCATTATTTTTCGAGTTGTGATTTTTTAACTGTCACTAGTGCAATTTTTATCAGTCTTTGTTAGTTCAAAAAATTCTACCTACTTTATGGGTGACTGGTCTCAGCTTTTATGGTTTCTATATTATTTATTGATGCATATTAAACAATCGTTGTGAATTTCATCAAGATTCTTCCATTATTTTTCGAGTTTTGATTTTTTAACTCTCACTAGTGCAATTTTTATCAGTCTTTGTTACTTCAAAAAAATTACCTTTTTTTGGGTGACTGGTCTCAGCTTTTATGGTTTCTATATTATTTATTGATGCATATTAAACAATTATTGTGAATTTCATCAAGATTCTTCCATTATTTTTCGAGTTTTGATTTTTTAACTCTCACTAGTGCAATTTTTATCAGTCTTTGTTAGTTCAAAAAATTCTACCTACTTTATGGGTGACTGGTCGCAGCTTTTATGGTTTCTATATTATTTATTGATGCATATTAAACAATTATTGTGAATTTCATCAAGATTCTTCCATTATTTTTCGAGTTTTGATTTTTTAACTCTCACTAGTGCAATTTTTATCAGTCTTTGTTAGTTCAAAAAATTCTACCTACTTTATGGGTGACTGGTCTCAGCTTTTATGGTTTCTATATTATTTATTGATGCATATTAAACAATTATTGTGAATTTCATCAAGATTCTTCCATTATTTTTCGAGTTTTGATTTTTTAACTCTCACTAGTGCAATTTTTATCAGTCTTTGTTAGTTCAAAAAATTCTACCTACTTTATGGGTGACTGGTCTCAGCTTTTATGGTTTCTATATTATTTATTGATGCATATTAAACAATTATTGTGAATTTCATCAAGATTCTTCCATTATTTTTCGAGTTTTGATTGTTTAACTCTCACTAGTGCAATTTTTATCAGTCTTTGTTAGTTCAAAAAATTCTACCTACTTTATGGGTGACTGGTCTCAGCTTTTATGGTTTCTATATTATTTATTGATGCATATTAAACAATTATTGTGAATTTCATCAAGATTCTTCCATTATTTTTCGAGTTTTGATTTTTTAACTCTCACTAGTGCAATTTTTATCAGTCTTTGTTAGTTCAAAAAATTCTACCTACTTTATGGGTGACTGGTCTCAGCTTTTATGGTTTCTATATTATTTATTGATGCATATTAAACAATCATTGTGAATTTCATCAAGATTCTTCCATTATTTTTCGAGGTGTGATTTTTTAACTGTCACTAGTGCAATTTTTATGTCTTTGTTACTTCAAAAAAATTCTACCTACTTTATGGGTGACTGGTCTCAGCTTTTATGGTTTCTATATTATTTATTGATGCATATTAAACAATTATTGTGAATTTCATCAAGATTCTTCCATTATTTTTCGAGTTTTGATTTTTTAACTCTCACTAGTGCAATTTTTATCAGTCTTTGTTAGTTCAAAAAATTCTACCTACTTTATGGGTGACTGGTCTCAGCTTTTATGGTTTCTATATTATTTATTGATGCATATTAAACAATTATTGTGAATTTCATCAAGATTCTTCCATTATTTTTCGAGTTTTGATTTTTTAACTCTCACTAGTGCAATTTTTATCAGTCTTTGTTAGTTCAAAAAATTCTACCTACTTTATGGGTGACTGGTCTCAGCTTTTATGGTTTCTATATTATTTATTGATGCATATTAAACAATCATTGTGAATTTCATCAAGATTCTTCCATTATTTTTCGAGTTGTGATTTTTTAACTGTCACTAGTGCAATTTTTATCAGTCTTTGTTAGTTCAAAAAATTCTACCTACTTTATGGGTGAGTGGTCTCAGCTTTTATGGTTTCTATATTATTTATTGATGCATATTAAACAATCATTGTGAATTTCATCAAGATTCTTCCATTATTTTTCGAGTTGTGATTTTTTAACTGTCACTAGTGCAATTTTTATCAGTCTTTGTTAGTTCAAAAAATTCTACCTACTTTATGGGTGACTGGTCTCAGCTTTTATGGTTTCTATATTATTTATTGATGCATATTAAACAATCATTGTGAATTTCATCAAGATTCTTCCATTATTTTTCGAGTTGTGATTTTTTAACTGTCACTAGTGCAATTTTTATCAGTCTTTGTTAGTTCAAAAAATTCTACCTACTTTATGGGTGAGTGGTCTCAGCTTTTATGGTTTCTATATTATTTATTGATGCATATTAAACAATCATTGTGAATTTCATCAAGATTCTTCCATTATTTTTCGAGTTGTGATTTTTTAACTGTCACTAGTGCAATTTTTATCAGTCTTTGTTAGTTCAAAAAATTCTACCTACTTTATGGGTGACTGGTCTCAGCTTTTATGGTTTCTATATTATTTATTGATGCATATTAAACAATCATTGTGAATTTCATCAAGATTCTTCCATTATTTTTCGAGTTGTGATTTTTTAACTGTCACTAGTGCAATTTTTATCAGTCTTTGTTAGTTCAAAAAATTCTACCTACTTTATGGGTGAGTGGTCTCAGCTTTTATGGTTTCTATATTATTTATTGATGCATATTAAACAATCATTGTGAATTTCATCAAGATTCTTCCATTATTTTTCGAGTTGTGATTTTTTAACTGTCACTAGTGCAATTTTTATCAGTCTTTGTTAGTTCAAAAAATTCTACCTACTTTATGGGTGACTGGTCTCAGCTTTTATGGTTTCTATATTATTTATTGATGCATATTAAACAATCATTGTGAATTTCATCAAGATTCTTCCATTATTTTTCGAGTTTTGATTTTTTAACTCTCACTAGTGCAATTTTTATCAGTCTTTGTTACTTCAAAAAAATTACCTTTTTTTGGGTGACTGGTCTCAGCTTTTATGGTTTCTATATTATTTATTGATCCATATTAAACAATTATTGTGAATTTCATCAAGATTCTTCCATTATTTTTCGAGTTGTGATTTTTTAACTCTATCTAGTGCAACTTTTACCAATCGTTTCTCTTTTAATATTTTTTTAACTATACTACGTTTCCGTTCTAGTATTTGTACGATTTTTTGGATGCCATAATCACACAACAAACATCTCCGGGTGAGGCCTACCAAAAATTAGACGACCTATCTAACAGACACACGGAACAGCTTCGAAAATTGACAAAACAGGTACAGGAACATCGGAACAACGGTGATACTGATCTCGTGAAGAAAACTGTCTTAGAGTACGAAAGTTGCTTGGAGAGGTACATTCCCGTATTGATGGCGCAAGCTAAAATCTACTGGGAAGTTGAAAATTATGCACAAGTAGAGAAAATCTTCCGAAAGAGCGTCGAATTTTGTAATGACAACGATGTGTGGAGATTAAACGTCGCACACGTTTTGTTTATGCAGGAGAATAAGTTTAAGGAAGCTACCGGGTTCTACGAACCCATCGTGAAAAAGAATTACGCCGATGTACGTAAATAATTTTATTGATTTTTGGGGATCGGAAATCTTTTGTGTTGGTTTTAGATATTGAACGTCAGTGCTATAGTTTTGGCGAATTTGTGTGTTTCGTACATTATGACTTCGCAAAACGAGGAAGCTGAAGAATTGATGAGAAAAATAGAAAAGGAAGAAGATCAGTTGGCGTTTGAAGAACCCGAAAGAAAATATTTCCATTTGTGTATCGTGAATTTAGTTATTGGGTGAGTGTGGTTTATAGTTAAACGTTACTTAATCGAGAGTACAAAAGACGCAAACCGACAAATTTAACACAAAAATTATAGTTTTTTATACAGATTTTTTTCACATTATCACATATCCCTTTAAATTTTTGTACTTTTGATCAAAACATACTTGTTTAAACAAAATATACGTACTTCATTGCATAGGTACTCGATATTATTTGCATTATTACTGATTAATTGTTTTGCTATACGCAATTAAAATAAATAAATATTTTGTAGTTTGGAACAAGAAAAAGTGTACTTTGTTATTGTTTCTGATTAGAATTGAAGTTGCAAATATTAACTGTTTAACATAGATTTTTCAAATATATGCCTTTTGCACGAAATAAATAGATTTTCATCAATCAATAAATAATATTAAGAAGACTAAGAAAGATTAATTACATTCTTATGGTTAATAAAACAAATCTTACGGTCAAAGAAGATACCAAAAAAATGTTCTAATCTAACGACCCTGTACAATAGAACAAAATATTCCAAATTTAGGAGTACGTTTTTGCGAGAAATTTACCAGCCTATATTACAGGAATGCCTATTTTGTTAAACTTTGATGTTAAGTAGCTTTTGTAATCTTTGACGACTTTCATAATTTTTTATTCATAATTTACATCCGATTACACCGAGTAAACTATAAGGATAGTTTTGATCCGATCGATATTCTCACATTTTGTTTTTGGTTCATTCCCATATCTGCATTTTTTTAATATTTAATTTAAAGATACATAATTTAAAGTGAACCGTTGCAATTTAAAATGCTGTTCAACCTTGCAGCGAATGTTACGAGATTAAAAGTGTTTTTACCATTGTTTTTAGTACCAACATCGAATTAATTTAAAGATAATGACCAGAAACTTACAGATAAACAGATGGATAAAATACTAAACTATACTAAGCGAAATTCAACGTGTATGTGATACTTTAATAATGTGTGATGAAATAACAGGACTTGTTGAAATAACAGCAAGTCGACATGGAATCTAAATGATACGTTTCAAAGTTCGGTTTTGATCCTTGCAACATATTCAGCCTGCCAGATTTGCCAGTATTTCTGGTCCAAAAACGATGCAATATTTTACTTACAAATGTGTATCTCCTACAAAAATTCGGATATTGGGATGAATTACAAAATAAGATGTTGCGAATTGATATGGTTTTTGTAACTGAGCACTTGACAACATGCGAGAGAACTACTTCGTTAGTTACCCCACAGGATGTCTCAAACTTAGTCAAAAAACACCATTTTTTTTAATGAGCTGGAACATTATTTTCTTTATCTTTCAAAAGTAGGTAAGTTTACTTTACATGTTCTGAAAAATAGTGGAAATTGGTCAAAGAATACAAAAGTCATTGATTCCAGCAAGGTTGGTTATCTAAATCAATTCAATTTTGTGAATAAAATACAAACATCCATAAATTCCTTACGCACATAACGATTAATATTATTCATAACGTACAAATATATCAAATTCCACCATTAGAGAGAATGGGTAATTCATAATTTTTGGTAAAAAATACTAATTTGGAAAACCGGTGGCGACCCCACAACATTGTTTTCAAACTATAAAAATATTAATGAACGATTTGAAAAAATTTTTTTTTTTTTAGTAATTCTGTAAAAATTTTAAAACCCCGTAAAATTTGTCGAACAGTGTAATTCGATAAGTTAAATAATTAATTAGTTTTTAATTTTCAGGACGTTGTATTGCTCGAAAGGTAACTACGAATTCGGTATCTCTCGAATTATGAAATCTTTAGAGCCGTATAACAAGAAATTAGGAACCGATACTTGGTATTACACGAAACGTTGTTTCTTGAATTTGATCGAAAATCTAGCCAAGCATATGATTGTTCTAAGAGACTCCGTTATACAGGAGTGCATACAATTCCTGGATAGTTGCGAGAGTAAGTATAAAATTTAGTTATTAAGTTAAATTTTTGTACTTACTGACCTTTTGTTTTTAGTTTACGGAAAAAACGTGAAAACAATTGCTTACTCACCTTTAGCAGAAGAGGTTGACCAATTTAACGGACAACAAACTGTAACTTATGAAGCACGCCTTCTCAAAACAGTTCTATTAAAATTACAAGATTATTAATTTGTATTATTTTATCTATAACTTATTCTATTCCAAGAAAAATAAAATAAAACTAAAAAAATCAGATTGATTAAGCATTTTTATTTCGAATATACGGCAGTAGCACTTGGCACGAATGTTTATAAACGAATACATACTATAAACATTTTTTATTTAAGCTTTCGGGACGTAAGTTAAAATTATCGCCGACTTCGGGGTTATTGGAACTTCAGCGGCCTTGATTTTAACCCTAAATAAACATAAATATATTAGAACGAGGATAATAAGGTTGCGATTAACTCAACTTACTTGAGTTCGACATTTGTCGCGTTGTAGTTCTTACTGAAGAACACAACGGTAACCTCATCGGAAACCACGTTGTTGGTTTCTTTCGGAAAATTGACCACGACGGATTCCTCCGTTGGATTTACTGCCACCAAATAAGCGGGGTTACCAGCTTGAACCCTGTGGAAAATATACTCGTATTAGATAAAAGAAAATTAGAACTTACATAGGAATTACAAATCTATTTTCTCGAATTTTCTATAAAATCAATCTACACAAAATTCTACTTTACTCAATCAAGTTTCTCTACAATAACTTACGCATAATTCCTTTTTATTCCGAGAAAGCAACAGGAAAGGGGTAAACGATAATTTAAATTAGTAAGTTATATAGACGGTTAGTATATATAATATGGTGTGATCAAAATAAATAATTTTTTTATGAAAAATAATAAAAATTATTACAAAAACGTACCTGATAAATGCATATGTGGTGTCGTTGGCCACCACATATTGGTCTAAGCCGCCGTACATGATTGACGGTGACTTCCTGTAGTTGAGAAGCTCCTTGTCGACAGTGTAGTCCGACGGAAGTATCGTAACTCCCGGTAACATTAACGTGATAATATCAACGACATCTTGGTCCAAACCACTGTTGATATTCTAAAAGATAAAAGCACAAAATTGTTAAGTTTATTGTCTCCATAAAATAAATCAAAAAAAACTGTGTCCAAAATATTAAATTATTTTTTTTTTAATAATATATTGTGTTATATGTGACAAATCGCCTTGCCATCATCGACAAATACATTTAAAATATTTGATATAAAATGGAATTTGTGAGTCGTAGATAAAACGTTGTATTCGACTCGCACACAACGGATATAAATCGCTCGCATGTTTATTTTTTTAAATTATGATTTTTTAGTGTTACTATTCACATTTTAGTACTTCTAGTAACTTCAAAAAATCATACCGTCCTTCTCATGAGTTAGAATGGTATACTATGGCTTTTATATTATGTATTGATGCATCAGCAATAATTATTGTAAATTTCATCAAGATTCCTCCTTTATTTTTTAAATTTTGATTTTTTTAATGTTACTATTCACATTTTAGAACTTTTGGTAACTTCAAAAAATCATACCGTTGTTCTCATGGGTTAGAATGGTATACCATGGCTTTTATATTGTGTATTGATGCATCAACAATAATTATTGTAAATTTCATCAAGATTCCTACTTTATTTTTTTAAATTTTGCTTTTTTTAGTGTTACTATTCACATTTTAGAACTTTTGGTAACTTCAAAAAATCATACCGTCGTTATCATGGGTTAGAATGGTATACCATGGCTTTTATATTGTGTATTGATGCATCAGCAATAATTATTGTAAATTTCATAAAGATTCCTCCTTTATTTTTTTAAATTTTGATTTTTTTAATGTTACTATTCACATTTTAGAACTTTTGGTAACTTCAAAAAATCATACCGTTGTTATCATGGGTTAGAATGGTATACCATGGCTTTTATATTGTGTATTGATGCATCAGCAATAATTATTGTAAATTTCATCAAGATTCCTCCTTTATTTTTTTAAATTTTGCTTTTTTTAGTGTTACTATTCACATTTTAGAACTTTTGGTAACTTCAAAAAATCATACCGTTGTTCTCATGGGTTAGAATGGTATACCATGGCTTTTATATTGTGTATTGATGCATCAACAATAATTATTGTAAATTTCATCAAGATTCCTTCTTTATTTTTTAAATTTTGATTTTTTTAATGTTACTATTCACATTTTAGAACTTTTGGTAACTTCAAAAATTCATACCGTTGTTCTCATGGGTTAGAATGGTATACCATGGCTTTTATATTGTGTATTGATGCATCAACAATAATTATTGTAAATTTTATCAAGATTCTTCCTTTATTTTTTAAATTTTTATTTTTTTAATGTTACTATTCACATTTTAGAACTTTTGGTAACTTCAAAAAATCATACCGTTGTTCTCATGGGTTAGAATGGTATACCATGGCTTTTATATTGTGTATTGATGTATCAACAATAATTATTGTAAATTTCATCAAGATTCCACCTTTATTTTTTTAAATTTTGCTTTTTTTAGTGTTACTATTCACATTTTAGAACTTTTGGTAACTTCAAAAAAATCATACCATCCTTCTCATGAGTTAGAATGGTATACTATGGCTTTTATATTGTGTATTGATGCATCAGCAATAATTATTGTAAATTTCATCAAGATTCCTCCTTTATTTTTTTAAATTTTGATTTTTTTAATGTTACTATTCACATTTTAGAACTTCTGGTCACTTCAAAAAAATCATATTATCCTTCTCATGAGTTAGAATGGTATACTATGGCTTTTATATTGTGTATTGATGCATCAACAAATATTATTGTAAATTTCATCAAGATTCCTCCTCTATTTTTTTAAATTTTGATTTTTTTAATGTTACTATTCACATTTTAGAACTTCTGGTAACTTAAAAAAATCATACCATCCTCTTATGAGTTAGAATGGTATACTATGGCTTTTATATTGTGTATTGATGCATCAACTATAATTATTGTAAATTTCATCAAGATTCATTCTTTATTTTTTTAAATTTTGCTCTTTTTAGTGTTACTATTCACATTTTAGAACTTTTGGTAACTTCAAAAAATCATACCGTCCTTCTCATGAGTTAGAATGGTATACTATGGCTTTTATATTGTGTATTGATGCATCAACAACAATTATTGTAAATTTCATCAAGATTCTTCTATTATTTTTCGAGTTGTTATTTTTTAACTGTCTCTAGTGCAATTTTAGGCTGTTTAGAAAACCTATCAGTGCCCGTTGTTCCATGTGACTTGTTTTTGTATTATTTAGTTGAATTTTGAAATTATTACTTTGCTAAGTTTTATAGAATTTTGTATACTTTCGTTCACTTAGCTACTTGGAAAACTAAATGAATAAATAAATTGTAAGCAAAATATTTCCCTCATTTTTTAGCAAATTCTATCACATCATATTTTGAGAACACCGTGCAAATCTGATCTAAATAATGTGATATAATGGTCTAATCTTCATACTTTTTAATTGAATAAAAAACTTATAATCGTTATACCACAAAACTGGCAGTATTTTCTCATTTATTTCACAAAACGCTCTCATCAGAAGAATTATACAAAGAGCATTATTTAATTTAGTAGTATAGATTTAAAAAACGCTCAATATAAAAATCTTTCATCAGTAAGACTTTTTAACATTCTTCATTTTAAAGCTATTTCCAGCTCAAAACAAAACTTTCTACGCCTCAAAATAACCAATTTTCAAAACTTACCTCCCAAACGGTCCACTGCGTTCCAAGCAGGCCAAACGTCGCGTTCAAATCGGCCATCAGCTGCGCCCCCGACGTAACTGGCTTCCCGAAAGCCCTCGAATTCTTCGGAAGGTCAATCGCGAGCGACCCGTTCGCCTTATAAGGCTCCACGTTATTCAAATCGTCGGCGAGCATCAGAACTCCGTCTTCGGTCGCATTCCGCACCATCTTCTTCCAGCATTTCAACAGCGGGCCCAAACCCGCGTTATTCATCGTCTTATCGTGATTGTAGAAACCGTACTGACCGACCGTAAAACTGGGGTTATCCGCGAAGAATTCGTCCTTGAAAGCGTCGTCAACGAGGAGATATGGGACGCGATTTAGTCGAAAACCTTTCACGCCCGCCTTTAGGAAACTGTCCAGGACTAGTAAGAAATCTTCTTGAACTTTCGGGTTACGGAAATCGAGTTGAGGCTTATCGAAAGGCGATAGGTAGAATTGTTTTCGGATTGGGGAGTATTCCCAAGAAGATCGGTTTGACGGAGATATCTGTAAGAAGAAAACTTTTGAAAAAACCGTTGTTTAACCTAAAAAAAACATCATCTAGCGACATATTTTCCTACAATTCTGCTCAAAAATCATTTATTCAAGCATCTATCTCACCGCATTGGCAAACTAACCAAGTTTTCTTAGAGAAAATAACAATAAAAATTAAGTATTGTTTAAACCATAACAATTCACTTTCCTAGCAACTGAAATAACAACTGAGATACAGAATTGAACTGAATATTTATTACTCTAATGTCACAAAAACCAAAATAATATCATCGAAGATTTAACCGTTGTGTTTAACCTTAAAAAAACATCATCTAGCGACATATTTTCCTATAATTCTGCTCAAAAATCATTTATTCAAGCATCTATCTCACCGCATTTGCAAACTAAACAAGTTTTCTTAGAGAAAATAATAATAAAAATTAAGTATTGTTTAAACCATAACAATTCACTTTCCTAGCAACCGAAATAACAACTGAGATACAGAATTGAACCGAATATTTATTACTCTAATGTCACAAAAATGAAAATAATATCATCGAAGATTTAACCGTTGTGTTTAACCTTAAAAAAAACATCGTCTAACGACATATTTTCCGACAATTCTGCTCAAAAATCATTTATTCAAGCATCTATCTCACCGCATTTGCAAACTAAACAAGTTTTCTTAGAGAAAATAACAATAAAAATTAAGTATTGTTTAAACCATAACAATTCACTTTCCTAGCAACCGAAATAACAACTGAGATAGAGAATTGAACTGAATATTTATTACTCTAATGTCACAAAAACCAAAATAATATCATCGAAGATTTAACCGTTGTGTTTAACCTTAAAAAAACATCATCTAGCGACATATTTTCCTACAATTCTGCTCAAAAATCATTTATTCAAGCATCTATCTCACCGCATTTGCAAACTAAACAAGTTTTCTTAGAGAAAATAATAATAAAAATTAAGTATTGTTTAAACCATAACAATTCACTTTCCTAGCAACCGAAATAACAACTGAGATACAGAATTGAACCGAATATTTATTACTGTAATGTCACAAAAACCAAAATAATATCATCGAAGATTTAACCGTTGTTTAACCTTAAAAAAAACATCATCTAGCGACATATTTTCCTACAATTCTGCTCAAAAATCATTTATTCAAGCATCTATCTCACCGCATTGGCAAACTAAACAATTTTTCTGAAAGAAAATAGCAATAAAAATTAAATATCGTCTAAATTGATTAATTTTTAGGTTAAGTTTTTGGTGGCGTTGCCAGTTTAAATTTTAAGCCGATAGATGTCGCCCCACCTGTGCACAAATCCATGACACAAACCTAATCTACGTTTCACTTTAGCTGTTTTTATGACTTATATTACCCACAAACTTTGGCATTTGAAAATAATCAAACTTTAAAAAAAAACTAAGAACGATGTTTGAAACGGGCGATTTTGATTTCGATGACGTGAGTAACAAGTTTTAAAAACAATTCCGATAAAATTACACGATTAAATCTTACGGGATATCTTCGAAAGTGAACTATTGGATAATTCTGTAGCGGACAGCCCAAATAAAACTATCGTTAAAAAGACGAGTAAAACTACAGAAAATCTATTCGTAAAGTCAGCAACGGTGGTGAAGAAACACGCACAAAATCGTACGACGAAAATTTCCAGGACCTGCGGACTTACGTTCTTTGATACGAGATTTGAACGTTGATATAACGAAGTTAGTTAGTCACTCTACAAGTTTTAAATGCTCGTTTTATAGCATAAAGATGTTTATGTATCTGTGTTACTTCATGTGTAAGTAAAAATGGAGAAAAAAAAATAATGTCTGAGACTAGATTTGAACCAGGTTCTTGAATTCTCAAAACTGAATTACTAGAAAAGTTTATTAGGCGAAACAGTTATAAACAGTTATAAAAACCTATTAAATTCTTCTAAAGTGAATAAAAATTGCATAATTTTGTAGTTTATTCTAAATAGACGCTTTGCAAATGATGCTAAAATTGTTGGGAGGGGAACGAAGAAGGCCTTATAACTTGCCAGACCTTCACAGAGATCTCCCACTTTATGTTTGGAGAAACACTTACCAAAGCACTAATGCTAAAAAGCTCGTACTCAGGCATTTTTGAGTACCTCCAAAAAAATAAACAAAAATCGGACTGTTGCTTTCAAAGGCTGTAATGAATTAATTCAGAGATGTTGGATCTTCTATAATTCTATCTAAAAATAATGACAGTTTGCTATATAAACGTATGTCCGCAAATGCTTCGCTTTCTGAGATACGGGGAGTTAAAGTTTTACTTAAAAAGTGACGTAATATCAGGTACAAACCTTAGTATGTAAATAGTAAATTGCAAAATTATATGACTAATTATTTCACATACAATAGTCAATACGGTGTATAATTTGTTCTTCTAAGCTAAAAAGATTTCGAACTAATATTAAAAAAAAAGGTACTCACCCAATTATTTGGTGGCATATTAGCGCCGGAATCATTCTGGCCCTTGGAATCCCGCCAGATGTAATAGTTAAAGAAGGCGTCGCTCTTAGATTCGGAATCGTTGAAGAACAAACGCGAATAACCAGGTTCAAGACCGACGATGACGTTCATATCGACATCGTTAGCGTTTTTCAACAACTCAATAAACTCAGCCGAAGAGTCGACACTCTGGTACGTGTCAAGAGGCCAATCGGCTATGATCCCCTTGACTCCGTTCTCTTTCATGGCCTTTAATTTCTCCGCAGTTACGTCTAATTTGACTTCGGCCAACGGACCTTCCTCCCACCTGTATTTTCAATAGAAACAAACACGTGATACATAATAAGAAACAAAAAATAAGCTTTTATATTGTTTATTGATGCATAATAAATAATTATTGTGAATTTCATCAAGATTCTTCCATTATTTTTCGAGTTGTGATTTTTTAACTGTCACTAGTGCAATTTTTATCAGTCTTTGTTACTTCAAAAAATTCTACCTACTTTATGGGTGACTGGTCTCAGCTTTTATGGTTTCTATATTATTTATTGATGCATATTAAACAATTATTGTGAATTTCATCAAGATTCTTCTATTATTTTTTCGAGTTGTGATTTTTTAACTGTCACTAGTGCAATATTTATCAGTCTTTGTTACTTCAAAAAAATCTACCTACTTCATGGGTGACTGGCCTCAGCTTTTATGGTTTCTATATTATTTATTGATGCATATTAAACAATTATTGTGAATTTCATCAAGATTCTTCCATTATTTTTCGAGTTGTGATTTTTTAACTGTCACTAGTGCAATTTTTATCAGTCTGTGTTACTTCAAAAAATTCTACCTACTTTATGGGTGACTGGTCTCAGCTTTTTTATAGTTTCTATATTATTTATTGATGCATATTAAACAATTATTGTGATTTCATCAAGATTCTTCCATTATTTTTCGAGTTGTGATTTTTTAACTGTCACTAGTGCAATCTTTATCAGTCCTTGTTAATTCAAAAAATTCTACCTACTTTATGGGTGACTGGCCTCAGCTTTTATGGTTTCTATATTATTTATTGATGCATATTAAACAATTGTTGTGAATTTCATCAAGATTCTTCCATTATTTTTCAAGTTGTGATTTTTTAACTGTCACTAGTGCAATTTTTATCAGTCTTTGTTAATTCAAAAAATTCTACCTACTTTATGGGTGACTGGTCTCAGCTTTTATGGTTTCTATATTATTTATTGATGCATATTAAACAATTATTGTGAATTTCATCAAGATTCTTCCATTATTTTTCGAGTTGTGATTTTTTAACTGTCACTAGTGCAATTTTTATCAGTCTGTGTTACTTCAAAAAATTCTACCTACTTTATGGGTGACTGGTCTCAGCTTTTTTATAGTTTCTATATTATTTATTGATGCATATTAAACAATTATTGTGATTTCATCAAGATTCTTCCATTATTTTTCGAGTTGTGATTTTTTAACTGTCACTAGTGCAATCTTTATCAGTCTTTGTTAATTCAAAAAATTCTACCTACTTTATGGGTGACTGGTCTCAGCTTTTATGGTTTCTATATTATTTATTGATGCATATTAAACAATTGTTGTGAATTTCATCAAGATTCTTCCATTATTTTTCAAGTTGTGATTTTTTAACTGTCACTAGTGCAATTTTTATCAGTCTTTGTTAATTCAAAAAATTCTACCTACTTTATGGGTGACTGGTCTCAGCTTTTATGGTTTCTATATTATTTATTGATGCATATTAAACAATTATTGTGAATTTCATCAAGATTCTTCCATTATTTTTCGAGTTGTGATTTTTTAACTGTCACTAGTGCAATTTTTATCAGTCTGTGTTACTTCAAAAAATTCTACCTACTTTATGGGTGACTGGTCTCAGCTTTTTTATAGTTTCTATATTATTTATTGATGCATATTAAACAATTATTGTGATTTCATCAAGATTCTTCCATTATTTTTCGAGTTGTGATTTTTTAACTGTCACTAGTGCAATCTTTATCAGTCTTTGTTAATTCAAAAAATTCTACCTACTTTATGGGTGACTGGTCTCAGCTTTTATGGTTTCTATATTATTTATTGATGCATATTAAACAATTGTTGTGAATTTCATCAAGATTCTTCCATTATTTTTCAAGTTGTGATTTTTTAACTGTCACTAGTGCAATTTTTATCAGTCTTTGTTAATTCAAAAAATTCTACCTACTTTATGGGTGACTGGTCTCAGCTTTTATGGTTTCTATATTATTTATTGATGCATATTAAACAATTATTGTGAATTTCATCAAGATTCTTCCATTATTTTTCGAGTTGTGATTTTTTAACTGTCACTAGTGCAATTTTTATCAGTCTGTGTTACTTCAAAAAATTCTACCTACTTTATGGGTGACTGGTCTCAGCTTTTTTATAGTTTCTATATTATTTATTGATGCATATTAAACAATTATTGTGATTTCATCAAGATTCTTCCATTATTTTTCGAGTTGTGATTTTTTAACTGTCACTAGTGCAATCTTTATCAGTCTTTGTTAATTCAAAAAATTCTACCTACTTTATGGGTGACTGGCCTCAGCTTTTATGGTTTCTATATTATTTATTGATGCATATTAAACAATTGTTGTGAATTTCATCAAGATTCTTCCATTATTTTTCAAGTTGTGATTTTTTAACTGTCACTAGTGCAATTTTTATCAGTCTTTGTTAATTCAAAAAATTCTACCTACTTTATGGGTGACTGGTCTCAGCTTTTATGGTTTCTATATTATTTATTGATGCATATTAAACAATTATTGTGAATTTCATCAAGATTCTTCCATTATTTTTCGAGTTGTGATTTTTAACTGTCACTAGTGCAGTTCTTATCAGTCTTTGTTACTTCATAAAATTCTACCTACTTTATGGGTGACTGGTCTCAACTTTTATGGTTTCTATATTATTTATTGATGCATATTAAACAATTATTGTGAACTTCATCAAGATTCTTCCATTATTTTTCGAGTTGTGATTTTTTAACTGTCACTAGTGCAATTTTTATCAGTCTTTGTTACTTCAAAAAATTCTACCTACTTTATGGGTGACTGGTCTCAGCTTTTATGGTTTCTATATTATTTATTGATGCATATTAAACAATTATTGTGAATTTCATCAAGATTCTTCCATTATTTTTCGAGTTGTGATTTTTTAACTGTCACTAGTGCAATCTTTATCAGTCTTTGTTAATTCAAAAAATTCTACCTACTTTATGGGTGACTGGCCTCAGCTTTTATGGTTTCTATATTATTTATTGATGCATATTAAACAATTGTTGTGAATTTCATCAAGATTCTTCCATTATTTTTCAAGTTGTGATTTTTTAACTGTCACTAGTGCAATTTTTATCAGTCTTTGTTAATTCAAAAAATTCTACCTACTTTATGGGTGACTGGTCTCAGCTTTTATGGTTTCTATATTATTTATTGATGCATATTAAACAATTATTGTGAATTTCATCAAGATTCTTCCATTATTTTTCGAGTTGTGATTTTTTAACTGTCACTAGTGCAATTTTTATCAGTCTGTGTTACTTCAAAAAATTCTACCTACTTTATGGGTGACTGGTCTCAGCTTTTTTATAGTTTCTATATTATTTATTGATGCATATTAAACAATTATTGTGAACTTCATCAAGATTCTTCCATTATTTTTCGAGTTGTGATTTTTTAACTGTCACTAGTGCAATCTTTATCAGTCTTTGTTAATTCAAAAAATTCTACCTACTTTATGGGTGACTGGCCTCAGCTTTTATGGTTTCTATATTATTTATTGATGCATATTAAACAATTGTTGTGAATTTCATCAAGATTCTTCCATTATTTTTCAAGTTGTGATTTTTTAACTGTCACTAGTGCAATTTTTATCAGTCTTTGTTAATTCAAAAAATTCTACCTACTTTATGGGTGACTGGTCTCAGCTTTTATGGTTTCTATATTATTTATTGATGCATATTAAACAATTATTGTGAATTTCATCAAGATTCTTCCATTATTTTTCGAGTTGTGATTTTTAACTGTCACTAGTGCAGTTCTTATCAGTCTTTGTTACTTCATAAAATTCTACCTACTTTATGGGTGACTGGTCTCAACTTTTATGGTTTCTATATTATTTATTGATGCATATTAAACAATTATTGTGAACTTCATCAAGATTCTTCCATTATTTTTCGAGTTGTGATTTTTTAACTGTCACTAGTGCAATTTTTATCAGTCTTTGTTACTTCAAAAAATTCTACCTACTTTATGGGTGACTGGTCTCAGCTTTTATGGTTTCTATATTATTTATTGATGCATATTAAACAATTATTGTGAATTTCATCAAGATTCTTCTATTATTTTTTCGAGTTGTGATTTTTTAACTGTCACTAGTGCAATATTTATCAGTCTTTGTTACTTCAAAAAAATCTACCTACTTCATGGGTGACTGGCCTCAGCTTTTATGGTTTCTATATTATTTATTGATGCATATTAAACAATTATTGTGAATTTCATCAAGATTCTTCCATTATTTTTCGAGTTGTGATTTTTTAACTGTCACTAGTGCAATTTTTATCAGTCTGTGTTACTTCAAAAAATTCTACCTACTTTATGGGTGACTGGTCTCAGCTTTTTTATAGTTTCTATATTATTTATTGATGCATATTAAACAATTATTGTGATTTCATCAAGATTCTTCCATTATTTTTCGAGTTGTGATTTTTTAACTGTCACTAGTGCAATCTTTATCAGTCTTTGTTAATTCAAAAAATTCTACCTACTTTATGGGTGACTGGCCTCAGCTTTTATGGTTTCTATATTATTTATTGATGCATATTAAACAATTGTTGTGAATTTCATCAAGATTCTTCCATTATTTTTCAAGTTGTGATTTTTTAACTGTCACTAGTGCAATTTTTATCAGTCTTTGTTAATTCAAAAAATTCTACCTACTTTATGGGTGACTGGTCTCAGCTTTTATGGTTTCTATATTATTTATTGATGCATATTAAACAATTATTGTGAATTTCATCAAGATTCTTCCATTATTTTTCGAGTTGTGATTTTTTAACTGTCACTAGTGCAATTTTTATCAGTCTGTGTTACTTCAAAAAATTCTACCTACTTTATGGGTGACTGGTCTCAGCTTTTTTATAGTTTCTATATTATTTATTGATGCATATTAAACAATTATTGTGATTTCATCAAGATTCTTCCATTATTTTTCGAGTTGTGATTTTTTAACTGTCACTAGTGCAATCTTTATCAGTCTTTGTTAATTCAAAAAATTCTACCTACTTTATGGGTGACTGGTCTCAGCTTTTATGGTTTCTATATTATTTATTGATGCATATTAAACAATTGTTGTGAATTTCATCAAGATTCTTCCATTATTTTTCAAGTTGTGATTTTTTAACTGTCACTAGTGCAATTTTTATCAGTCTTTGTTAATTCAAAAAATTCTACCTACTTTATGGGTGACTGGTCTCAGCTTTTATGGTTTCTATATTATTTATTGATGCATATTAAACAATTATTGTGAATTTCATCAAGATTCTTCCATTATTTTTCGAGTTGTGATTTTTTAACTGTCACTAGTGCAATTTTTATCAGTCTGTGTTACTTCAAAAAATTCTACCTACTTTATGGGTGACTGGTCTCAGCTTTTTTATAGTTTCTATATTATTTATTGATGCATATTAAACAATTATTGTGATTTCATCAAGATTCTTCCATTATTTTTCGAGTTGTGATTTTTTAACTGTCACTAGTGCAATCTTTATCAGTCTTTGTTAATTCAAAAAATTCTACCTACTTTATGGGTGACTGGCCTCAGCTTTTATGGTTTCTATATTATTTATTGATGCATATTAAACAATTGTTGTGAATTTCATCAAGATTCTTCCATTATTTTTCAAGTTGTGATTTTTTAACTGTCACTAGTGCAATTTTTATCAGTCTTTGTTAATTCAAAAAATTCTACCTACTTTATGGGTGACTGGTCTCAGCTTTTATGGTTTCTATATTATTTATTGATGCATATTAAACAATTATTGTGAATTTCATCAAGATTCTTCCATTATTTTTCGAGTTGTGATTTTTAACTGTCACTAGTGCAGTTCTTATCAGTCTTTGTTACTTCATAAAATTCTACCTACTTTATGGGTGACTGGTCTCAACTTTTATGGTTTCTATATTATTTATTCATGCATATTAAACAATTATTGTGAACTTCATCAAGATTCTTCCATTATTTTTCGAGTTGTGATTTTTTAACTGTCACTAGTGCAATTTTTATCAGTCTTTGTTACTTCAAAAAATTCTACCTACTTTATGGGTGACTGGTCTCAGCTTTTATGGTTTCTATATTATTTATTGATGCATATTAAACAATTATTGTGAATTTCATCAAGATTCTTCCATTATTTTTCGAGTTGTGATTTTTTAACTGTCACTAGTGCAATCTTTATCAGTCTTTGTTAATTCAAAAAATTCTACCTACTTTATGGGTGACTGGCCTCAGCTTTTATGGTTTCTATATTATTTATTGATGCATATTAAACAATTGTTGTGAATTTCATCAAGATTCTTCCATTATTTTTCAAGTTGTGATTTTTTAACTGTCACTAGTGCAATTTTTATCAGTCTTTGTTAATTCAAAAAACTCTACCTACTTTATGGGTGACTGGTCTCAGCTTTTATGGTTTCTATATTATTTATTGATGCATATTAAACAATTATTGTGAATTTCATCAAGATTCTTCCATTATTTTTCGAGTTGTGATTTTTAACTGTCACTAGTGCAGTTCTTATCAGTCTTTGTTACTTCATAAAATTCTACCTACTTTATGGGTGACTGGTCTCAACTTTTATGGTTTCTATATTATTTATTGATGCATATTAAACAATTATTGTGAACTTCATCAAGATTCTTCCATTATTTTTCGAGTTGTGATTTTTTAACTGTCACTAGTGCAATTTTTATCAGTCTTTGTTACTTCAAAAAATTCTACCTACTTTATGGGTGACTGGTCTCAGCTTTTATGGTTTCTATATTATTTATTGATGCATATTAAACAATTATTGTGAATTTCATCAAGATTCTTCTATTATTTTTTCGAGTTGTGATTTTTTAACTGTCACTAGTGCAATTTTAATCAGTCTTTGTTACTTCAAAAATTTCTACCTGCTTTATGGGTGACTGGTCTCAGCTTTTATGGTTTCTATATTATTTATTGATGCATATTAAACAATTATTGTGAATTTCATCAAGATTCTTCTATTATTTTTTCGAGTTGTGATTTTTTAACTGTCACTAGTGCAATATTTATCAGTCTTTGTTACTTCAAAAAAATCTACCTACTTCATGGGTGACTGGCCTCAGCTTTTATGGTTTCTATATTATTTATTGATGCATATTAAACAATTATTGTGAATTTCATCAAGATTCTTCCATTATTTTTCGAGTTGTGATTTTTTAACTGTCACTAGTGCAATTTTTATCAGTCTGTGTTACTTCAAAAAATTCTACCTACTTTATGGGTGACTGGTCTCAGCTTTTTTATAGTTTCTATATTATTTATTGATGCATATTAAACAATTATTGTGATTTCATCAAGATTCTTCCATTATTTTTCGAGTTGTGATTTTTTAACTGTCACTAGTGCAATCTTTATCAGTCTTTGTTAATTCAAAAAATTCTACCTACTTTATGGGTGACTGGCCTCAGCTTTTATGGTTTCTATATTATTTATTGATGCATATTAAACAATTGTTGTGAATTTCATCAAGATTCTTCCATTATTTTTCAAGTTGTGATTTTTTAACTGTCACTAGTGCAATTTTTATCAGTCTTTGTTAATTCAAAAAATTCTACCTACTTTATGGGTGACTGGTCTCAGCTTTTATGGTTTCTATATTATTTATTGATGCATATTAAACAATTATTGTGAATTTCATCAAGATTCTTCCATTATTTTTCGAGTTGTGATTTTTTAACTGTCACTAGTGCAATTTTTATCAGTCTGTGTTACTTCAAAAAATTCTACCTACTTTATGGGTGACTGGTCTCAGCTTTTTTATAGTTTCTATATTATTTATTGATGCATATTAAACAATTATTGTGATTTCATCAAGATTCTTCCATTATTTTTCGAGCTGTGATTTTTTAACTGTCACTAGTGCAATCTTTATCAGTCTTTGTTAATTCAAAAAATTCTACCTACTTTATGGGTGACTGGCCTCAGCTTTTATGGTTTCTATATTATTTATTGATGCATATTAAACAATTGTTGTGAATTTCATCAAGATTCTTCCATTATTTTTCAAGTTGTGATTTTTTAACTGTCACTAGTGCAATTTTTATCAGTCTTTGTTAATTCAAAAAATTCTACCTACTTTATGGGTGACTGGTCTCAGCTTTTATGGTTTCTATATTATTTATTGATGCATATTAAACAATTATTGTGAATTTCATCAAGATTCTTCCATTATTTTTCGAGTTGTGATTTTTAACTGTCACTAGTGCAGTTCTTATCAGTCTTTGTTACTTCATAAAATTCTACCTACTTTATGGGTGACTGGTCTCAACTTTTATGGTTTCTATATTATTTATTGATGCATATTAAACAATTATTGTGAACTTCATCAAGATTCTTCCATTATTTTTCGAGTTGTGATTTTTTAACTGTCACTAGTGCAATTTTTATCAGTCTTTGTTACTTCAAAAAATTCTACCTACTTTATGGGTGACTGGTCTCAGCTTTTATGGTTTCTATATTATTTATTGATGCATATTAAACAATTATTGTGAATTTCATCAAGATTCTTCCATTATTTTTCGAGTTGCGATTTTTTTAACTGTCACTAGTGAAATTTTTATCAGTCTTTGTTACTTCAAAAAATTCTACCTACTTTATGGGTGACTGGTCTCAGCTTTTATGGTTTCTATATTATTTATTGATGCATATTAAACAATTATTGTGAATTTCATCAAGATTCTTCCATTATTTTTCGAGTTGTGATTTTTAACTGTCACTTGCAATTCTTATCAGTCTTTGTTACTTCATAAAATTCTACCTACTTTATGGGTGACTGGTCTCAACTTTTATGGTTTCTATATTATTTATTGATGCATATTAAACAATTATTGTGAATTTCATCAAGATTCTTCCATTATTTTTCGAGTTGTGATTTTTTAACTGTCATTAGTGCAATTTTTAACAGTCTTTGTAACTTCAAACAATTCTACCTACTCTATGGGTGACTGGTCTCAGCTTTTATGGTTTCTATATTATTTATTGACGCATATTAAACAATTATTGTGAATTTCATAAAGATTCTTCCATTATTTTTCGAGTTGTGATTGTTTAACTGTCTATAGTGCACCTTTTTACAGTTCCTGTTAGTTCAGTCAAACAAACAGATAAAATAACGTGTAGATCAGGTTTTCCAAACTTACCAAGTCCTCGGGTCAGGTGACGAGCACTTCGGGGCAGCGATAATGATCAAGACGGCGCCTACCAACATCCCAGCCCACAGCAACCAAAATAAGATGAACAGCGTCCAGCGCAGTCTCACCCAGAACGGATCGTTGGCGTATTTCATCAATTCTTCCTTGCCCATGCCCACAAAAGTGGTCTTCAGGTCACCTGGAGGTTCAGGAGAAGTCGACATAGTTAATTCTCAAAGCCAACTAACACCAGAGGCGAATAAATCGAAACTACTGGCAGTACAAGTTAGCACGAATAGCAAATAACTTTTAGTGTGTTCTTCGGTAGTAACTAGCATGGAATGTGGAGGGGGTAGCCGATAATTTTCGCATAATAAGCGCTAAAACTCGAGACGGAAACGCGAAAATTCATCTAGAGTGCGCGTTTGGCGTGATTTGGTTGGTAGAAAAGATTCGGATAAGGAAATATTTTTTGATAGGGAATTATTGGAATTGAAGAGATTAGAGGCATTCCTCTATGTTTGAATTGTTCTTGTATGTAGTCTAGTTGTTGCTGGTAGGTTGCTGAAGGAATTAGGTAAGACCACAGAGCAAATATTCGTGTTTGCTTTATCATTTTGCTTCTTAATGTGTAACTAACCCAAAAAAATAACGGATCAGTATCTTTTTAAGTGGGACTAGGTGAGTTTTGAACGTTTTCGATACGTAACTTTACCATTTAATTGAAGATTCTAATACTGCAGTGCCTTTCTATAACGTTAAAATCGCATAACAACTTTAAAAACAACACCAGTAACCAATAGTAAACAACATAAAATATCATAAATGCTGATTAATCACAATAGGCAACACAATAGAGTGATTAAAAATAAGAATGTGCTGAGTCTGGCCATGAAAGCATTCCGAATATATCAAATATCAAAAGGGTGATCAAAAACTCAAGTAAGGTGGTTTTATTTAGTCGACTAGCCAAAATTTTGATAAAAATCGTACCCTTTTAACTATAGTTTTGAAGTGGCACACCTAATTCGAAATCTAGGACCCGGATCGATATGAAACCTTCGCTATCTTACTAAAATGGATGCGCTGATCACGAATTTATATAGAGCAGGTCTCTATCTCTACTGGTTGCCGAGTTGTGCTCAAATAACGTTTTTTCAAATAACACGAAAATAAGCGAATTGGACCACATAACTTCAATATGGTACTTCTTAGGCATATAAAAGTATACATATTTTTGATGTACTCGTCGAGAGCTATCATTTGGTGGTGGGTTAATCTCTCTATCGCCAACGGTTACAAAGTAATTTTTTTTTCTATCTCAATGTGCTAAATTTAGATCGAAAAGAATATCAAGTTTCTTGATAGATAGGGCTGTCTAATGGGGTCGTGCTTATGCCTTGGGCTGTGCTGAGTTCAACGGTGTGCTCGGTTTTCCCGTAAAGCGTACGGTTTGTCCAGAAAATGTAAAATTAGGATTTTTGCGGGTTTTCGCGTTTTTCTCGCGAACCGCTCAACTTAGAGCAACGCGGTCTTCAGAAATGGCTTCCTCGGCCAATTTCCTATCCAGTGACGTGTGAATCGCCAAAATCGGATGGCTAGATGGAACACAGTGCGCCTTAACAATTCAAAACATAGTAAAATGGCAATTTTAGCAGTTTTTGATACTTTGAGAAGTCATAACTTCCGTACCGTTCCATATAGAAAAAAATCAATTACTCCAGTGTAATCGGCGTCAAAAACTGTACCAGGGACAAAAATCTCAATTGGGTGGGAGGTACTTTTGTTTTTGCCAACTGATCAAAATTTTGATAAAAATCGTACTTTTTTACTTTAAATTTGAAGTGGCACACCTAATTCGAAATCTAGGACCCGGATCGATATGAAACCTTTGCTATCTTACTAAAATGGATGCGCTGATCACGAATTTACATAGAACAGGTCTCTATCTCTACTGGTTGCCGAGTTGTGCTCAAATAACGTTTTTTTTCAAATAACACGAAAATAAGCGATTGGACCACATTACTTCAATATGGTACTTCTTAGGCATATAAAAGTGTACAAATTTTTGATGTACTCGTCGAGAGCTATCATTTGGTGGTGGGTTAATCTCTCTATCGCCAACGGTTGCAAAGTAATTTTTTTAAAATTTTTTTTCTAGCTCAATGTGCTAAATTTAGATCGAAAAGAATATCGTCGAAAAGAATAGAGTATTCTCTGGTGTCATGCGTATGCATTGGGCTGTGCTGAATTCAACGGTGAGCTCGGTTTTCCCGTAAAGCATACGGTTTGTGCAGAAAATGTTAAATTAGGATTACCGCGGATTATCGCGTTTTTCTTGCGAACCGCGCAACTTAGAGCAACGCGGTCTTCAGAAATGTTTTCCTCGGTCAATTTCCGATCCTGTAATGTTCGAATTGTCAAAATCCGATGGCTAGATCAAACACAGTTTGCTTTGACAATTCCAAATACAGATAAAATGACAATTTTGCGCAGTTTTTGATACTTTGGGAAGTCCGTACTGTTCCATATAGAGAAAAACAAGAATAATACCAAGCATTATTAAACAAACAAGCTAATAATTAGTAGAAAGCATTACTAAAAACAAATATGAAACGGAAAATCTCATACATCTTATTATATACACATATAACATTCCATACAACAGAAACCCCTGTTATATCTGATAAATAACTTCATTATAACAGTGTTATTCACTACTTTAATTGATTAATTGCTCGATGTAATTGAAGAAATATGCCAACTGTGTCGACATGAACCACAAAGAATGATGCAATACTAAAACCTAACGAAATAACATAAAATTAAACACATTACGTACCAATATCGAGCTTCGCGTCCCCATTCTGCTTCTCGTTCGATGTGAATTTAACCTCGCCAGCGGTTAAATTCGAGTTCGGAGTAAGCTTGTTGTCGTCAGGAAGCATCTTTTCGTCAGCTCCATCTGCCTCAGGAGAACTACTGTTATTCTTGGCCACATGCTTTGGCTTGGTCAACTCTTGTTCTGCAAAAAGGGAGAACAGGTTTTGGAATGAGACTTTCCAGGGTTTAATGCACTCTCGAAGAAAGAATGCACCAATGTAGGGCGCCAGAATGACGCAATCTTACCTTCCATATCGTCTTCTGGTATCTGCTTGTAGATCGAAGTCGATATTGGAGCTTCTTCTGCTTCTCTTGCTGCTATATCTAGTTTGTGGCTATCCATTTTTAATGGGATAGCCAGTTAATTGTGTAGTAAACGCCCTAAAGTAACGATTATGCTAATGAAGTAAAGAGATAAATGAGCTTGCTGTGCAAAGGGTCACAGAAGACATGAATGAATGTGAATGCGTTTAATAACCTTGGGAATAGATAGTTTAATAGATCGCACAATAGATAGGGAAGAAAGCGGTAATTCAATGTCTCGGTTAGTTTGTCCACACGCCGCTAGTGGCGCTGTGTAAGCAAAATCCCGCATTTATTTAAAATTGTTTGACTTTAAAGTTTGTTTGTCACTTTGTTTATAGACGATTTCACTTCCTATAAGAAAAATACCTACTTTTTGTTGACTTTCGTGCCAAAATAAATAGTATCATACTATACACAAATGACAATTTACTGACGTATGGAAGAATCAGTATTTTGTTTTCATTAAAATTTGAATGGGGTATAAATAACGCATCTATGAAAAAAACTACAACTTTATTTTTCTGTTACGTCTCCTATTATAATTATTATTATACAAATTGTCGTAGATGGTTTCATTTGCTTTTTAACATCACAAAAATAAAAGAAAATCTCAGTTGCATAGCACTCTAGATTAGAACGTAAATGGTGCTATTCCTGACCAGTATTGATACATATCATTGTCATACATTAAAAAATATATCAATACATATCAGATAATTCTTTAAAAATAACTATTATCCAAAAATCGAAGCTAAAAAAATCAAAAAAAACGCACTTTTCCTTATTCTTTAATAACAAATTAAAAGACTGGATTATATAATCTAACATTCTCAATGCTTACAAACTAAGTACAAAAGAAAAATCATTTTACGCTACGAAATACTTGTACTGCGCTACTTCCGTGTGAAAAATTAGATAAATGTTCTCTTCAGTTTTCCACTTTTCATGCTTTCCACACCAAAACAAAAACCCAGAAAGTCGTAGAACGGAAGTGGCGCGAGATTGTGGTACGATAGTTACTTATTATATACAAGATTGACACCGCGGTATCAGAAAAAGTTCATCGATTACGTATCACTCTTCCACAGTTTTATCGTTTTGTCATTTTCTAACGCCGCTGACGCAATTATGTTCTCCGTTGGATGGCATGTGGTGCATAGAACGACATCTGCAATAATAAAAAGAGAAATTAAAAGATGAAATATTTTTGAAATGTCTCAAATTCGAACACTGTCTTAAATTCCGACATATTTCTGTTTAGTTTAAAATAACTAATCTACAATATTGATATACAGTAAACGCGTAAAGTATGGAAACAACACAAGACCAAATAATTATCAAAATACACCTTATGATATTAAATTATCCTTTTTACCTTCAATTGTTTTTAACAGATTACGTCATCGACATTTTTTTAAAATGACAACCCTATATCTTTTCTAATGAATTTGACAGATCTTTTAATTGTCTTAATGGTAGCATAATATTTTTATGGCCTTACATAAGAAATTTTTCGAGAAAAAGACAATTGAAGTTTATGAAATAAAGGTGTCAAAATCTCCGGAACGGCTCGACCGAATTTAACGAAATTTTGGAGTTAAGTATTTTGCAATCATGTGAAGTCACTGGCGTTATTATCGTTGATGCAACGTTTACAGTTTCTGAGATATAACCTCAAACTTTTGAATTTGAAATAGATCACCCTGTATATTTTGACATTTTCTTTTACAGTCGTCCATTACCTATTCAATGTTACTACGCTCGTTGTAGTATTATATCAAAAACATCTAGGAATCAACAAAAACCTTTTACTCAGGTCTAAAAATTAACAAAGAAAAAATTGATAACAAAAAATGACAAGAAAAAAATAAACCGATCAAAATTAAAACAATGTGTTCTTGTCAATGGTTGTGAATCCTCATAAACCAACTAGAGTAGTTGCAGTAGAAAATGTAATAATGTTTTGTTATCGATTTTTTCTTTGTTAATTTTTAGACCTGAGTAATAAAGGTTTTTGTTAGTTTCTAGATGTTTTTGATATAATAGTGAAGACTGTAACAGACAAAGTCCGGGTAAGAAAAGTCCGCGGAGGAAAGTCCGGGTAGGAAAAGTCCGGGTAGAAAAAGTCCGGGTAAGAAAAGTCAGGGTAAGAAAAGTCCGGGTAGGAAAAGACCGGGTAGGAAAAGTCCGGGTAAGAAGAGTCCGGGTAAGAAAAGTCCGGGTAAGAAAATGCCTGCCTTCGATGCTAGATATTCGTATTGTATAAATAGTATTATAAAATTCGTATAAATCGTTGCAGTTTATTCAACTTTGCTTGCGTTGGAGTGATCATGGTCGTGGGCATACAGGGTGATCTATTTCAAATTCAAAAGTTTGAGGTTATATCTCAGAAACTGTAAACGGTGCATCAACGATTATATGAAACCAGTGACTTCACATGGTTGCAAAATACTTAATTCCAAAATTTTGTTAAATTCGGCCGAGCCGTTCCGGAGATTTTGTCAGTTTTATTTCATAACCTTCAATTGTCTTTTTCTCGAAAATTTCCTTATGTAAGGCCATAAAAATATTATCCTACCATTAAGACTATTAAAAGATCTGTCAAATTCATTAAAAAAAGTATAGGGTTGTCATTTTTAAAAAATGTCGATGACGTCATCTGTTAAAAGCAATTGAAGGTAAAAGAATTAATTTGATATCACAAGGTGTATTTTGATAATTATAAATCCTTCAAATGTTTCCATAGTTTACGTGCTCACTGAATATTTATTTAACTTTATAATATTATATCATCATTAGTTCAAATAATAGAAGACAAATATATAGCATACTAACCCGTGTGTCCTTGTAATTTCTGTACCACCTCTTTTGTCTGCAGGTTCCATATATAGACCATGCTGTCCTCCGAACCACTGACGATCCATTTCCCGCCCGTGACTGAGAAATTAGCGAATATGCAGTATTTCTCGTTCTTGTGACCCGAGTACGTCTTGAGGCATTTCCCCTTTGAATAGTCCCAGAGCTTCAACGTGTTGTCCAAAGTGGCCGCCAAAATGTACTTCCCGTTTGGTGAGAATTTAACAAATGACACAGGAGGATTGTCGTCATCAATCAACGTCTTCAGACATTGACCAGAGGCTGTATCCCATATACGACTGTTGAAATAAATACATAATTATAGTAAATTTAGAGAAAAATAAATAGTATTTTGTTGTACGACTGAATGTTTTATTTTTTTACTGATTTTGGAGCATCTATTAGTTGTATTAAAGGTAACGGAAACATTTTAACCAGTCATTCACGTCATTTACAAATGTCTGGTGTTCTAGGGTTAAATAATTTAATTGTCAATTCAAATTAACAGCTTAAAAGAACCTTTTCACGTTCTCATAATGCCTTAAATAAAAAAAGTTGACGCCGTAAACTCAAAAATACAAATTTTTGTTATGAAACTATACCCAATAAAAAAACAAAAAAGTGTTTCGAATTTAAATATTATTACAACTAAACTTACCAAAGCCCGTCGTAACTACTGCTAACAATCAAAGAGCCGTCCCGATTAAAATGAACGGCACTGACAGGATCGGAATGCGCGGGCAGCGTCTTTAAACATTTCCCTGTCCGGACGTCCCAAATACGAACTGACTCGTCAAACGAGCCCGACACGACCAGATTACTCTGCGGGTTAAAATTGCAACAAAACACGTAATTGCTGTGACCTTTCAACGTTTTCGTGCACTTCCCCGAAGCCAACTCCCATATTTTCAACGTCTTATCATCGCTGGCAGACGCTATACAAAAAAACAAACAGTTCCGTCAAACACAACGACAAACCTAACCTAAAACGTTAAACAAAACCTACCTAATAACCTACTGTCGCACGACCAGGCTACGTCGCTTATGCCTAATTTATGTCCGGAGATTGTCTTTTCAAACTTTCCGTCATACGCTCCCCAAATTTTAATTAATTTGTCCGCTGAGGAGCTAGCTAGCCATTCACCGTTCGGGCTGAATTTCACTGAAGAAACAGCTTTTGTATGTCCGGCCAAGGTGAATTTTAACGTGTAATTCGGTTTTTGCTAAAAGATATAATCGATTATTGCGAATTTCTGTGTTATTTTACAATGTTTGGGGCTTACCATGCTGCCGGATTTGTTAGCCCCAGATGAGGTTAAATTGTTGGCCCCCGGCGTGGTGGTGTTCGTACCCGAGCTGGAATTGTGCATTGTTGGAGCGTTTCCAACGGGCAGCATAAATAAAACTTCTGCGAACAATAAATAAATCGCTTTTTCCAAGAGTGTTGTATACACAATTGATGTCGAAACGATTAGATCCGAGGAGTGGACATACGGCGCGCTCTTGGCGCTTAGGCAACCCACTATGCAACCTTAAATTATTTTATTAGGAAGTCTTTTGAGAAATGGTACAGAAAATCTTGTACGTGGGTAGAGTTTGATGCATGGGTTGTTAATTGGTGAGATTATCTCGTTTTTATAGTGTTCCCTACATGCAAGGTGTACCCCATCAATCGTTAGTACGTCTATTAATTCAATGAACGCTTTCTTGGGAACCGTTCAGAAACCAAAGCGCCATCTAGGAAAGTATTTGACTAGTTTGAACTAATTAAAATTGTATTAATTTACTGTATTTATTATAAAATAACACACGGTTACTGTATATAAATTTAAAAAATTGTATTAATTTGCTGTATTTATTATTTATTAGAAAATAACACACTGTTTCTGTATATAAATTTAATTTTATTATAAAATCACAAGAAGAGTTCAATATGTAACATATAAAGAAGTTTTCTTTATTTTACTGTATTATTTTTAGTAACATTCAAGACATTTAGAAAAAGATTCTAATACTTACGGACCGTAAAAGTAGCAATTATCTTTAAAAAAACAAAACAAAAAAACAACCCAACAATTATATAAACAAATATAAAAGATTAAAATATAATATCGTTAAATATAATATAAAAATGTACATGCTTTATGTATTATAAAAAATTCAATAAGAATTGGTTAATAATTAATAAAAGATACGTCATATAAAAAAAAAGATACACAAAAAAGGTATAGAAGAGTAGAAAAACCGTAACCATTAGAGAGAGATAAAATACTGACACGGTTAGTTTATAAATATCATATAAAATTAACAATTTTCAATAAATATACGCGTATATATAATTATATATACAATTTAATATAAAAACCACAAAAAAAACATTAACGAATGACATGTATCGGGAATGTTGAATTTCTCGCCGCGACTCGTAACAATAACTCTTGCCCCAAGCTAGCGGTTGTCTCATGCCACACGCATTTACCTAAAAAATACGAAAATTATTCATTAAAATCGGATAAAAAAAAAATTTTAGGTTAGGTAACCTAAAAAATTTTTTAGGTTAGGTAACCTAAAAAAATTTTCACATTAAAAAAAATTTTAGGTTAGATAACCTAAAAAAATTTTTTAGGTTAGGTAACCTAAAAAAACTAAAACTAACCTATAATTGGGACTTCCTCCAACGCAGGTCGAAATGCGACCAGAATTGTGATGCAAACCCCGTCAGAGTCGCGGGAAGGGTCGTGCTCAACGGAGAGGACCCCGTGGGGCCTGTGTTGGGGCACATCGGCCCCAAATAGCTCCACCATGAAACGACGTAACGTCGAATGTAACGACTTTCCGGGGTTTATCTCGCAAACCGGTAGATGCCAGGCGTTCCTTTCGCTAAGCAGAACGTGTACTTTGTTTGTTGCCTTTTTCTTTATGACGATGACCGTCCGCAGGAGTAGTTTCGTGTGCTGTCGGATTGCAGGGAGAATGTCCGGGGGCCACGTCTTGTCCTCCACGAGACGCGATTGTTTGTAACCTCTACGAGAGAAGAGTCAATTGATTAGACAGAGTTTTAAAGAAATGGGGTAAAAAAATTGTAACATTTTAATTTGTTTTGTTTGAAAAAATTTTGTTTCTTTTGTATGTCACTAAAAATAATTGTAAACCAGATGTTTGAGAATGTCCACCATATTTCCAAAAATTCTTAAAACCAGAATTTTCTTCAACACAACGCAAGACATCCAGTCTAGATGAAAAATAGTCGAAACTCAAGGAAAAAATGTACAAAATATATACAAGTTTAGCAGTCCTTTCTAAGCTGGTTGTTTCATTCATTTTCGAACTGTCTAACCTGAAGGATGTCTTGTTGGCTTTTGCAAGTATTCGGTCAAATAAATAATGATTTTGAACAATTCAATCAACATTTTCAGCAAATTACTATCAATAGAGAAGTTTGGTA
This sequence comes from Aphodius sticticus, assembly GCA_963966075.1. NCBI lineage: Eukaryota > Metazoa > Arthropoda > Insecta > Coleoptera > Scarabaeidae > Aphodius > Aphodius sticticus. The sequence continues at coordinate 46,683,797 of OZ014511.1, read as the reverse complement.
CGACACCAAAGAATATCTTGACGATTATCTTCAAGTCATAAAGAGCAGAGACAATATTAAAATGACCTATCTGCACAATTCAACTCAGGTAAAACCTCAACTATATTATTATAATTTTTTTAGTCCTGTTTATATAATTTTAGTTGATTTATCGCAAATATTTAATCAACCACATGAAGACCGTAGCAACCGAAAGGAAACTAACACACTGTACGTTGCATTTGTCAGTGTATTTGCTGGACATTTTCATGGACAGACACACTGTGATGACCGATATTTTGTTGTTAGTGTCAAACGTTTGTTTATTGCTAGCTGGTAAGTGTTTTCGGGACAATAGGGTATTTGACTGTATTAAAAATATGGCTTGAATTATAGTCATCCTAATAGATTACAGTTTAAGAAAACTATTTATTACTTTTCAAAAAAAATTGCTTTATTTCTATTAAAAACTAAAGTTATGCTTACAAAGTGCCATTATAAGCATACCTTTGTAGGTTAGGATAGCCCTAACCTTAAGCTGTCAGATCAGATAATACCTGGTTCGAAAATACGATAGATAACTTATTCTAGTCAGTTTTACTTATGTCGAAGTAATCTTCACAACAAAAAAACACTTGTACTGGCCGCTATTTATTTCATTTGGATTTCTACGAGCCAACCACTTTCTTCGCAGTTTTAATCTTGCGAAACACTAACAAATAGTTTATCTGGAGTTTTTCTTGACATATTTCTGCATTGTGGATTTATACACCATTTATAACCCATTTTTATGTAGAAATTGTGAAAACAGCATACAACACAATTACCAAACGGCGACGATGCCGATGCTGACAGACCATATAGGCCGATTTGACATCTACCATCGGGTGACGTCACACAACAGAAAGTATCATTTTGGCGGGACTTTTTGTGATTCAATTTTTAACGCTGATTTTTATGAAATATTGAGGAAATAATTACGAGAAATAATGCATTTACAATGTAGAGTGAAGGAATAAACACACGGTTTTCCAATAATAGTCAAATACCCTATTCTGATGCAAAAATTCGTTTATTGTAAGAGATATTCTTTTCTATCTTTTAAGATAATGGAAATATCGACCACTGCGATTCTTAATACCTTACCCTGTATATTTTTTTAGCAAAAGTAGAGGAACACCATACAAACATTCCAAAAATAGCCGAACTAAATTCGATCGTTCGAAACATGTACTCCGTCAACGACTATAAACTCCTCGAAGTGATATTATTGAACTATTTTGAATGGTACGTCATGTACCCTACAGCAGCTTACTACGCGCATTATTTTATGCAGGCCGTAATTGACAATACTGACGTACAAATCATGGAAAATATGGAATGGAAGTTACGAGAAATCTACATCGAGTTAAACGGCATGCTAAACATCTACCTCGACAGCATTTTAGACGGTAAAATTAAAGATACAAACAATTCTAACCTAAAAAATCGCTGTGATATCTTGAAATTACGAGAAGAGATTTTGCTTTTTTGTTATAGACGTGCATTACATGCAATGTTACGAGCCTTCTAAATTAGCGGCAGCTGCCATATCAGCGGCAAGATTGAGGTTACAATTACCGGCATGGAATATACAACTAACTAAATTTACCGAATACGTGGAGGAAGATATCCGAATAATTCGAGAGTTTCTTTTGCAGTAAGTGTCAAAATTGCGAAATAATACGAGAAATAAAAATATTTTATCGTTTTAGGTCAAAACCGCTGATTTGTTTGTATTGCCATAACAGAAAGGATTTAGAATAAAGAAAATGATGAAAAAACAAACAACGGAGTTTTTTTTTTAAGTTTTCCTAACCAAAAATACTCTATTTCGTTTAGATATGACAGGTCACGTAACCTAAGCAGCTTGGAGCAGTTTTTCGTGACACTGCTCAATAGTAGGAGTGTCAGTTTGCGATTGACCCCAACGAACAAAGCTAATGTTGTAAAAATTAAAATTCAAAAGTTACCTTGTTCTTTCTATAAGTTCGTGTATATCCGTAGCGCGTAAACTCAGCTCGTTTACGTCTCTAATCCATTTGGCCTGAAGTGATTCCTTATCAGCTGACGCGGGGGTTTTTAACGTACCCCCTGTAACAACCCCGGTAAGCACAAATCTTATCCACGAGCCCCTTGCGAGTTCAACCATCAACAGCGTAGTGCATTTTATCGTCAACCCAGTCTCTTCTAACACTTCCCTAGCGGCAGCCTCGCAAATACTTTCATTTTTTTCCATGCGCCCCGCAGGTAAATACCTACAATTAGAAAAAACGGAAAGAGAGCAATATAACACGGAATTACAACAAATAAATAGTTACCATTTCCCCGCGCAGGTTTGCTTAGCCTCTTGCATCATAAGCACCTCGTCTTGATCGTTTATGATGACAGCTGCTACGATGTAAGTCACCGTTTCGCCTAGTATCGGTTTGAAATTTGGGTCGACGTTTGGTGCTACTCCTTGGCTTTCCAATGCTGATTTGTGCTCTTCTAAGGTGAAATCGCATATTTCGGCATCCTCGTGCTCTAAGGGAAGCCCTTTCAGCAGCTTTTTTATATCATTTTCCACTGAATCTGGCATTTTTTTAGGTTATGTTCACCCCTAATCGAGATTCTTGTGTAGATGGATAGTTTTCATGCAATTTTTGTGTTGCGTATGGTAAAAATGCGTGCGAGGACTATCATAATGCGGATGTAAACTTACGGTAGTAACATTTCTGGAATGCTATACACCTTAGGCATAATTTTAATGTTGCTGTTTTCAAATGTAGCCTCTATTGGTATGTCCCATAGTGCATACCATAGTGTCTGCTATACCGGAAAATAACTCGTTTCTTCACCGTTCACTTGCCGCACAACACACCTTTTAGCATTTTAATTAAATCAGCATCGTCGATGTGTGATATCATATTTCGTAAACCAAGTTTGAAGTCATTTTATGTAGGTCATCCCGTAGTTAGGTATTTTGATTTCGCTGTGACGTAAAAATTGTATCCTGTGTTTCCCCGACCTTATCCTAAAGCAATTTTTAATTTTATTAAAAAAATACCTATAGGTACAACGAATTTCAGTGTTTTATTTATAAATCACAACAGGAAATAATAGACAAAAGTCAAGAATGCAAGAGTTAGGTGTGCTTTATTCCTCATGCTTTATAAAAACTAATTATTTATACTGTATTTACTTCAATTTCAGACAATACTCCATTAATTAATAAGCGCGATTTTACCCAATCCACTAATTGGTACGTTTATCACTTAGTCCGTTTATACCCCGATTCAGGCACAAACCCAAGAATCCAGAGTGCTCTGCACGGATGCTACAAGCCCGGCTTGCCGTACCGCGCGCTGATTGGCGGAGAACTTAGCAACATGTCCGGCGGATTTGTGTTGCGTTCGCGCTAAGTTTTGTCCCGTTATTTTGCATTTTTCGGTGGTAAAAAGACTGATATTTCGCGTAAGTGCGCGTGTTGTGTTCCGAAAGACCTGCCGTATGGCGATTACCCGTTGGTGAGCAGCTTTACGCAAAATTCAGACTGTTCTATGCTTTTGAAAACGGACCTCCAGTTCTTTTGGCTAAGTTTGGTGGAGGATGAGTCATGACATTGCAAAGGTAGGCTTTGAGGATGTTTTTCGCATGTTATGGTGTTTCGGGACAAGTTATGACGGTTTGTGGACATAGCGGATCTAATTAGCTGTCGTTTTGTGTGTAGCTGAATGTCTAAAATCGAATATTTTGGTAGTTATCGGTCTAAGTAACTTGTGTTCGTAATTTTGTATACCATCGGTGTAGTTGGCGCTATTGGTAACAGATGTCGCTGCTACTTAGAAAGTGGTACAAAGCCGGTTTGAACGTCGTTCCCAGACATTAGCAATGTTTAACCAAACTTTATTACGTTATACATCAATTAATTTTGGAATTCCGATCTTTTTTAGCCGTGTTGTTTTATTTTTAGGGCTGATATGCGCACACATAACATTCCTAGTGAAATAATTATTATTTATTCAGTTTACAATATATCGATTAATTTAATTATTTATTCTTATGACAGTATTACTAGGTTATGTGCACTGAAATAATAGGGTTTCTATAGAAAACACCTGTGGAAAACACCACATATCTACCAATTGTTGTGTCAACTATAACTATATATTATATTATTTTTACGTTGTATCAAGTCCTTCACACTTACCTTTTCTCTTATATGTCTTACTCACTCACTTAAACAATAAATATACTCACAGTTGTGTATTATTGTTCATATTTTAATTCGTATGCCGTTCGAAATTAATGAATTGTTGGTTTAAGGTGCTCAAAATAAATAATATTGACGATAATAAATAATGAAACAATTTGTGCTTATATAACAACTTAGTAAAACTTTATTCAATTTAACGTGTTAATTCGGAAATAAAAATGACGTCAACACGGTAACATAATTTTGTCCTCTTAAAAATTAGGAATTGTTTATATACAGGGTGGATCTTGAGTAATGAATAATACGATTACTCCGGTAATGTTTACGATAGAGAACGGAAGTCTAACGCAAATACGAACGAAGATATTCAATTTATTCATTACTTAATGTGCACACTGTATGTACAATAATATAAAAACTTCTTTAAATAAAACTTCTGATCTCAAATCGACATCGCAACTTAAATAAATAAATAAACGTAGTAGAAATTGTTGGTTTTCTAACTTCTGTATTACGTGCACTATCCAGCGTTATTCCGTCTAGTTTTAAAAGACATCCTAAAAGAAACAAAACTATAATTTACTCAAATTATTTTTGAAAACATCGACAAAATTTAATTTTTATCGCCTAAATATAAAATACTGTGGATTTGTTTAAAACGCAGACAAAAAAAAAGTAAAAACTACAAGCTACGGGACAAATAAAACAATCGAATCACTCGGGACGGTCGTTCATCGAAAAACGACTACCAATATATAATATATTCATCAAAAAATATCAGAGAAAAACAACAATTTAGCATATATTAAAGGAGAAATGATATTTTAAATATTGCCATATTTCTTTTTATACAAACGATAAGTTATTTACATTAATTAATACCTAACATAAATATCTAGGCTATAACGTGTATGCGCGCGGGGGTAATGTAAATCTGTCGCACTTGCAAAACAACGCTAAAAGAGTGGGGGAGGTGTTGTTAACTGGTACGACACATTTGCGACGGACTGATCGAACGACCGTTGTTGTAGGGTAAGCCCTCGCGCACCCTGTACCCGATATTTACCAACATTGTCTCGAACGGGTCCATGCACATCCTCTGCTGGTTAACCTCGATGACAACCGATGGATCGGAAACCATGTGCGGATTTACAGAGCCGTCCTGAAATAAAGACGTTTTACTATTTCAACGCTAACTAATAGATAAATAATAAACGTAAAGTACTTTCATAATAACCTTTTTAACCAAAGGTCAATAACAAGAAATTGTTTATACCAGAAAAGTTTCATGCATTGCTGTTACCTATTTAAAAAAATGCAAAAGCAGTTTTTTTTAATAATAATAATCAGAGGCGCCGTTACATATTTTGAACCAAACTATTCGGTGAAGTGTCGGCGCTTGCCCCCCGATTAAAAACAATCTGATGTGGCCAGGCACATGACTTTATCATACTATATATAAAATTAATAGTTTAGCTGCATGAGATTCTATTTGATCGAGATCGGCTATGTCTGCATTAAAATAAAACTAGTAGAACTAGACAGATATGTCGAATAAAGCTGCGGTCGGATATTGTACTCCGCTGACACAGGGTACACTGTCCAAATGACACTTACGTGTTATTGGGTGTAAAAAGTGTACGGTATACTATATCCGAACGCAGCTTATATTGACAGTAGGTTGTCAAAACATTTGCGTTTGACGCTACATACTGTCATTAGAATCATATCTGACATATAATCTGACATATCCTGGCTACTAGTTTTAAAGGAGTACGACCGATCACGATGAAATAGAATTTGCTCATGCAGCTAAACTATTGATTGTACCAAAAAATGTCATAGTGATAAATTATTCAGAATTTCATCTTCTTTAATTTATTATTTAACTATTTCGACGAAATTCCAGAAATGGCGGCTTATTTACAAAATGTTTCAAAAATGCTAAGACTAAACCTGCAGTTCCTTTGGACCATTTTCAACAGAAAGCTTTTCAGCTCTAAGTTTGGTTATGAAACTTCTAAATATGAAGTTTCGTCCCGATACCTTTAGTAGTTTCTCCGGAATCGTCGCCACAAAAACGGGTACACACATCCACACATACACACACACACACAAACTTTTTTTTGTACCTTGGTCAAAAATGTTCAGGGGACCCAAAAAGACATATTTCCGCTAAAATCTCAAAAATTTTTTTTGGCACGATTACAATACTTTACATACTGCGTATGATAAAGTAAAAAACTCCTACGGACATTTTACATGGTATAGTATATCGTGTAGCAAGAAAATGTTTCTTTTTTAACGAGGCTGGGCAGTTTTCGAGGCCTGGAAATCACATTTATTGCGCGGCGCACCCAGCATTCTTATCCTAATGATGACTATACCGATTACAATCGTCACCAATGTCACTTTCATTAGATTGTTTATCTCCAGCTTTCGTCGCGAAAGAGTCAGAAGATAAATTGTGCCAAGTTTACGGTTTTGTGCTGTAGCCCAAAATGACCATGTTTGGTTTGGGCTTTCTTTTAATCATACTTATTAGGTTCCATTACTTTGCACTTTTTTGCACTCCTGTGTTGTTTATCTCAAATATACTGGGTGTTCTCTGGCTCATGACTCTGGCTTTCACGGCCAGAGTCATTTAGAAAATAAACTGCTTCCGGGTTATGCCGTGTGTCAAGATTTGTTAATGCTGACGTTTCGCGAGCCATGTTGCTCGCTTCTTCAGAGCTAACTGAATACTAGTATTCAGTTTTAGTATTCAGGTTCGCGAGACGTCAGCATTAACAAATCTTGACACACGGCATAACCCGGAAGCAGTTTATTTTCTAAAAGAATTAAAGATAACCCAAATTGACCAAAATTGGCACCAAAATTACAGAACGGTTCTCCTTATCTCCTTTCAAAGACGTTAAATAAGTCAGACAAATGTTATTTGGTTTTAAAAGTGCAATCCTATGACATAAGACATTATTTTCTTTATGCTGTCTGTAAAATTGGTTCCATCTTCCAACTGTCTCCAGCGTTCAAACAATACATTTCCGGACACGAGTTCATTCAAAGATTTGTCTACGATGGTCTGTATAATCTCTATACTGATTTCCTATACAGCTTATACATATATCACAGAAATATTATTTATTAGTTGACTTAGTATTGTCGTCTTTCAAGTGTTTACGTATCATAGTAATAATAACAATTTTGTATTTCGTTGTCGATGATCGTTAGCAGAGAATTTTCAAATTTGTCAACTTTTTTTCTATATTTAGTCATTGATTCACGTTAATGTGGCCAAGTTTAAAAATAATATTGTCGCCTTTTTATTGTTTACCAATTTGTTATTAAAACTTTTTATCGGATGCTTGATTGACACGATTATAGAATTGATTCATTCATAGTCTCTATAACTGAGTGAATAAAAATTCTTAGTTATACATTAATAAAGGATAGAAAGGCAGCAGATTTTCTTCCAATTCACTTACTATCAATATGCTATAGGTAAGTTGTCAAGGATACAAGGGTCACCACCGCGGCTAATAATAAATAATGTGTAAAAAAATGACAACCATAAAAGCTTCAGATGTGTTTTTTTTATATATTTTTTTATGTTCATGTTTGTTGTATCTCATTTTCGTATAATAACTAACAAATAAGCATAAGGTCTCTAATTATCAATGTCATTTACAACAAATAACACAAGACGAAAACGCTGCAAAATAGTTAATAGCATACATTCACACTACGTCAACATTTATTACTAAAAAAAAATCTTGCGCCCCCTGGAATTTTTTGTAACGGCGCTCGTGATAATAATCCACGCCTTAACATGTTGGTTTCCAATTATTTACTAACCTCTTGGATGGGTGTCCACAACTTAACAACGGGATCTATCCCGCTCGAAGCTAAGAAGCACGCGCTTGGATGAGGCTGGACGCAGTTCACAATTGAGTTGTCTCCGGACAGGGCAGTCAGTACTTCCGTCGTCTTTCTGTCCCAGATAAATATCAGACCATCGTCTGATCCAGCGCAAATAAAATTCCCATCCTCACCTATACGAACAACAATAAAAAACACCCCATTACTACACTGCCGCTTATGGAAGTTCGGACACATAGTAAACAAATAGGAAATAATGATAAAAGCACTGATAACGTAGCAATAGGCACCTCTATTTCTACCAAATATCGGACACATTCTTAACGTTGATTTCCAGTAACATACAACATCCTTAAATGTGCTAATTTAAATCAATTTTTATATAATTTTATATTAATAAACATAAAAGCTTTTGGTTACATGAAATGAAAATCTCATTTCAAGATATTGCAAACAACACAACAAATTATACTTACCACCTTATTGCATCTAATAGTTTTTTTTGTGTTAATAAATACAAAAATCAATTTGTTGTTGTCAATATTTTTACTTTTCAGGTTATTTCAGAACTGACATATGTATTAACATTTATTCACAAAATAGAAATAAATTAAAATTAAATTGCTTTAAATTTGTCTCTATGGTAATTTGTTAATTGTGATTTACTGGTGTTTTCGAGATATTTAGCTTCAACGATATTTTGCAGTGTTTAACATAATAAACAGAAAGGAGTATGTATTTTGTATAGCATGAATGTATCATTACTATTTTTTTGTATTATTATTTTGTATTTACTTTACAGCAATATGTTTCAAATATCTGACAACTGAAAATAATGACAATTATGTATCACTAATTTACAAAAATTTTTGGAAGCAAGCTCTAAATTTTCGACGAATTTAGATGGAATGTAAATATGTTATAATTATTATTAAAAAAAAAGATAAACCAAAATATACGACCATCTAAAAGAACATTTATACAACAAAAATTATTTCATCAAATTTGACCTGGGATGAGTATAAATTGTGTTGGTAACAGGTATATAATTTCCCAAAAGGAGACGCTTCAGGTATATATTATAGCTTTTATTGCATATTAATTACTCACAATCATATGCAATAAAAGCTATACGTAAGAGAAACCAACAACATGATGATTTGAACCAGGGACCTTTGCGTGGCTAGCACAATGCTCACCCATCTGAGCTATTGACATTGTGCTAGCGACGCAAAGGGTCTTGGTTCAAATCCAGGTTGTGGCTGTAATTTTTGATATATTTAAAATTTACATCCCGCCTGTATGTTACCATATTATTAACTTATAATATTACTTTGACAAAGTATGTCGTTCAACATTTTCAGTTATAGTTTATTTTGTTTGGAAATTAAAAAGACCTTCATTTTTAATGTATATGCATTTTAGCTAACCTTACAGTACACAATTCATAAGTCAAAATGTTATTTTTAACTTATTATTGTTGTTAATGCACGCCTCTTAATTTATTTAGAAAACAAATTTAGAAATAAAATTTCCAATAATGTTCCAGCTAATATATAGTAAATGAAAAATGTGTGCTTACTGAACTGGAACTATATTACAATAAAACTTCTGTAGGGCTCTTCGAAATATTAACAAAAAAAGAAAAATACAAAATTAATTAGTTATCAAACAATGCAAAACCAAAAATGAAACACAATAAATACATATTACAACAATAAAAAATTATTAATTATAAGTAAAATTTTAATAATTTGTCTTAACAAATGAACAAAAGAAAATACCAAAATGTTTTGTTTTTTTTTCTAGAAAGTAGAAAGTAATATGTTTCATATGGTCTTATTGGTTTTCTCTGTTCCTTCTGAAGTTGGAGCCGTTTAAAATAAGATATTGTTAATAATTCAAACGGCTGTAACTTTTTAATAAATTGAAAAAGTAATTTACTTTCACAAAAAAATTGTTTTGCGGAAGAAACGTGGGACAGCCTGTATATATTGCTATAATTTAAATTATTTTGGTTGTCAAGCATGTATTAGATGTCATGAAAGATAATTGAACATTAACTGCTGTAAAGTAAATACAGATATAAAATTTCCATTGTCCTTCATACAAAATACATGCTCGTCCTAAATGTAAATTTAAATTAAATTTAGAGAATTTATTTACATTAAGTGAATATATTTTAATATTACAATTCTGAAATAGTCTATATTTAGTGATAATCCTTGGCATCAAGTTGATTTGCGCATTTACGTACTTACTTACTTAAGCCCGTCATCATACTGCTGGGCAAAGGCATTTACTTGCCTAATTAATATGTGTATTAGTTAACATAAATTTATATAATGTGTCATGATATTACGCAATATCTTAAAACGAGCTTTTCGTATCATATTATCAAATTTCATGTATATTAATATTTATAAAAGTAATTCTATATTTAATTAAATGCATTACCTACTCGTAAACTTAACTGTAGTGATCATATTTCATTTATTACATTGCATTGAAGATATCACATTAAGGAAAAGGTCGGACACGCTAAAAATAAACTAAATCCCGTTACATTACATCCATCAAAAAACCACCTCGTGGCGGACAACTTTTTGCGAACCGGCCGGGTCAAGGCAGAACAGTACACGAATATATAACCGACATACTATTTTCAAATCCTGCAATAGTGATACGAACTTACTTATTTCCATGACTGTACATCAGCAACCTCCAAAAACAAACAGCACATTTCAAAAAACCAATAAATCAAAACTCACCCAAGAAGTTCGCCTCCTTTATGTCGGTCGTCGTGTTGCAATGGCCGACGAAACGCAGCTCGAAGTCCCTCGAGTCCTGCCTGAGCTCCTTCTCGCGTTCCGTCACGAGGACGTAGTGCTCGTTGAGGAAGTCTCTGCCGCCGGCGGTAGGCTCAGCGGCGCCATCTACCCGCATCCTCTCGAGTGCCTCCTCGATCTGCGCGAGAGACTTCCGACTCTCGTTCGGAAACTGCTTCTTGAACATGTCCACCCAGTTCTCGGTTTCCTTCAGCCATTTCAGCTGCACGAGGCAGTTGATGAACGAGAGATAGAGGCTAGGATTGAGCGAACTCTGCTGCATGGCGCGCATGTAGTATCGAGCGGCGTGGTACATATCACCGATCCTTTAATTCAAAAAGAAAAATAGTATATTATAACTTAGATATAACTTGGTCGTAAATAGTGTTTATGTCTTGTTCCTATCAGTTTTTTTTTCGGAAAGAAATTCCTTGTTGAAAAGTGCCACAAAACTATTTTAAACATTCTAAACCAGCGTTTCCCAACTGGGGTTCCACAGTTATTTCGATATTCCATCCAACGGGCTACATTCTAGACTATTCATTAACTTCAATTGAGAATATTAGTTACAATTATCATATAATATTTGAAAAAAAAACAAACACAAGCTTTAATATTTTTTTTCAGAAACTACTCAAGGTATCACACAGTATTGATACCAACAATATCGTACATTTCCTTTTTATTAAAAATCAAAATAAGATGTAATTCTAAAATAAAAAAACAGAAATAACATGAACTTTTTTGTAATAATAAAATTACCAGATACCGCAAATAAATCGCCAGCCGTACAAAATTTTAAACAACACTTTTTTTGGGTTTAAACAAGCTATGGTTTAAATATATTGTATTATAGAAATTTGGTAACTTTTCCTTTTTACTTTATCATACGCAGTATGTAAAGTATTGTAATCATGCCAAAAAAATTTTTTGAGATTTTAGCGGAAATATGTCTTTTTGGGTCCCCTGAACATTTTTGACCAAGGTACAAAAAAATGTCTGTGTGTGTGTGTGTGTGTGTGTGTATGTGTGTGTGTGTGTACCCGTTTTTGTGGAGACGATTCCGGAGAAACTACTAATGGTATCGGGACGAAACTTCATATTTAGAAGTTCTATAACCAAACTTAGAGCTGAAAAGCTTTCTGTTGAAAAGGGTCCAAAGGAACTGGTGGTTTACTCATAGCATTTTTCGAAGATTTTGCAAATGAGCCGCTATTTGTGTAATGTCGTCAAAATAGTTAAATAATAAATTAAAGGAGAGGACATTTTCCATAATTTATGTATATGACATTTTTTGGTACAATTTATAGTTTAGCCGCATGAGCAAATTCTATTTCATCGAGATCGGGCGTACTGCTTTAAAACTAGTAGCCAGGATATGTCAGATTATTTTGATTCTAATGACAGTAGCTAGTGTCAAACGCTAATGTCTTGAAAATGCTACTGTCAATATAGGCTGCGTTCGGATATTGAACACCGTTACACTTTTTACACCCAATAACACGTAAGTGTCATTTGGACGGTGTACCCAGTGTCAACGGAGTACAATATCCGAACGCAGCTTTAATCGAGATATTTGTCTAGTTCTACTAGTTTTATTTTAATGCAGACATGGCCGATCTCGATCAAATAGAATCTCATGCAGCTAAACTATTAATTTTATATATAGTATGATAAAGTCATGTGCCTGGCCACATCAGATTTTTTTCAAATAGACCCGTATTTTTTAATTCTAAGGTTAATTCTAAGAATTGTTTATAGGAATCATTTTTTTTCTAAAATGCATCATTTTTGAGTTATAAGTATACAAAATTTATATATCAAAAATTGTCAAAATTACCCGAACACCTAAATAATTCCCCAACCGTAAATAGTTTCAAAAAATGCTTCAAATAAAAGTTTTTTTGGGTTTAAACAAGCTCTTGTTTAATATATATGATTCATTTTATTATGGAAGTTTGCAAACCTTTTCTTTTTCTAATAGAACATCCTGTATATTTATTTTTTTTTAATTCTATGAGTTTTTTGTAGGAATCATTTTTTTTATAAAATGCATAATTTTTACTTTATCATACGTAGTATGTAAAGTATTGTAATCATGCCAAAAAGATTTTTTGAGATTTTAGCGGAAATATGTCTTTTTGGGTCCCCTGAACATTTTTGACCAAGGTACAAAAAAATGTCTGTGTGTGTGTGTGTGTGTGTGTGTGTACCCGTTTTTGTGGAGACGCTTCCGGAGAAACTACTAATGGTATCGGGACGAAACTTCATATTTAGAAGTTTTATAACCAAACTTAGAGCTGAAAAGCTTTCTGTTGAAAAGGGTCCAAAGGAACTGGTGGTTTACTCATAGCATTTTTCGAAGATTTTGCAAATGAGCCGCTATTTGTGTAATGTCGTCAAAATAGTTAAATAATAAATTAAAGGAGAGGAAATTTTCCATAATTTATGTATATGACATCTTTTGGTAGAATTTATAGTTTAGCCGCATGAGCAAATTCTATTTCATCAAGATCGGGCGTACTGCTTTAAAACTAGTAGCCAGGATATGTTAGATTATTTTGATTCTAATGGCAGTAGCTAGTGTCAAACGCTAATGTCTTGAAAATGCTACTGTCAATATAGGCTGCGTTCGGATATTGAACACCGTTACACTTTTTACACCCAATAACACGTAAGTGTCAGTTGGACGGTGTACCCGCTGTCAACGGAGTACAATATCCGAACGCAGCTTTAATCGAGATATTTGTCTAGTTCTACTAGTTTTATTTTAATGCAGACATAGGCGATCTCGATCAAATAGAATCTCATGCAGCTAAATTATTAATTTTATATATAGTATGATAAAGTCATGTGCCTGGCCACATCAGATTTTTTAATTATAAGTAACTACTGGCTCTGACTAAAGGCACTTAGCGCGCTATTTACGAATAATAATAAAACCAATTTTTGAATTTTTGGCACTTAGTTCATTATTTACTTCAACTCTTCAATTATAGACGAAAATGTATGCGTACAGGAAACTAAAGTGTAATTTCAAATTTCGTGACTGCATTTAATTAAACAAAAAATAATTAAATTAAATTGAAGTAAGTGCTAATTTTGACAATGAAACAAATTTAAAAGTGCTTCACATATTTTTATTTATAATTTGGTAAGTTTTTGCATTTAATTTTCACCTCGAGGAATAAATTACCTTGTATCAGTTCAGTTTTCAACATTGTGTATGTATGAGCAAGCTTTTTCTTATTTAACAAACTTTAAGAGAAAATATAGAGATCATCTGTTATAGATAAAATTAGTGTGTACAAATATCTTCTGCTTGGGTTTATTCCCACACTTCTTTTGTTGGAGCGTAATTATTGTTCTGACTAAAATGTTTCATAAGGACTTATTTATTTTTTCAATACCTTAAATTTTAAGGCTTAATAAATAACAATATTTTAATAAAACAGTATTTTAAATGTCTGTAACACATCGCTGGTTATTGGATACCAGCTAAATTTCTGTATTGTTTTTACAGAATTCACATATTTCACAAACATATTCCTGGGAAATTAGAACAGTATCACTTTAATTTTACAGGACATTGTTTAAATTTTACAGGAAAAATACTTTAATAAAAATAAATAGTTCACAGTAGTAAATATTCAATTGTTGAACGAACGCGTTTCTTTACAGACTTGTATCTAGTTCTTGAAATACGGTACAAGTTTTTCTGTATGCAAAAAAATACTCGAAATGCTTTGGAAACAGGGTTATGTTTTAAAACAAAGCATTTGTTTTAAACAATTGTTTTAAACATGTTTTAAAACAAATATTTTGTTTTAAGTCATTTTTTTTTAAACATGTTTAAAACAATTTGGTTTAAATGTATAAAACACTTTTTTAAAACATTGTTTTATACATGTTTTAAAACAAATATTTTGTTTTAAACATGTCTAAAACAGTTTGTTTTAAATGTTTTAAATACTTTGTTTTAACACATTGTTTCAACACAAATATTTTGTTTTAAACTATTTTATTTTCACAACAAATATTTTGTTTTAAACTATTTTATTTTCAACTTGTTTAAAACAGTTTGTTTTAAATGTTTAAAACATGTGTTTGAAACTACCGAAATTTGGACAACATTTAATTATTTAATCAGAGTTGTATGCTGGTCTTCAAGATTTTTATGCATGGATCAATTATAAAAAAATCCTACATACCAATTCCTCTGGTACAATTTGGTCGCCTGGTCTGTCAACTTGGTATTATCGACCGACACCGGATCTTGACATTTACCATTACTACCATCCTACAAAAAAAAAAATATAACAACCGAATTAAACCTAAACAAAAAATAGCCATATCGTCACCTCATGTCCCATCTTCGAGGCGAACTGCTCGGGTATCCTCATCTCGTCAATATGCCTTCTGTTATTGATGTCGAAGAGATATATGTGTTCACCGCCCATGTTGACCAACAGTTCGGAGCCGGCCGAATTAAACGCGACGTATGTCGCCGAGTACTTGTTCCCGTGGTCTTTGCCGTTGTCCCTCGCGAGGTGGCCGGGCGCGTAGTACTGCACGCAGCTGCTATCCTGGTGCTCCGGGCTGGACCTTTACGGAAAATCAAAATCGTAATTTTTGCTGTTATCTGACCTACGTAGGATAGACGAGGGAAATCAACAACTGGAGGCAAGTTCTTTTGAAGTGGAACTTCTTTACGGAGAGAAAATTCTTTTGTTCCGCTACAGTTGATAACATTGATAAATGGCAGTTTTTCTGTCATATTATCATTTTCTGTGATCTACGGCAATGTCTATAATATACTGCTTTTGTTGTCAGTAATGCAATCATGGGGCCTTGGGCAATTTTGAATTTGGGGGCCGCCATATACCGTGTTGAATTAAGAATTACTTTTGATACAAAAATATTTAAGCTATAAATACAAAATACTTGTGAATATATAGTATTCATTTCTAAGCATTTCAAATTTGTAGTTTAAGCAATTTTCTAAAACTTTTATTGAAAATGTTGACTAGTTCTATTACTCTTTAAAGGTAAGCATTTTGAAGTTCGAGTTTTTATTTTACAAACTTTTTGGAGAATTCATTTTTGCAGAATAGATTTCCATAACAAAAGAAAAAGTGGCGATTGAAAATCATCAATATATTCATACAGTATTTTCTCTTCTTCAACTTTGTCAAAGGTTTCTGAAAATTAGATGTTTCTTTTATGAAAAAAAAATTAATTTGATTGCTAAAACTGCCTCTAGGACTATGCTAAAGTTCAATTTCGATATTCTTACTACGGTAATTTATTAATTAATTAATGGCAGTTTTTCTGTCATATCATTTCTGCGATCTAGGGCAATGTTATTGATATACTGCTCTTGTTGATTTTTGGGACATAATTTAGGTTTGTCGCAAGATTGTTGCAATATTAAGACCATTAAAGATTCCTGTAATTACTTAATTACTTGACAAGCACATAATTTAATAATTGAATATATAATTTTTCGACCATACAGTGTGTCCAGGAAAGTCCGCATCATACGGAAATTTTTTTTATTATCCATTTCTCAGAAAATTTTATTCTTTATAAAAGTTGGCGGCTTGTATGAAACCAAAACGGCAATAGCCGATAATAGTCGATAAACTTTATTTCGAAATGTTGTTTACAACCAAAATTATATTCAAATATGAAGTCACAGCCACCTATCATGAAATTTTTCTTTTTACTTTATCATACGCAGTATGTAAAGTATTGTAATCGTGCCAAAAAAATTTTTTGAGATTTTAGCGGAAATATGTCTTTTTGGGTCCCCTGAATATTTTTGACCAAGGTACAAAAAAATGTCTGTGTGTGTGTGTGTGTGTGTGTGTATGTGTGTGTGTGTACCCGTTTTTGTGGCGACGATTCCGGAGAAACTACTAAAGGTATCGGGACGAAAGTTCATATTTAGAAGTTTCATAACCAAACTTAGAGCTGAAAAGCTTTCTGTTGAAAAGGGTCCAAAGGAACTGGTGGTTTACTCTTAGCATTTTTCGAAGATTTTGCAACTGAGCCGCTATTTGTGTAATGTCGTCAGAATAGTTAAATAATAAATTAAAGGAGAGGAAATTTTCTATAATTTATGTATATGACATTTTTTGGTAGAATTTATAGTTTAGCGGCTTGAGCAAATTCTATTTCATCGAGATCGGTCGTACTGCATTAAAACTAGTAGCCAGGATGTCAGATTTTTTGATTCTAATGACAGTAGCTAGTGTCAAACGCTAATGTTTTGAAAATACTACTGTCAATATAGGCTGCGCTCGGTTATAGAACACCGTTACACTTTTTACACCCAATAACAGATAAGTGTTATTTGGACGGTGTACCCAGTGTCAACGGAGTACAATATCCGAACGCAGCTTTAATCGAGATATCTGTCTAGTTCTACTAGTTTTATTTTAATGCAGACATAGCCGATCTCGATCAAATAGAATCTCATGCAGCTAAACTATTAATTTTATATATTTTATTTATTTTATATATTTTATAGTATGATAAAGTCATGTGCCTGGCCACATCAGATTTTTTTGTTTTGGTTGGAATATTTACTTTTATGATAAATATTAGTCAATGCCAGTGATCCTAAAAGGTCAATTTTATTCTATTTTTTAGGGGTGGTGGTAAACTTGCTGGTAAACTTGCTTCCTTATTTTCGGAAATATCTTTTTTGTGGTTTTTCTTAAAGAGATTTTCGACAGACCCAGTCTACTTGACTTTTCTGATTACCCTAGGAATTGTTGAATGGGCAATTTGGTTGTCCGTGTGTCTTTCATTGGAAATATCACCAACATCGAGATAATCGCTTGCTGTCGATGGATAACTACTATTATAATCATTTCCAAAGTCATTAATATTAATTAAATTAAAGATAATTCACGCTCCTGTATTAGTTATTGTATGATCTATTATTATCTACAGGGTGAAATATCAACTTTGCATCAAGAAAATGAGTAATTTTGAACTAGTTCGTAACAAACATTAGTTATCATACCAAAATAATAAAAATTGTAAAAAACGTATTCAAATTTCTAAAAAATAGATTCAAATGGACCTTTTAGGATCACTGGCATTGATCACTGGATTTGTCATAAGTAAAAATTTAAAAGAAAACAAAAAAGAAAAATTTCAATATAGGTGGCTGTGACATCATATTTGAAATTTTCTGAGAAATGAATAATAAAAGAATTTTCCCTATGATGCGGACTTTCCTGGACACACTGCATATTTTTAAATTTACGTATTAATGTCACACCCGTCACAAAAAACCTGTAAATTTCCCTGGTCACACCCGTCACAACTATCGCAAAACCACTCTTTCTACAAAAAAATTACCAAACCTCGACCGCATATCTCGTCGACAAATCGCAAATAAAACTCGTCGACAGACGCTCACCTATCGTTCTTGCTACTTCCGGCGGCAACCCTGACCATTCGCCTGTCGTAGAGACGCACGTAGCAGTCGTTGGCGCCTATCGCGATCAAGTGCGGCTTCGTCGGGTTGACCGCGATGCACTTGAGGTCGTTCGAGTTGCTCAGGTCGAGGAAGATCTTGTTCTTGGCGGAGCACTTGTGCACCTCTCGGATGTCGTACTGCATCACGAGGCCGTCCTCGCCCGCCGACCAGAAGAGCAGCGGCTGATCGGGGCAGCGGGCCAGGCGTTTCACGCGCCCCATGTGACACCCGCAGTCGATGTGCGGCGACGAAGCTTTGCCATCGGCGACCGACTGCACGATGACGCGGCAGTCGCCCGCCCCGGTCGCTATCAGAGAACCATCGCCTAGAAACTGGAAACAAAAATAATTTATTTATTTAAATTGTTATAACAAAAATAGTTAATTTATATGTATATTAATATACTCGAAAAAATGCCTCTCTTCCTTTGTAAAAATATATTATTTCTTAGGTACCGGTTTCGTTGGTACCATCATCAGCCTAAATCTACAATTAGAAAATGTTGGTACGAAAATAAATAAATAACACAATTAAAAACACAAGCAAAGTAAAATACGTGTGCCATGTGTGAATGACGACAGACAATTGACATACGGCTGGAAGTTAGCGAGAGGGATAGCGAAAATAGTGAAAATTTGTTTCCAGGTAGGCAACTCTTAAGTGCATAAATTCTAAAACAATACTAATGTAAACATGAATAATGGCTTTTGTTGGAAGTCTAATTGATCATTTAATAAAGTTATGTTGTGGTTTCTTGTATGTTTTTCTATCTCGAGTTGTTCTAATAGGTCTAATTTGTAGTTTTTATTACATTTGTGAAGAAGTGTAGGTTCGTTGTATTTTATACAATGACCTGTTGAAATTTTGTGTTGATAAATGTTAGAAGAGGTTCTGGATTTGTGTTCCGCTATCCATTTTGCCAACTTCCTTCCGGTTTGACCTACATAAACGGCATCTTGATTGATAACAAAGTTAATAGTCCTTAAGAAGTTAGAGCCATTTAAAAAACTGTTTTAATAATATTTTGTTATTTTCTAAGGTATTATAAATAAGTCTTTATGACACATTTGAGTCATAACAAGAATTACATTAAAAAAGTGTGGGAATAAGCACCCAAGTAGAAGATATTTGTACACACTAATTTTATCTATAACAGATGATCTCTATATTTTCGCTTAAAGTTTGTTAAATAAGAAAAAGCTTGCTCATACATAGCACAATGTTGAAAACAGAACTGATACAAAGTAATTTATAACTCGAGGTGAAAATTAAATGCAAAGACATACCAAATTATCAATAAAAATATGTGAAGCACTTTTAAATTTGTTTCATTGTCAAAATTAGTACTTACTTCAATTTAATATAATTATTTTTTGTTTAATTCGCGAAATTTTCGTCATAGAAGCTCAGAACTTGTCTGGTGATAGGTTAGTTATCTTATCTGGAATATAAGATCATATTGAAATCCACCACCTACAACTCTATTCTTCTCCTAAAGTACCATTATGAGCAGCAGATTCAAAATTATTTTGTCACACATTTGTAAAGGTAAAAATATTGAAAACAAATAATGTTAGAGTTTGACCAATAACTCTGCCAGATTTTTGCTTTCTAGAGGTTATTTTGTTTTTATGTAACAGAGAATTGTAAGTAATATTGTCAATTGAAGTTAATGAATAGTCTAGAATGTTGCCCGTTGGATGTAATATCTAAATAACAGTAGTTTATTGGGTTAGAAGGGCTCTAAGGGCCGATATATTCACCTATCATGAAACTGTTCGATCATCTAAACGACAAGATAAATGGTAAAAATGTGTCTATTCACCTGTCGTTAACGTTACCGACCGGATAAATACGCTTAACGATCAAATTTATTTAGCGATTGAATGAACCTGCCAGTAAACTAATGACGAACACTTTGATTGGTCACAGAGCATGTGCTGAATGTCAAACAAAAAGTCAAACTGACAAATATTTACGTACGTACGTGGTACTGTATTAATTGAAGTCATTATTTAGTTAATATGGCCGAATTTGCTGAATTCGTCTTTCATACCATTTTTTTTTTCTTTTGGTCGTCTTTTTTACTTTATCATACGCAGTATGTAAAGTATTGTAATCATGCCAAAAAAATTTTTTGAGATTTTAGCGGAAATATGTCTATTTGGGTCCCCTGGACATTTTTGACCAAGGTACAAAAGAATGTCTGTGTGTGTGTATGTTTGTGTGTGTGTGTACCCGTTTTTGTGGAGACGATTCCGGAGAAACTACTAATGGTATCCGGACGAAACTTCATATTTAGAAGTTTTATAACCAAACTTAGAGCTGAAAAGCTTTCTGTTGAAAAGGGTCCAAAGGAACTGCTGGTTTACTCATAGAATTTTTCGAAGATTTTGCAAATGAGCCGCTATTTGTGTAATGTCGTCAAAATAGTTAAATAATAAATTAAAGGAGAGGAAATTTTCCATAATTTATGTATATGACATTTTTTGGTAGAATTTATAGTTTAGCCGCATGAGCAAATTCTATTTCATCGAGATCGGGCGTACTGCTTTAAAACTAGTAGCCAGGATATGTCAGATTATTTTGATTAATGACAGTAGCTAGTGTCAAACGCTAATGTCTTGAAAATGCTACTGTCAATATAGGCTGCGTTCGGATATTGAACACCGTTACACTTTTTACACCCAATAACACGCAAGTGTTATTTGGACGGTGTACCCAGTGTCAACGGAGTACAATATCCGAACGCAGCTTTAATCGAGATATCTGTCTAGTTCTACTAGTTTTATTTTAATGCAGACATAGCCGATCTCGATCAAATAGAATCTCATGCAGCTAAACTATTAATTTTATATATAGTATGATAAAGTCATGTGCCTGGCCACATCAGATTTTTAATTGATGCGGTTAGAAATGGGTGCGAATGAATTTTGGTTACGTTTTGTCAATGTCTATCAATGTCATTTACGGCGCTACATCTAGCGGCAATTAGTCCAAGTTATGATCCAAGTGTTGATTTAGTACACCTTTTTTACCGATATTTGATACTATACTGCTGAAAAACATTCGTTAGCGATGTTTACTTCCTCGTTGCCTGACGATAACTTACAGATCGGTGAAAAGACAGAATCATTTTTAACGCGAACGTTAGCGTAATCTGTTTGTTGGCTAACGACAACTTTGACGATAGGTGAATATATCGGCCCTTAATCAACATTATTCATGGATTGACCTTGTTTATTAATCCAATATTTCAAATAATAATCCCATGCTAAAATAATACATAAAAATAACACTGAATAATGTGCCCGTGAACCGGTGACCACAGACACTATTTGTTACTATTTTTCCGCGGAACCCCGGTTGGGAAACGCTGCTCTATATGAAATATGCTTCTTGTACGACCATTTTGCTTTTTATTCATTGATTTATCTCTAAAATTGTCCCAATTAGTTTTTTTTAAACCTTGCATATAACCAACTTTTTGAATTAATCGATAAACAAGCTTTCTGTATTGAATAAATTACTTTATTATTATTATTATTAAACTGATATACATTTCTAGAAATGTTTTTACTAAACACAAAATTATAAACTGGGAAAACTGCTTAATACCGTGAATTGCCTTCGCTAGTAACTTTAAGAGTTACTAATCTACGCGGTATACTAGAAATCAAGTTTCTTATCGTTTCTATTGGTATACGATCCCGTTCTTCCACTAATGTATAGCCATTTCTGTGAGACTTTCTTGACGCCTCTCGTGAGAACTCACCCTTCTCCCTAATTCATCTCACAAATATTCTATAGGTTTCATATGCGGGGATTCCCGCAGGCCACAGTAATGTGGTGATACCCGTAGCTTCAAAGAAGTTTTGCACTATTGTCAGGCATTATCCTGCGTCAATATAAAATTATTGCCCACTAAGTCCTCATACTGCTGTAAAATGTCAATGTAGAGCTGTCATCGACCCCTCACCGGCAAAACATGACGGGGGGTTGTCTTTCCATTCATTTGTAACTGAACGGAAGATTTTTTACACTGCCTTTAAACGTTTTTCAAAAATTTCTATTAGTTTATTTCACTAGAAAACTATTTCTTTATAAATTCACGATAAATCAATGAATAAAAAACAAAATGCCCGTAACAGATAAGCTGTTACGTTAAATAAATAAACTGGAAACGAACAATACTTACTTTAACTGAGAAAATGTTTCCGATATGGCTAGTCTGGATCACGCTCAAGCACTTGTGGTGAAAAGGGTCCCACAGTCGAACGTTGGCATCGTCAGACCCTGACGCCAAAGTCCTAAAACCGCAAAATCAGACACGATGGCGTCTAAAAAAACCAGAGCTTACCGTCCATCGGAGCTCCATTCGAGACAGTTAACGCATCCCTGATGTCCCTCTAACTGCTTTTCAAGGCCTAACCTCTTTAATAGCGGCGCCGTGAACTGATAATTTTGCTTTAGTTTGTTCGCGGTCCTAGCATTATTTTCCCGGTTGTACAGCAAACTAACAATGTTCTTATTTGGATCACCTTGATAATAAGTGTTGTACATCTAGAAAATAGTCAACCTAAAATGTGTCAGGCCGAAGCCGAAACGAGCCTTACCTTCAAACGCGTACGTGAACATTATAAAATAAACTGTTTAATGTCAGAAACTGTTTCATGACATATTATAATTTGCGGATCTGTGCTCGAAATTTTGATAAACGTCAAAATATAAACCATCCCCGCATATGTTCAGGCGAAATCGCTACATTTACGCGATGTACAGCTTGCGCTTCTACGCGCGAACGAAATCCCTGCTCGGTGTTTGGTCGAAAACGGTCATCGCGAATCGCGCTACCTCTATGTTATTTATAACCTATGCCAGCGCCTTGACATTTGTAATGGCGCTATTTTTTAATTGTTCCTCCGATAATACGCAATTTATTTATTGTTAGTTGCTCATACTATAATACTACAAATATGTAAATATTATAGTGTTCAGTGTTATTCTTTATTATCTTAATAACTGATCCTTTCGCTTTGTTTATTATTGCTTATTTTGCTAAAAACGTGCTAAAAACTAAAGACATCAGATGAATTCGCATGTAGTGGCGCTATCTGTAGGGGTATTCGCTCTACAGACAAGAAAATATTTTCATGCATACAGGGTGTTGCACAACGACGTACCAACACAAACTTTTTTAAATGGAACACTACTATCGGTTGGAAAAGTATTGAGCCCAGTGGCGTGCGGTGCATTTGCACATAAGGTGTGCAGTGGGGGATAAATACCAAAACTTCGAAAAATACAAACCTTTTTATTTAAGTATAATAAGTGCACATTTAAACAAGAAAAAAAAATATAAATGTACTTGTATGCTAAATCAATGCGCCTGTCCGAATTTAAAAAAAAAATCATTGACAATATTTTCATAAAAATCGGGCCTGGATTGTAAATATAATATCTTAATACCTCTTTCTCGATAGTAATTAAACCCAAATTGGATAATCTATCTTGGGATGTAGTGTTTCTAGAGTAAGATATGATTCTTTTTAGAGCTGAAAATGACCTTTCTACGGATGCAGTTGAAAAAGGAATTGTTAATATTAATTTTGCCAACTTTAGAACTTCGCTTAATGCGTCAGCCAAGTCATAATTTTTTATATGTAGAATTAGTTGGCATATATTTAAATCTCGAAAAGATTCTGATTGATACACTACCGTAAATCTGAAATGAATTTAATTTAATATTAAATAAACTTTCAAACAAATAGGCACCACATATATGTTATCAGAATATAACGCAGTAATTATTAACTAAAAACAAAAAATTTAGGTACGAAAAATAATTCATACCTCAAAATCAACAAACAGACCCAACACAAGCTTAAAACATAAACGCCAAATGTGAACGGTGCGCTCGAATTGCTGTACGCTGGAAATAAGGAGGGGGTGATACGTTTGCCCATGCGTTTGCCCTAGAGCGAATTTAAATTGACGAACGAACAAATAAAAGCGAAAAAATTTTTATAGAATGCATAAGTAAAAGTCGAATAAAAATTTGTTGGTAGTTTTTTAGTTACACCGCTACCCATAATTAGTTCGTTTAAATCACAGAACTGGATTATAGGTAAAACTACGAGAGCTGAAGGTGAGTCATCGATTCCAGCTGTTATTTTGCTGATACGTTACAGACCATTCCCGTGCGTTAGAAAGAAACAGAGTGCATTTTCATGCGTCTGTTCTTACGTTATTAGGCGCTGACTCAACTTCAGCTCTCGTAGTTTTACCTACACCTATATATCTGTGGTTTAAACGCTTCGCCTGTGGCCCATGGGCTCCACCATACTAGCCGCTACACGCGTGAGCGATACGGTTCCGTAGTACCTATAGCACAGCATACGTTTATCGATTGGTTGTAAAGTTCGCACACCGGGCTAAATGAATTAGTATTTTCTGTATTCACTCTAGAATATAGTTTTATTTTTTCAATGACAGAGTTGGCGATAGTTCATACATTATTTACATACTTATACAACAGCAGTCCTTCTTGAATTCGCTGATTTTAAGCCAAAAGTGCAGCGGCTGTGGCTGCACTGAGACAGCAGTAGTCGCACAGACGTGTGACGGGACAGGAGCACTCGGCTCTTGTATGTAGCAATTATATGGGCTATTGGACCGTACAAGTGCACCGGAGTTATTACTGCATGTAGTGTAAATTACTTTAAATTATTATTACCAAAAAATATTACTTAATATGTAGGTATACAAATACATAATATTATATCATCCTTTAACTGGATTACTTTTAATATTTTTATTTTTTCCTAAATCTTAGGGTGTGCACTGCACGCTCTGCACGTATGGACCGCACGCCACTGGCTTCTTACTTAATCATAATCTAAGCGTGTGCAATAAAATTAAGGTACTGAGATATACCTAAAGGTGGAAACAGATAGAGGTAACGCGATGCTACCGTGCAGTTACAGTAATGCCGCCATCTGTCAAGCAAAAGTAGAAGTACGGCTAAGCAGATCGAAGCGCACAGAACGAAGGTAGCAAACCGCGATGCTGCAGCAATGGTCGGCGCTATTCTACTTTTCCGTAACGTTGGAGCAACGGCGATTGACTAAAAGTGCGCATGCCTGCCCTCAGCCCTGTGACACATGATCGCAGAAATGTTTGTTTACAACAGTCAACGAAATGGTTCTACGAGTTTTCGAGGAGTGATATTATTTATTCGTACCTATTATATATTAAAAAGTAGTCTTTTTATTGCTCTATATTGATTTGTAAATATATTAACGGTAAGTTATTTAATTTGAGGTTATGTGTATGCAATATATAAACATTTTAGGTGATTTTGACTCCCAAACAATAGTTCATTATTTTGACAGCGCATTATCGCAGTGCCACACTCTCATTCACCCGTAGTCCAGCCAGATGACCACAAAGTTATTCTCTACAATTGTGCAACAATACAATTGTTGTAGATTATGACGTATTTTGGACAACGTACATGATGGAGTATTCGAACGATTTGAGACTAAGTACTACATAAACCTATCGTTTCAACAGAAGTTGTTAATGATATTGAAGAGTGAATTCCTCAAATCCTTGCGTAAAATTTCTCAACAAGTAGGTATTGCCAAAATAACGTTCTGACTTTCTTTATCATTACATTAATACATTATCTTTTTAGATGTATTACGTATAACGAAATAATTTTCCTGCCTGTGCCTATCAAGTGAGCGTTCTTCGACAACTATAGCGCACGATGAGCATCAACTATTGTAGGTGATTTATCGACCATTTGAAGATCAAGAAAGTAGATAGAAGATTTTTAAGAAAAATGAAGTTTAGCATTTATAGTGAAAATTCAATGTTGATCGAACCATATTTAACAGAAGCTGTGTCGTCATACTGCTTGACCATTTAAATTTGTAATGTTATAACTCTCGTCACTGGTTTGTGGGTTTGTAGGAACCTGCGGGTGATCCGCTGCAATTCATTAGAGACCGGTGCAACTTCTGTCATTCTGTTACTCGATCAATCTTGATGAGGATTGTAAACAATCTAATTTTTTATTTTGTTTTGCATTTTTTTTTTGTTGTACAATTTTGGAACATTGGTTAATAAAGGCATTTTATTTTTATTTATTTTGTTTATTTTATTTATTAAATGTGTTTGATCAAAAGCAATGTCTAGACAAGTGCAGTGTGTACTGTACAGAGATCAAAGAATGATGCGGTCCATAGTATCGAAAATGTAACAACCAAGGTATTTTTTTCTCGTTTTCTGAATTATCATAATGCAGCAAACATGCAATATATTGCTTGTTGTTGCTTGGGTAAACTTTGTATCCATTTTTTACAAAATTACTATTTCTGAATTGGACATAAAAGTCATTAAATAATTTAATTTTTATCTTATAATTTAATAAAAGTATTATAAATTATTAGGACGATCTATAAACAACATTATCAACAACGAATTATTTTCAAACAATAGCACTATCAACAACAACAAATTATTATCAATTGCAAACTAAGTATAAAATTAAAATATTTATTAATCATTTTATCTGTTCATAATATTATAACAATCTTTTAAAAACGCTCAAAAGCGTTTAAACGTTACCTCAATCCTACCGAAAATTTGAAATAGTTTCAACTTTTCTATTGCGTTGCGATTCGTTACCTCCATTCTGTGCGGTCCGATCTACTACCATGCACTTCTACTTCGCCTTGGCAGTCGGCGGCATTACTGTTGCATCGCGGTAACCGCCATTCTGTTCGGTCCTGTCGTATCTACTCCATATACCGTCGGCGCTGCTACCTTACTACAACGGCACGATAGCGCCATGTCCTATCTGTCTCAGCCTTAAAATTGTTTAAGACTGCTGTTTTTCCATAAAAAATGCCAATAAATCAAAAAGTATCAAGTTTACGGTAGGTAATGTTATTTTTCATTATCGTAAAATTTTGGGAGGAATTCAAAAGTGTACCGAAATATAGGGTTGTTCCATTTAAATAAACATAACTTTGGATTGGTACCTACTACCTTATGGAATAATATCTTCAATAACAGAGGCACAATCTTCCGAGATCGCACTGTTGAGACAGCCTGTATATTGTATCGTTTAGAGACATCTCAGATGCGTTATAAAGCCATTATTAGAGTTAAGTCAATCGCGTCATTATTATTATTATTATTATTATTACCAACATAAAATTGACGTATAGACGCGCGCATCGCAGTCACATTGTGATTTGACCAAATTTGACATCCTTCAAAATTATCGCGTAACAAGTCTACCTTTTTACCCTTAAGATTTACGTTCATCGTGATTTGATCAGATTTGACTTCCTTCAAAATTGTCGCGTAACAAGTCTACCTTTCTACCTTTAAGATTTACGTTCATCGTGATTTGACCAGATTTGACATCCTCCAAAATTGTCGCGTAACGAGTCTACCTTTAAGATTTATGTTCACTTACAAAAACCACCATCGTAGCCGAAGAGAACCCCGCCGACCGCTATGAAGCCAAAAAGGCCCCGCAGTACGTGGCCGGAATCACAGGTAAAACCCATCCGATACATGTCAGAAATCAGCTCATATTTTGACTTGTCTTCAGCTTCATTCTCCGCATTTTCCACTGGTAACGTCATAGGCTGGACCATGCAAATCGGACCGCAACTGCTACAAGGCGCATATGGCTTCCCCATTGACCATGACCAATTAGGTTGGATAGGCAGCATCATATCTTTAGGCGCCGCATTCTTCTCATTATTCGTCGGACTCATAATGGACATGATCGGCAGGAAGACGACGAAACTCCTGATGGTCATACCGTTGTCGGTTGGATGGGGTTTGGTTCTTCTGGCGGAGAACATCACGATGTTGTACGTCGGTAGGGTTTTGACAGGAATGATGGCCGGCGGATTTTTGGCCACCGCGCCGCTATATTGCCACGAGATTTGCGAAGATCACACGAGAGGGCAACTCGGCAGCCTGACGCAGCTGATGATATCGTTCGGGCTACTATTCAACGCGATATCGTGCAAATTCGTATCGCTGAAAACGTTTACGCTTCTGTGTTTCACGTTTCCGCTGGTTTTCGCCGCGGCTTTCTTGTTCATGCCCGAAACCCCGGTCTACTATCTGAAGATAAAGAGAGAAGATAAAGCGAGGTATTACTGTACGAACGCGATTCATACGGGGTGTCCTGTAAACCGATTTTTCCACTGAAAATCTTGCTATGCCTTTTCTTTGTCAATCTCCAAAACCAGTAGATACACCTCTCAAAAAAATAGGGAAACACTTTTTTCGAAACCTGTAATTTAGTAAATAATAGTTCGAGGTAAATCGAATTTGGTATACTTCAACCGCATATATTTAACTAAAGAAAATTACAAAAAACAATGTTACAACTCTTAGTTACAATGTCAAGTATGCTTTGAATTCACGTATGAAAGCCTACCAAAGCTGACAAATTAATTTAGTTGTCAATTTTCGTTGATTAGAAGTCTAATGAGGCATCTTAGTGAAATGCATGTTGCTCGTGCTGTCGCCCTTATTCATCATGGTCACTCTTTTCGATTTGTTAGCATGTAAGAAACCTTCGAGTTTCCCCTTCTGTTATTCAGCGTTTATGGAATCGGTTTCGGGAGAGACTGGCCAATATGTCAGAAGAGCTGGACAAGGTCGAAACCAAAAAACTACTCAAAATCAAGACCGATTTCTTGTCCTTTCCTCTCTACGTCAGCGTACTGCCACAGCACGAGACCTCCTAAACGACCTAAGACGAGCACATGGAATTTCTGATCAAACTGTTAGAAACAGATTAGAAGGAGCGAATTTGAAACCAAGAAGACCTGTCCGCGCACCACACCTTACGCAGCATCACAAATGAGATTTGCTCTGGATCACTGAGATTGGCAACTTCGGACGCCTGTACTGTTTACAGACGAGTCCAGATTTCGTTTAACTCGTTGCGACGGTCGAGTTAGTGTATATAGACGTCCTGGTGAATGCTACGCAACCGCTACTATACAGGAAGTGGATAGATTTTGTCGTTGATCTGTGATGTTTTGTGCTGAGATCGGTATAGACAACAGAACTGATCTTCTTGTGGTTCCTGGTAGACTACATGCCATGAATTACATCGAAAACATCTTGGAGGACCATGTGGTGCCTGCTGCATATGGCGTCGGGCAAAATTTCATCCTAATGCAGGACAATGCAAAGCCACATACCGCCGGCGTCGCCAGAAACTTTTTACAAGAACGTGGAATTCAGGTCATGGAATGGCCGGCGTTAAGTCCTGACCTGAATCCTATTGAGCACGTGTGGGATCAGGTTGGCCTACGTGTTCGCAAGCGCTCTAATCCACCACTAACCATACAGGAACTGACACAACCCCTGACTGAGGAATGGAAAAGCATATCCTAAGAATGCCCTCGCAGACTAGTTCGAAGCATGCCACGCAGGTGTGAGGAAGGTATTCGTGCTCGTGGAGGGCATACACTGTATTAAACCTCACCAATCCACAGAAAAACCGACTGTTATCCATACTATGACAGTCCCCATTTTGTTTTGCGTTATTAATTGACATTTTTAAGTGTAACTTAACTAAGAGATGTAACATTGTTTTTGTAATTTTCTTTAGTTAAATATATGCTATCATAATAGTTCTAAAATTCGAGGGTTGTTTAGATTTGGTATCGGTTTATCGGACACCTGTATAATCTGGGAAATCTGACGGAATTTTGATAGTTTTCCTAAGAATACATTCACATTCCTCGGGGTGGTTTTCCGTTCGATATTAATTTATATCTTTTCTGCACCATAAGGAGAGCGTTGAGACACCTCCGAGGACCTCACTACGACGTGGAGCAGGAATTATCGGCAATACGAGAATCTCTCGAGGAGGAAGCTAAAAACCATTTACACATGCTGGTGCTGGCTTCCAAGAAGCGTGCGACGTGGATGGCCTTCATGATCACCCTAACCATGATGATGCTGAACTTCCTATGCGGCGTAGACTTCGTAATAGCATTCACCGCCAATATCTTCACGACCGCGAATAATACGTTCGATCCACAAATCGGCCCTATAATAGTTATCTCGCTCCAGACGGCATTCGGCATCTTCCAGACTGTTCTAGTCGACAGAGTGGGCAGGCGGATATTACTTATTATTTCTCAAGTTCTCATATCAGCGTCCATGCTGGCGGTTGGCGCCAGCTTCTCCATGGAAAAAGACGACGCAGCGCCAAGGACACCCACTGTAGATGCTCTCTCCTGGATACCGTTGGTAGCTCTATGCATGTTCTTCATTGGTTATGCCATCGGGCTTGGGCCAATACCGCTCCTTCTCAATGCCGAACTTAACCCGCACGAAACGAAGAGTATAGTGACCTCGTTTAACACCTTTGTCGGCTGGATATTGGGGTTTACGGTTGCCAAAACTTACTTCGTCATCGAGAAAGCCACCAATCTCGGGGGACCGTTTTTTCTCTACGGGGGGCTTTCGACCCTCGGACTCATTTTTATCATACTTTTTGTACCGGAAACAAACAGGAAATCGTATGACGATATTCAGAGCAGTTTGCAGAAAGACACAATTCATGCGCGTGAAAGTTAGTGTAATATTTTCTTTGATTTATGTACAATTATGTGTAACATTAAATATACGATCAATAATATTGGTTTTTATTCGTTTTTATCGATCGACAGAACGGACGGAGTCGCTGGTCTTCGCATTTATTTTTTTCACAAATCGGCCATTTAAGCTGATGATGATTACTTAGCTGATCGAAACCGGTTCTTATTAGAATAAATAACATTAAAATGATCCGCAACCAGATGGTGTTACCGTTGCCACTTTTGCTGATGACACTGCTATCATGGCAGTAGATACAAATGTTGAAGGGGCAACGCTAAAACTGCTGAATGCTGTCAACAATATTGGTGATTGGATGCAACGATGGCTAATTGCATTAAAGGAAACCAAATCTGTTCTCATAAATTTTACCAATAAGCGAATACAACACATTCCGGTATGACGCTGGACACCAAGCTTCGCTGGACAGCACACGTTAAAAAGAAACGTGAAGAATTGGGCATAAGATACAAGAAAATCTACTGGCTTATTGGTAGGAAGTCGGCTTTGTCGACATATAATAAACTCCTACTTTACAAGCAGATACTTAAACCTGTGTGGACCTATGCTATCCAACTGTGGGGCTGCACTAAGCCTAGCAATATCGCCAATATTCAACGCTTCCAAAATAAGGTGCTAAGAAACATCGTGGGTGCACCTTGGTATATAAGAAACAGAAATCTCCACAGGGATCTGAAGATGGAATTAGTAACCAACGAAATTGAAAAGTTTGCAGAGAATCATCAGAACAGACTTCTCCAGCACACGAATGTTGAGGCAATCCAGCTTCTTGACAATTGTGACAGTGTGCGAAGACTCAAAAGAACTAAACCTTTTGAGTTGGTGAAGTGATGTTAAAAAAGCAGAGCACAGTGTTATGTGAGTGATAGCTGAACAAAGCAGAGCAACGTGCAGTGTGTGAAGTTTAAAGCGTCAGCATCCAAACTAAATTTAAGTTACACCAATGGGGAACAATTAATATCGAACACTTTTTATACGTAGCAATTTAGGTTAGATCAATATAGCTAGATAGTCATCAGACTAGGTGTTATACACAAGTACCTATGAGGTGCTGTTAATTAATAATAAAAAAAAAATCAAAGGATCAAACAGGTTTTAATTTTATTAGGTTACCAAGTTTCGCCGCTAACTTCTCTTGGTGAGAGTTTCAGAAACCTCGTTTCAAGGCCACCTAAACAATGTCATCGTATCAAATTCACGATGGAAGTAGAAGAGGATAATCAGCTGTTATTCTTGGACGTGCTGGTATACAGAACGTCAACGGGTAGACTTGGACATACAGTCTCCCGTAAGAAGACACATACCGATCGGTACTTGAACGCCAAATCACACCACCATCCCCAGCAGAAGAGAAGTGTTATTAACACTTTGTTCAACAGACCCGAGAAGGTATGCGACTCTAGCACCTTGGACGACGAACGGAAACACTTGGAGTGGGCCCTACGTCAGAATGGATACACCAAGTCTGACATACGGGGTGTCACACAAAGAAAACCGCAAGTCTCACAGGAGCGGGAAGAGTCGAAGGGGTTCGCTTGCTTACCATACGTAAGTGGGTTATCAGAAAGAATCGGTAGATTACTGAAGAAATCGGGTATCACGGTAACCCAAAGGATATCACACCAACCCTGAAGAACGAAGGGGTATACAAGATAACCTGTGAGTGTGGAACATGGAACATGTAGGACAGACAGGACGAAGTATCGAATGTCGAGTCAAGGAGCACAGTAGAGACACCCGGCTAGACAAGATTCAACAGTCCGCTGTTGCTCAATACTGCCACGAGTCGGGAGACACAATGAATTTCGATGACGTGAAGATGTTGGCAAGGGTGGGTAATTATCATCGAAGGGTTATTAGAGAAGCCATCGAATATTACAAACATCCTGACAACATCATTCGCGAGGACGGTACTGACATTAGTAGGGTCTGGAAATCGATCCTAACGCGGTCAGGTGGTCAGGCGGTTGCTCCAGATGTGCGCAGTGAGGTGTAAATTTAGGTATATAAGGGAGATTTTCTTGGTAGGTCTTCAGTATTCAATTAGCTTTGAAGAAGCGTGCAACATGGTTCGCGAAACGTCAGCGTTTACAAATCTTGACACACGGCATAACCCGGAAGCAGTTTATTTTCTAAATGATTCCTGGCCGTGAAAGCCTACGTACTTACTTAAATAATTACTATCGTATTAGAAATATCACATCCTCAATATACTAGCCATAAGAAAAAATTTGCTCACAGATTGTCGGTCGATGAAAAAGCATAAAAAACAATAGTCGGTCGTATATTTAATTTTACACATAATTGTACATAAATCGAAAAAATATTACTACACTATCTTTCACGCGCATGAATTGTTTCTGTCTGCAAACTGCTCTGAATATCGTCATACGGTTTCCTGTTGGTTTCCGGTACAAAAAGCACGATAAAAATGAGTCCGAGGGTCGAAATTCCCCCGTAGAGAAAAAACGGGCCCCCGAGACTGGTGTTCTCCTCGATGAAGAAGTAAGTTTTGGCAACCGTAAACCCCAACATCCAGCCGACAAAGGTGTTAAACGAGGTCACTATACTCTTCGTTTCGTGCGGGTTAAGTTCGGCATTGAGAAGGAGCGGTATTGGCCCAAGCCCGATGGCATAACCAATGAAGAACAAGCATAATGCTACCAACGGTATCCAACAAAGAGCATCTTCAGTGAATGTCCTTGGCGCCACATCCTCTCTTTCTATGGAGAAGCAGGCGCCGACCGTCAGCATAGACGCTGATATGAGAACTTGAGAAATTAAAAGTAATATCCGCCTGCCCACTCTGTCGACTAAATAAGTCTGGAAGATGCCGAATACCGTCTGGAGCGAGATAACTATTATAGGGCCGATTTGTGGATCGAAGTCTTTATTGGCGATCGTGAAGATATTGGCGGTGAATGCTGTTACGAAGTCTACGCCGCATAGGAAGTTCAGCATCATCATGGTCAGGGTGATCATGAAGGCCATCCACGTCGCACGCTTCTTGGAAGCTAGCAGCACCATGTGTAAATGATTTTTAGCTTCCTCCTCGAGAGATTCTCGTATTGCCAATAACTCCTGCTCCACGTCGTAGTGACGTCCACGAAGTTTTCTCAACGCTCTCCTTATGGTGCAGAAAAGATATAAGTTAATATTGAACGGAAAACCACCCCGAGGAATGTGAATGTATTCTTAGGAAAACTATCAAAATTCGGTCAGATTCCCTAGATTATACAGGTGTCCGGTAAACCGATACCAACTCTAAACAACCCTTGAATTTTAGAACCAGCATGATAGCATATATTTAACTAAAGAAAATTACAAAAACAATGTTACATCTCTTAGTTAAGTTACACTTAAAAATGTCAATTAATAACGAAAAACAAAATGGGGACTGTCATAGTATGGATGACAGTCGGTTTTTCTGTGGATTGGTGAGGTTTAATTCAGTGTATGCCCTCCACGAGCACGAATCCCTTCCTCACACCTGCGTGGCATGCTTCGAACTAGTCTGCGAGGGCATTCTTAGGGTATGCTTTCCCATTCCTCAGTCAGGGGTTGTGTCAGTTCCTGTATGGTTAGTGGTGGATTAGACCGCTTGCGAACACGTAGGCCAACCTGATCCCACACGTGCTCAATAGGATTCAGGTCAGGACTTAACGCCGGCAATTCCATGACCTGAATTCGACGTTCTTGTAAAAAGTTTCTGGCGATGCCGGCGGTATGTGGCTTTGCATTGTCCTGCATTAGGATGAAATTTTGCCCGACGCCATATGTAGCAGGCACCACATGGTCCTCCAAGATGTTTTTGATGTAATTCATGGCATGTAGTCTACCAAGAACCACAAGAAGATCAGTTCTGTTGTCTATACCGATCCCAGCCCAAACCATCACAGATCCACGACAAAATCTATCCACTTCCTGTATAGTAGCGGTTGCGTAGCGTTCACCAGGACGTCTATACTCACGTACTCAACCGTCGCAACAAGTTAAACGAAATCTGGACTCGTCTGTAAACAGTACGGTCGTCCGAAGTTGCCAATCTCTGTGATCCACAGCAAACCTCATTGTAATGCGGCGTAAGGCGTGGTGCGTGGACAGGTCTTCTCGGTTTCAAATTCGCTCCTTTTAATCTGTTTCTAACAGTTTGATCAGAAATTTCTATTCCATGTGGTCGTCTTGGGTCGTTTAGGAGGTCTCGTGCTGTGGCAGTACGCTGACGTAGAGAGGAAAGGACAAGAAATCGGTCTTGATTTTGAGTAGTTTTTCGGTTTCGACCTTGTCCAGCTCTTCTAACATATTGGCCAGTCTCTCCCGAAACCGATTCCATAAACGCTGAATAACAGAAGGGGAAACTCGAAGGTTTCTTACATGCTAACATATCGAAAAGAGTGGCCATGATGAATAAGGGCGACAGCACGAGCAACATGCATTTCACTAAGATGCCTCATTTTACTTCTAATCAACGAAAATTGACAACTAAATTAATTTGGCAGCTTTGGTAGGCTTTCATACGTGTATTCAAAGCATACTTGACATTGTAACTAAGAGTTGCAACATTGTTTTTGTAATTTTCTTTAGTTAAATATATGGCGTTGAAGTATACCAAATTTGATTTGCCTCGAACTATTATTTAATAAGTTACAGGTTTCGAAAAAAGTGTTTCCCTAATTTTTTGAGCGGTGTATCTACTGGTTTTGGCGATTGACAAAGAAAAAGCATAGTAAGATTTTCAGTGGAAAAAATCGGTTTACAGGACACCCGTATGAATCGCGTTCGTACAGTAATACCTCGCTTTATCTTCTCTCTTTATCTTCAGATAGTAGACCGGGGTTTCGGGCATGAACAAGAAAACCGCGGCGAATAGCAGCGGGAACGTGAAACACAGAAGTGTAAACGTTTTCAGCGATACGAATTTGCACGATATCGCGTTAAATAGTATCCCGAACGATATCATCAGCTGCGTCAGGCTGCCGAGTTGCCCTCTCGTGTGATCTTCGCAAATCTCGTGGCAATATAGCGGCGCGGTGACCAGAAATCCGCCGGCCATCATTCCTGTCAAGACCCTACCGGCGTACAACGTCGTGATGTCTTTCGCCAGAAGAACCAAACCCCATCCAATCGACAACGGTATGACCATCAGCAGTTTCGTCTTCTTCCTGCCGATCATGTCCATTATGAGTCCGACGAATAATGAGAAGACTGCAGCGCCTAAAGATATGATGCTGCCTATCCAACCTAATTGGTCATGGTCTACGGGGAAGCCATATGCACCTTCTAGCAGTTGCGGTCCGATTTGCATGGTCCAACCCATGACGTTACCAGTGGAAAATGCAGCGAATGAAGCTGAAGACAAGTCAAAAACATGAACTGATTTCTGACATGCATCGGATGGGTTTTACCTGTGATTCCGGCAAAGTACTGCGGGGCCTTTTTGGCTTCATTGCGGTCGGCGGGGTTCTTTGCGGCTACGATGGTGGTTTTTGTAAGTGAACATAAATCTTAAAGGTAGACTTGTTACGAGACAATTTTAAAGGATGTCAAATCACAATGTCACTGGTATGCGTACGTCTATACGTCAATTTTATGTTGGTAATAATCACGGTAATAATAATAATGGCGCGACAATATACAGGGTGTTTCAACAGTGCGATCTCGGAAGATTGTGCCTCTGTTAATGAAGATATTATTCTATAAAGTGGTACCAACCCAAAGTTATGTTTTTTTTTAAATGGAACAACCTATATTTCGGCACAATTTTGAATTTCTCGCAAAACTTTACGACAAAAGAAAATAACATTACCTACCATAAACTTTATACTTTTTCATTTATTGGCATTTTTTGGAAAAAGCAGCAGTCTAAGAAAAATTGTATATCTCAATACCTGTTTTTAATTTTATTGCGCACGCTTAGATTGTGATTAAGTAAGAAGTGTTCTATCAGCGTGATTACCCACTATATCCAAATTGTGTACAGGATGGTCATAATCTGCAACAAAATATAGCAAACAGTTTTTTCTAAGAAACTTAATTTTTTTAAATGGGGCGCCATGTATCGGTTGGGTTGGGTTGGGTTGGGTTATTTTTTTGAATTCTATGTATTGTTCTGCACAAAAAGTACTAGCACACACCAGTGCCAAAATAAATAATTGCAGAGATAATTAGTCTTCTTCATAAAAAAAAATCGATTTTTCTATCAATAAGTGCTTCTACACCTACATTAACCATTAAACCGGCTAAGTATTTACCTAAGTTACTGTTTTCTCGCATGCTTTCATCTTTTTTTAAATAAGTCAAAACATTTTTTCACATCTGCAATTTAAGATATCTGTCAGTGGTGGTGATATTGTTAGGTTAGATTTGCATAATTTTTGGAAATATGGCGAACTTTTCTCAGAAAGAACAAATTGACATGGTGTGGGTTCTTGGCGAATACAACGAAAAATGCGTTCTGCACAAAAAAGTACTAGCACACACTAGTGCTAAAATAAACCGTTACAGAAATAACTCATCTTCACGTAAAAATTTACATAAAATTATCGTTATAAATTTCCTTGCTAAACAATATTCTTCTTAATAATAAAATTGTTTTTCGGCTTTTTGGAGCTGGGAAGTTAATGTCACTTGATGTTGTTCACTTGATGTTACTAACTTTTTTACGAATATTCCTCTCGAAATTACACTAGAGGTGGTTGAGGAACATTGGCATGAGATAGAACGTCATACCTCCCTCACGTTGGTGGATCTTAAATCATTAATTTCTTTCACCTTCAATAACAGTTATTTTAAGTTTAATGACAATGTTTATAAACAGAAACAGGGAATAGCTATGGGGAATCCGGCTTCACCAACGTGTGCATCTCTAGTGATGAATAGAATTCTGGGATGCTGTGAGAAGTGTTGGGTTTGAGCTTCCTTTTTTTGTATATTTACGTGGATGACATTATCACTGTTTTGCCTAAGGACAAAATTGATGAAGTTACATATGTTTTTAATTCTTTACAACCGTTAATAAATTTTACTGCTGACGTTGAGGAAAATAAGATATTACCGTTCCTAGATGTATTGTTTCTGAGAACCGAAAACAATAGAATAAAAGCAAATTGGCATCTAAAAAAGACTAATTCTAACAGATTCATAAATTTTAACTCTGACCATACCATATCACAAAAAAAATGCAATTATAAAGAATGCTGTTAAATCGTAGTTATCAAAGGGTCTAATTCATAAAATACTATACAGGGAACGATAAACTTATAATAATAAACTTATCGCTACTTTAAAAGCTGACAAATTAAGAATAGTGACGTATAATAACAAAAATTTTGGCAACCTGTATTCCAACGTAAAGGACAGAGTTGCAGATCACGACAAGAGTGGGTTGATCTATCGGGTTGATCGCGGCGGGTGTGAATTGGCATATGTGGGGCAAACTAAACAATATTTTAACACTAGATTAAAACAACATGAATACGATTGTAGGGATATTAATAACAAAGATAAGACCGCTCTTGCCTCACACGCACTGTCGAGTGGCCTCGCTTTCAAATTTGACAATGCCAGAATTTTAAGAATAGAACAGAATTATAGAAAGAGATGTATCATGG
This sequence comes from Aphodius sticticus, assembly GCA_963966075.1. Lineage (NCBI taxonomy): Eukaryota > Metazoa > Arthropoda > Insecta > Coleoptera > Scarabaeidae > Aphodius > Aphodius sticticus. Next base: position 46,645,082 of record OZ014511.1, on the reverse strand, counting down.
AAATGATCTATATACAAAAGAAAAGAAACACAGTTAACTTGCGATCTGATACTGATAAATTGAGGAATATGTATTATAATGTTATTTCTGTTTTACCAACTTGACTTTGCTTTGTATAGGCAACCTGTGTACGTTGGATTTTCAAAGAATTGTTTATATATGTCTTGATGTGCTGTTGCTAACACACTTTGAGGTAGATTTATATGTTCTTTGCTGCTCTTTTATTGAATTATGTTGTTTGTTGTAGCTATGATTATGGTTTCAAATAAAGCCAAAACGTCAGCGGAAAAGTGAAATTTTAATTAACTTCCCAGCTCCCAAAAGCCGAAAAACAATTTTATTATTACTGCATCTGGAGCGAATAAGAAGAAATTACACAATTCTTCTTAATCTTTATGGAAAAATAAATGTACCGAGCTTGATAGCTGCTCTTTAACAACAACTTTGTCAGCTTTATACCTTAATAACTTGTAGCACAGTTTTTCATAGCATAGTAAAATGGTAAAATTTTATTTCAAATTATAATATTAAATTGCAGATGTGATCAAATGTATTGAAAAAAAAAAAGATGATATCATGCGAGAAAATAGTAACTTAGGTAAATATTTAGCTGGTTTAATGGTTAATGTAGGTGTAGAAGCACTTATTGATAGAAAATCGATTTTTTTTAATGAAGACTAGTTAACTCTTCAATTATTTAGTTTAGCACTGGTGTGTGCTAGTACTTTTTTGTGCAGAACGATGCGTAGAATTCAAAAAATTAATTAAATACATGTTGTTCCATTTAAGAAAAATAACTTTCTTGGGAAAGTTTTTTTATATGCACCCATCCGGTGCATATAAAAAAACCCTGTATAAAAAATACTTGTACACGGTTGTATGGTTACTTATACAAAACAATGCATGCCGTTATAGACCAGGCAATAGAGACGTTTTCGTAACAAAAATAGTATCAGCAAGCCGCCGGTCCCAGGTCACGTGGAACAGTCCGTAGATGTATTGTGATGTGTTTTCGACTAGCAAATATCATTACTTAATTTGTTATAAACAAAAAACCTAAAAAATCGTGCTTTTTCTCGTTGCTCGCTTGTAATAGCTGAACCGATGGAGCAATCTTGATACTGTCAACAGACGAATTGTAGAGAATGAAAAGACGAAAAAAATGAACCCTACACGGACCCGATCGGATTAATATTAACGAAGGAAATTCGGAAGAACCGGAGAAATCTGCATTTTTTTCAAAAATTTATAACTCCACCATTTTCAAAGTTGTAACGCAGGCTTTTCGCGAGAAGGTAGCGATTGATGGGTACTTTAAGTGTGCATAACCCAGGCGTTGTCCGATGATTAGTTTTTGCACAATTGCGATTTGAATCTTTTTTATGCAATATGGTTCGGCGAGCCTGGATGCTCCGGAGGTGGTCCGATTTTAATTTTTTTTACGTATTTCGTAAGTAGAGGTATTGTGCTACAAAACGTCTAATCTGATTTTACGTTAAAATGATGCGAAATATGCGAAAAATGCTTGCAAACTTGACCGAAATCTGCGGCGCGCTCCAATCCGGTCGAGTAGTGGAGGTAAGCGGCCGACGCGGGGAAGCGCGTATCTATAGTAATCCCAATGCGCGCGCGCTTCCCCGAGTCGGCCGCCTACCCCACTACTCAACAGCGTTTGAGCGCGCGGCAGATTTCGGTCAAGTTTGCAAGCATTTTTCGCCTATTTCGCAATGTTTTAACGCAAAATCAGATAGACGCTTTGTAGCACAATACTTCTACTTTCGAAATACGTTAAAAATATTAAAATCTGACCACCTCCGACGCATCCAGGCTCGCCGAACCATATTGCATAAAAAAAATTCAAATCGCACGTGTGCAAAAACTAATCATCGGACGACGCCTGGGTTATGCACACTTAAAGTACCCATCAATCGCCACTTTCTCGCGAAAAGCCTGCGTTACAACTTTGAAAATGGCGGAGTTATGAATTTTTGAAAAAAATGCAGATTTCTCCGGTTCTTCCGAATTTCCTCCGTTAATATTAATCCGATCGGGTCCGTGTATGGTTCATTTTTTTCGTCTTTTCATTCTCTATAATTCTTCTGTTGACAGTATCAAGATTGCTCCATCGGTTCAGCTTTTACAAGCAAACAACGAAAAAAAGCACGATTTTTTTAGGGTTTTTGTTTATAACAAATTAAGTAATGATATTTGCTAGTCGAAAACACATCACAATACATCTACGGACTGTTCCACGTGACCTGGGACCGGCGGCTTGCTGATACTATTTTTGTCAGACTGTCTGCTCAATAGAAAGCAAGATATTGTTCAAAAACAACCATGATAAAATATAAAAAAAAACTTTTAATACGTAAAATTACATAAAAACAAACAAACAACATCTTAATAAAAAAAAACAATACAGCATAAACACAGTTAAATCTTCAAGCTAAACGGATACTCTTGAGCAATACCGTTGAGATCGATTTCGTTCTTAGTCTTGCTCGAACTGACAATAACCAGCATGCACGTGCATCTCGAAGCCATGATATAAGTCCGCTTCCGGTCTTCCCCATCGGTGACATCGTAATCATCCTCATCGATCACCAGAATAACAACTTTAAACTCCACACCCTTCGTCTTCAAAACCCACGAAACCAAGAAGTCGTTCACTTCCTTGCCCATGAGAAAATCCTCAATCTCACCGACACACCTCGGCCGATAAGCGTCCTGCACGAAATGCCCTTCAATATACCCATTTATGCTATCTGGTGACAGGCTGTCATTGCGTAAGAACGGTAAAACGCAGATGTCATTCGGTTTGAAGCCTTTTGTAGCACATAGATCAATAATAACGTCGACTACTGATTTTAAAGACATGTCCAGAGAGGCGAATCCGTTTATTTGGTCAGTGTTGACCCAGTAGATGGGTGGACCTATGATGTGGTGTCCTAAACTGATCTCTGGTATGGTTATACTGCTTAAAATTTGTTGTGGAAGGCATGGCATTGGGTTGGCGTAGAACTGCTTGAAGATGTTGAAGATATACCCAGTGGATCTCATGACTTTGCTGAGGATTATCGATGGTGTCTTTAGGATTTGGGGAGAGTGTTTCGGGAGGAATAAGGAAGCCTGGTTGATGTCAACCAGAAGCCATAGTTCGCCCCAGGCTTTGCAGTAGCAGCCTGGTGATGACTTGACCTCGGTGCAGTCGATTCTGATGCAATTGGCGTCGTGGTAGCGTTGGTAGATGGTAGCCAAGGTGTCCATCATTATGTTCCTATCGAAGGATAGACATAAGGCTTCAGCCTCGTCCATGAAAATGTGTTTGTAGTTGGATTTGTTTAAGAGGAGAAAACCTGACTGTGAGATGTAAAACCGAGCAGTGTCGACGAACTGTTTGATGCCGAGGAGTTTTAGTTTCTGTTCCACTTCACACCTGGAAAATAACAACATTTAGCATAAGACTGTGGTTTGGTTTGGCTTGTAGGTCTATTGATGCCATACCTTATGCCTGGCCAGTAGCAGATGTATAGAGCTCTGTTCTCGCCGTCCAATTGTCCAGAATTGTACAATTGTTCCAATTTCTTCAGTACCAGGAGAGTTTTTCCACTTCCGGCTGCTCCGTGCACAACAAGTGGCTGTCCGTTCTTCACGTGGCATGTCTTGCTGTTTAAAATTTCCAATTGCTCCGCGTTTAGAAGTGCCAGCATACCCTCGTTGATCTCATCGACGAAAACACCACAACTCAAGACGATATACCTGAAAAATATTTTGAATTTATTCGTTTAGATCAAAACATATTTCTTTGTCGCCAACAATATTCACTTCATTGATTACTCTAGTTTATTTGCTTGTAGAGATTAATTAATTTCGAATATTTATTTAAGTCAAAGAAATAAATGTTGATACCAATAAAAATTACTTTCCCTTAAAGTAATATTTCCGTTCCATACACATACCGTTCCATACACATAAATTCTACAGGTAAAAACGTAACAAAAATTCCTTAAGAGGGGGGTCCAACAGCTGATCGACAGCAGCTTGGCTGTTTTTCGATAAATTTGGAAAATCAGTCGAGAATTCGGCTTTTCGTGGGGATGTCGACGTTTTTGCTAAAGCTACTTTGGAGGAACAAGATAGACTTCGCCGACGTGCGGTCAACATTATACGGTCTAACGTCTTTTAACGCTGTTTCAATTTATTTTCGCCCACGTAATCAGGCCAATGAATAATCATTATATATAATATACAGAATGTTCCTAAATATCATGTAAATACGAAAAGGGGTAATTCTTTGGCTTATTTAATGACTAAAAATTCATATAAACATAGGTCCGCAAACGCTGCGTTGACGATCTACAGGGTGTTGAAAATTCAAGTTCAAGTTCAAGATTGCTACAAAAACCGCGCCAGCCTAGTTTTAATTTTTAACAATTGGTGGCGAATAAAATGTCAAAATAAATACAAACAAAAGGTTATCTAAATCAAGCCAAGGCATACTAGACCAATCATTTAAAAAAATTTAATTTCATCTAGAGTAACACAGAAAAGCTTTTATTTCTTTTCTCGATAACGGTGGTAAATATGAAAAAACTACAAGAGATTAAAATGCTTTAGAACAAAAGAAAAAATGCATTTTGTATTTTAGAATCCACCAGCGGCGCACCGAAAAAAAGTTTCAACACCCTGTAGATCGGCAACGACGCCTTTGCGGACCTATGTTTATATGAATTTTTAGTCATTAAATAAGCCAAAGAATTACCCCTTTTCGTATTTACATGATATTTGGGAACACCCTGTATAATATCATTATATATTAATATTATAATCAGTATAAAGGGCTAATGACATTCCGCTCTAAAAACTACTGTGATAAATTGTCGAGAATTTGAGATCTTTAGCATATATTTATATAACTTCAACATTTGTCTACGGTTTATCAAGTGATATCTGCAAAAACACACGTACTATGAATATGTGGTATATTTGAAAGTATAGTGAGGTTATGTGCGCATATACATTTATAATATACATTTATACCTAAAATACGTAGCATTGTGTGTGTGAAGAAATCCGTGTGATCTATCGCAAAACCCGTACCAATACCTTTGGTCACAGATTACTTTCTCTTGGTACGATAGATTATGCACTCATTTCTCAGCCGATAATAATACACTTATGTCTAGCTAATGGAAAACACAAGTATGCATATTACATATGTATGTATGTACACTGGAAGTTCGGACACACAGTAAACATATAGGAAATAATGATAAAAGCACTGATAACGTAGCAATAGGCACCTCTATTTCTACCAAATAGCGAACACATTCTTAACGTTCATTTCCAGTAACATACGACATCATTAAATGTGCTAATTTAAAATAATTTTTATATTTAATTATTATGCAACATTTATGCTGTTTTGTAACTGGTTGTTGGGAATTTTCTAGTTTCCGTTAAAAAGGATTAAATACGAAATAACAAATAGAGTCATAAATACAGCATCTCAGACACATGTTGCGACCCCATTTTTACCAGATTTTTGCATCAAATGCTCGAATTCGAATTCAAACGAGTCTGTGCCTGCAATCTGTAGTTTGCACAAGATAACTGTGTCACGCGGAAGACATCATGCGACGCGGAAAGCCAACTAGCAAGGAACAGCGTTCTGTAATTATCGCTTTTCATCAGGAACGATTGTGAGTTCGTGAAAATGCAAGAAATAAGTCAACGATAAGTGAGTCAACGATAAGTGACACTCTTCACCAATATGAAGAAGCATGGAATTTGGACGATGTGTTCGGCCGGGACTATCACGAATAATTTCCCAAGCGGATGAAGAACGATTAAAATTAATTTTTAAGCAAAACAGAAAATTGACCGCACCTAAAATCACCTCTGAAGTCAATCGCGATCGTGAAAGACCAATTTTCGTACGCACAGTGAAACGACGTCTCCAAGCGGAAAATCTGCATGGGCGCGTTGCCGTACAAAACCCATTGCTTCGTCGGGGAAATCGTCAGAAACGACTTCAGTGGGCACGAACACATCGAAGTTGGACAAATGAAGACTGGAAACAGTAGTGTCTGAGGATTTTCCCGACCAAGCAATGGTTAGCGTACGGCAACCCGTCCATGCAGATTTTCCGCTTGGAGACGTCGTTTCCCTGTGCTTACAAAAATTGGTCTTTCACGATCGCGATTGACTTCAGAGGAGCTTTTAGGTGCGTTCAATTTTCTGTTTTGCTTAAAAATTAATTTTAAACGTTCTTCATCCGCTTGGGAAATTATTCGTGATAGTTCCAGCCGAACACGTCATCCAAATTCCATGTTTCTTCATATTGGTGAAGAGTGTCACTTATCGTTGACTCACTTATCGTTGAGTTATTTCTTGCATTTTCACGAACTGACAATCGTTCCTGATGAAAACCGATAATAACAGAACGCTGTTCCTTGCTTGTTGGCTTTCCGCGTCGCATGATGTCTTCCGCGTGACAGATTATCTTGTGCAAACTACAGATTGCAGGCACAGACTCGTTTGAATACGAATTCGAGCATTTGATGCAAAAATCTGGTAAAAATGGAGTCGCAACATGTGTCTGAGGTGCAGTATTTATGACTCTATTTGTTGTTTCGTATTTAATCATTTTTAATGGAAACTAGAAAATTCCCAACAACCAGTTACAAAACAGCATAAATGTTGCATAATAATTAAATATAAAAATTATTTTCAATTAGCACATTTAATGATGTCGTATGTTACTGGAAATCAACGTTAAGAATGTGTTCGCTATTTGGTAGAAATAGAGGTGCCTATTGCTACGTTATCAGTTCTTTTATCATTATTTCCTGTATGTTTACTATGTGTCCGAACTTCCATGAGCGGCAGTGTACAGAATTTGGCCGTTTACCTCACCAGATGTCGCTGTTAATATGCCAGAAAACCATCAAGACCATTAGATGTCCATCCCAGCGCAACACACCGTGCATCGTACAAATGTACTTCCAGCTAAAGATATTTGAAATTTATACCGGCTTAGAGACGCCAAATGGACGTAGCAATGTCGTTTTACGACCACATCATTGTTCCATGAACTTGAACCGACCAAACGACCAACAAGAAGAGGAGAAGAAAAAACCATGGTACGAATCGCACAGAGAAAGAGAAACACGAGAGGTTGAAAAAAAAAAAAGGTACACCGCAGTACAAACACACAGTAATCACACCATAAGAATTAATTACGCCTTCGTTTGTTTCTGCTTTTTGCTGGAACTATAAACAGTAAAGAAACGTCTGAGGGCCATTAGATGGATGTCTATGGAGACGCGTATTGACGTTTAAGGTTCGAAAGCCGTAAAACCTCTCGAGTTAATGCCTCTTAAGTAACGCGATAAAATGTTTCTCTTGAATTTCCCGCTAGATGTCGCCAGGTTACCAAATGGCCGATGGAAGTACATACACATTTTGCAGCGTGCTGCTTGCTGCTTTGTTAGAACTTCCTCGAAGGAGACATGGAGGTCTGGAACTACAAGCATCGATAGGCCATTCCGTATAAAATGGTCGTCTTATCATAAAGGTAATTTTGCGCAGTTTTTGATACTTTGGGACGTCATAACTTCCGAACCGTTCCAAATAGGAGAAATCCAATTATACCGGCGTAATCAGCGTCGAAAATTGTATTAAGAACCACAATTTTAATTTGATTGAAGGCAGTTGGGTTTTCGCCGACTGGCTAAAATTTGGCGTGTGAATCGTCAAAATCGGATGGCTAGATGGAGCACAGTGCGGCTTAGCAATTCAAAACATAATAAAATGGCAATTTTAGCAGTTTTTGATGCTTTGAGAAGTCATAACTTCCATACCATTCCATATAGAAAAAAATCAATTACTCCAGCGTAATCGGCGTCAAAAACTGTACCAGGGACCAAAATCTCAATTGGGTGGGAGGTACTTTTGTTTTTGCCAACTGATCAAAATTTTGATAAAAATCGTACGTTTTTACTTTAAATTTGAAGTGGCACACCTAATTCGAAATCTAGGGCCCGGATCGATATGAAACCTTCGCTATCTTACTAAAATGGATGCGCTGATCACGAATTTACATAGAACAGGTCTCTAGCTCTACTGGTTGCCGAGTTGTGCTCAAATAACGTTTTTTCAAATAACACGAAAATAAGCGAATTTGACCACATAACTTCAATATGGTACTTCTTAGTCATATAAAAGTATACATATTTTTGATGTACTCGCCGAGAGCTATCATTTGGTGGCCGGTTAATCTCTCTATCGCCAACGGTTGCAAAGTTCAATTTTTTTCTACCTCAATGCGCTAAATTTAGACTAAAAAAATAATTATATTTTTTTGAGAGATAGAGCATTCTAATGTGGCCATGCTTATGTATTGGGCTGTGCTGAATTCAACGGTGAGGTCCGTTTTCCCGTAACGCGTACGGATTGGCCAGAAAGTGCTAAAGTATAGTTTCCGCGGTTTGTCGCGGTTTTCTCGCGAACCGCGCGTCTTAGAGCAACGCGGTCCTCAGAAATGAATTCCTCGTCAAATTTCCCATCCGATACCGTTTGAATCGTCAAAATCTAATAGCTAGATCGAACACAGTTTGCAGTTTTTGATAGTTTGGGAAGTGGTAAAAACCTTCGTTTACAGCCTTTACTACATCAACTTTTAAGAAAGCCCCAAAGCAGGAAGGACGTCTCGTGCAGAAATGATTCAGGTGTTATAACGACTCATAATATATACCTGTTGAGTAAAGTAATGAAATGCTTCTGTTGGATCTCCCTGGAGGCTACAACGTTGTCCATGAACCACTGGTCGAAGTACTCCTGCTTCGTGAGCGTTTCTTCGAAGACATGGAGGCTCGGCTCGTCGCGCCATCGTTTGATGATCTGGTGTTTCGGATCGCGCGTCAAAGAACAGAGAAAGGGCCACATGATATACGTCTGAATGGTGTTCCTGTCTTCAGGTATGTCCAGGAACCTCAGGAGCACCTCCAGGTGATCTCGAAGCTGGTGCTGGGCAGACCTCTTGTTATTCTTGATCACCTTTGCATCGCTGGTCACGTCCAGGTGTTTAGCCGAGGCGTTGGTATCGTGACTGGACTTTACCTCCACCAGAGCTACGTAGTGCTTACCTGATGGCAGAAAAATTATAAATATTGAGAGAGTACTTAAGAATAACTTATAGACACTAGGATAGGCACTTCTTAAGTTGGAAGAAGTTGGTAGAAGTTGGGAGAAGTTGGAAGAAGTTGGAAGAAGTTGGAAGAAGTTGGCAGAAGTTGGAAGAAGTTGGAAGTTGGAAGAAGTTGGAAGAAGTTGGAAGAAGTTGGAAGAAGTTGAAAGAAGTTGGAAGGAGTTGGCAAAAGACCAGAAATTGTCAAATGTATCTATTGGTTGTCTTACCACAATATCTGGCGAACAATACGAAATCATGTTCACGGATCATCAGTTTCCCGTCTCTGTGGTTCCTGAAGGATTGTCCTGCATAGGATGCGCTATGAAAGAAGACCATCCACAGTCCTTTTGCCCTGATTTCTGAGGCAAGACCGTGGAGCCTGCAGAAAACGACATGTTCGGCCAAAATTGCCTGACGTTCGCCAATCTTTTGGAAATTTCTGGGGATGCTGTAGACGTCGACTTGGCCATACTTATCGCCTTTTTTGCGACGTTCTGGAAACTCCCTCTCGATGTACCTGTTTAGGAGAATTTTGTACCAGATTTTAGGTTCTTATCAAAATATATGAAGCACTTGTTATTTCCTAGCCGTTTAATTTTTTGAGTTTTTTTTTGTTGGTTTCGCGTAATTTTTGGGTTATGTTTGAAGCTAACGTATTTTTATTTTTTATTTATTTTTTTTATAGGTGATAATGGAGAAATGAACTTCTGCAAGCTGGATGACCCACGACGACCGTAATGCAAAAGAAGAAGAAGAAATAGGTAAGCCCATTTTGCATTTTGCATGCCATAGAAAATAGTCCAGAGGACTTAAATCAGGGGATCTAGCAAGACAATCCACCGCCCCACCATTACCAATCCAGCGATTTGGAAATTGTTGATTCAAATAATTTCGTACAACTGCAAAGTTTGACTTGTGTGTGGTTTGTACGGTTACAATTTCATTGTTCGTAATGCTCTCCAAACATGTGTTTGCGGCAATTCCAAATTAGACGCTACTTCCCGCGTAGAAATCCGAGGATCGTCATTTATTTAAAAAACCAGTAGTTGAAGCATTGCAAATTAAGGTAATCTAACGTTTATCATTTCCAAAATATCTCTTTGATCGTTTTCAACATTTCTATGAGGATTATAAGAATTGCGGGGTTTACTAAACGATCTATGGTCCGCTAAATTTCTGTTCAATGTTAGGAATATTGTACGGTTGGGCATTTCTATGAGAACAATAATAAACCGTTATCATATCACGCTTTTCGTTATTGGTAAACGGCATTTATTTATTACATCCACAATCAACCACTATTAAGGTTTACTTGGTTAAATGGCAAACCCAACGCTGAGCGAGTCCGGCGGTCTGTAACCAAGCTCCAGTTAGGTACCTGAAAGTATGTTGAATATTACACCATTATTTTAAAAATTAATGCTAACTTATACATTGCGGAAATGAGAACAGACACGACTATCGGAAAATGCCAAAATTCAACATGGCGCCCATAAGAAAAACAATAGTTGGTTACGCCGCCAGCTTTGCTGTTATTTCAAACTAAAAAATGACACTGCATTCCTTGTTAAAACGTAGCTGTAGAATGTTTTTGTTTCAAATGTCTAACTACATTTGGTTTTGAATAAAGAATTAAAAACGATACCTTAACATTTCAGTATTTTTGCGGATATCTTCAAAATGAAAGATGACAGCTTAAATTTTTTTCCAGATAATTGACCAATCCTATCTCCACTAATAAGCGAGATCCCCATGGTGAGCCTCGAAATTAAATCTCCCGGTACAGCAGCAAAAGAGTTTGTCATCTTCAAGACATACTGTATACGAGACATGGTGGGCAAGTGCATAAGAAACGCATTGCTATGCAGCTCAGAGGTAATAACAGGTCCGCGGAGTTGTCGATTCCAGCTAAGTTGAAGCAGGTTTTACCCGCTTTCTGGATGCTTCAAAAAGCCAGTCGAGGATTGTAGAAACGTTTATTTTTATCGACGATGCTAGGCGGTACTGAATACGATGGCAACTATTTGTCTTCGTTTTTTTCTTGTGTGCGTGTTGCTGCGTGGTTCAGAGCGTGGAGTATAGATATATGTGGTGGTTGTCCACTTTATATAGGCGGACGTCAATCATTTTTATGGTATAACTGGCCCATTAACCTTGGTTCACCTATTTTAGATGCCGTATCTTTAGTTTGCTTCTTGTATGTTGCACGGTTGCCAAGGGTTGTAAAAAATGACTACTAGAGTTGTCGTGTCTCATAAATAATCATTCAATCAAACAACACAAGTTTCGTTAGATTGTTTGAGCTTTGGCAGCATTTGTATGAAATGACTAATGTGATCAATCGTTTATAACAGCAAACGTTCTTATATTATTTGTTTTATATCGGGTAAACCAAAGCTATGTTCGCCTGGTCTATTTTCTAAAGTGTTCTGTTACAAATCCACATCAATTCTCAACATTTTATTTGTTGGTTCTTTCCAATATCTGAATTTTTGTAGAGGATAAGGTTCCAAGTACATTTTGTAGTCCAGTCATTCTAGATTTTTGATATACTAGTGCAGTCAAATGGTGTTTTGGCCAGGAAAAAAAAGTTTTTTTTTTATTTATTTCTATATGTTTTTTGGTATGCTGAATCCAAATTTCAACGTTGTTGCTTCCGACGGATATGGCTTCACAACGAACATCGCAAGAAACTTTTTATTTATTTTTAACAAGGTAATTTAACAAAACATTACTCCACATGTGCCCCTCCTACAGCTACACATTTTTCCAATCTTCTTCTAATCTCCCGATATACCAAATCAATTGGTTCTTCATTTATTCCGTCTACTGCTTCCCTAATTTTTAATTTTGGAATGTCTACATTATCATGAAAAGTATTCGCGTACACCTTCTGTTTTAAATAACCCCACAGAAAAAAAAATCAAGCCGCGTTAAATGAGGTGAACGTGGTGGCCATCCTATAGGGCCGAATCGTCCAATCCACTTATTTGGAAAATGTCTGTTCAACCAAATCCCTGATTTGATATGCGCTATGAGCAGGACAACCGTCGTGTTGATAGTGTAGTGAACATCTGAGCTGTAAGTTGATTTCGTCCAAAGTGGGTAGGAATAAATTTTCCAACATATCAAAATAAGTGTTTTGGTTTACAGTACCGTAAAAAAAGTATGGTCCAATTATTTTCTTGTAATAAATCCCACACCAAACATTCACTTTTTTATATTTTTGAGAATTTGTTGTAATACGGAAATTTGGATGTTCTTGAGACCGATATCTGCAATTCTGTGAACTAACAACTCCATTTGTGGTAAACGTCGCTTCGACAGAGAAAATAATTTTTCTGTAGAAAAATCTATCGACCATAATTCGTTCTCCCATTAATAGGCAAAATTCTAATCGACGAGCATCATCTCCTTCTACTAAAGTTTGTATCAGTACTGGTTTATAAGGATGAAATTTCTGATTTGAAAATATCCTTTGCAGGTGGCTTTTACTGATGTCTCGAGATCTTTGCCTCAACGATTTTTTTGGGCAAGTGTTCGCGGAATGAATAGCTAACATAGCTCATGCATCATCTTCGCCATTTCGCTTTTTTTTTCTTGATATTTTTCACGTCTCCTGTTGCATGAAATTTTTTAACCAATTCACGAACACAATTGACAAAAACGTATACCTCAGGGTATTTTCTGTTAAAAACTTCTATAGCACGGCGGTACGATACCTCACCTATGCCGTAACAAGAACTAAATAAACCCTTTGCTCTAAAGTCGACATACTTTCAATCAGCTTCTATCAACAAATTGCTTGGATACGCTGTTACTACTGTCAACTGATCAATCATAATTGTGGTCACTAAATTTTTTGTTCACCTTTATGTAATGTATTTTACTGGTCCGAGATGTAAAATTTGAAATAGAACATTCAAGTTTGATATTTGAGCATAAAATTAATTCAAACTAACTTTTACCTATAACATTTTTGATCTAATTCCAAAAAACCGATAGTTTACTCTTCGGCCAATTTAACATTTTCGTATTTTCTAACCATCCTGTATGTTAAATCAAAATATTAGCAATGGCTTTCGACTTTTTAGGACATCCAAAACACTTTATAAAGAATGACTTTTTCTCGATAAATTAAAAATTACGTCCATAATAGGTATAGTTAGGTCCATCGGGGGACACACTGTATACAAAAACAAACTACACTAAATTTCCTATCAAAAGCACCCTCAAATGTATTTTTTGGTTGAATGGTACATAAGGTAGGAAAATTTGGCCTTTTTTCAGCACGCTCTAGCGGCCAAACAGTTCAACCAAAAATGCATTTCAGGGGTACTCTTATAGGAAATTTAATGTGCTTTATTTCTGTATAGGATGGTCTACGTCGAAAAGTGCATAGTTTCATCAAAAAACTGCAAAAAACTGATCTGACAGGCACAATGTTTCAATGATTTTTTAATTAATGACACTATTTCCTATTAAAAATGACACTAAACATTTTAATATGTTACTACTGGAACCATAAATCAATAAATCTAGAAACACATGATAATCTTCATAAGTTACTTTAGAATGTCCAGAAGAAAATATGAAAATCTCTCAAAGATTACCAAAGTTATAGAACGTCAAAGTTTAGCTGAATTGGTTTAAGCTCTGCCTGTCAGTATATAGTGTCATTATCATTTTAATAGATATCCGTTTATATGTGCAGACATACTTGTATCTACGCCTATAATCGCATATTGTTTTCAATTTCACACATTCGTTAATTATCTGTGTTGATTGCAGTTTCAAATCAACTGTTTTTAAGCACTCGCATCTATCTCCAGACACCGACTATCACACCAAGTAATAAACAGCATGAAATACGTACAAAATTGTGTCTAGACAAATTTAATAGTTTAATAATAATAATAATGCTGCTTTGAAATTGCCGGATATAAGGTTTTAGATAGATGGAACTACTATACAAATTATCATTTTTAAAATAAACCCAAACCTTAAAGTAGTAAACAACGATCTAATTTTCTTTCTAACTCATTATACGCTACGGAATAGGCAACTTAAATTTCTGCCGCATCGGGCGTTTGGCGCTGGGGTCGAGCCAGTTGAAAACCGGTGAGCGGCTGTCAAAATTGTTCGCTCTTTCTCCGTTAATTTCGTGAGTTTTTTCTTTGATTAAAACATGTCGAGTGTGTTTGTGTTGCAAATAAAGGTGCCTAGAATGATGGCGACGTAAATTTGGAACCGCACTGCAAGCGGTAAGTCAACTGTACGTGTATTGTTACCATGACAACTTCGTGTACCAAACAGGAGTCATTTTTAGGGACTGTAATGTATCTAGATCATTTTTATCTGGCAATATTGTGTCGTGACAGTCTTATTTCATTTACAAATAACTAAATAAAGCACTAATTTACATTATTCGGTCACATCGTGACAATATTCGCAGTTTTAGAATACCCTAACCTCTAAATTATGTACCACCTATGTACGTATAATTTCGGTCGCCTAGGGCAATAGGGTATTCCGGTCATGTCAAAATTTAAGCAGATATTCAGTGTCACCTATTGTACAATTTATGAGGATTCATAAAGTGAAGCTATGAGCTTTTTCATTTAGTTTTTCTATGAGATAATTGCAATTAAAAGTGCATTTCGTTTGAATTCACCGACCACCCTCGGAAATACACGATGATTACCGATCCCCAGTAGCGGTGGCAACAGCGGACAGCTCTCGAACAGCTGATCGGCCGAGTTGACGGTTGGCGACCCTGTTGTTTGACAACGAATAAAGGTAACTTTTTCGAGACATGATTTGATCATTGAAACTTGAAGCGAAACATCTCTCATCTCGCTAGTCGGCAATGTAAAGAAAATCTTATCAGGAGTTACTGTTCTACTGCTGTTACAGCCCGGCACAGAACAATGTCGGCGTTGGAGTTTATACATTTTGAACAAGTGTTTGATATAACCTCAATAACCAAAGTAGGTGTCAACAAACGAGCGATTCTAAACGTTGACACAACAGAAGACAAAAATTTACCACGTGTACCCTAGATATAGCAACGTTGTCAAGTCGCTCACTTTGAGCGGTCTTTGTGACGTCACAAAGACCAATCCTAATTCAAACCTCAAACAACGATTTCTCTTAATTTAAAACAATGTTTGATATTTTACTTGTGAAGTAGCAAACAGTAGCACCCATACTTGACAATTTCAAAAACACCGGAATACCCCATTGGCGCTGCGATCGCGAAAGTTGAATCATGGTAAGCGGCTGTCAATATCTTTCGGTGTTTGTCCGTTGTTTTCTTGCGTTTTTTTCGCTGGTTAATACCTGTTAAGTGTGTTTGTGTTGCAAATAGAGGTGCCTAGAATGACCGCGATGAAAAGTTGGGATCGCACAGTCAGCGGTAAGTCGTTTTTCAGTGTTTTTTTGCCATGACAACTTTTGCCAGGCTAACGCTTATACGTTTTTTTAGTGGAGGTCTGTAAAGTAGATTTTTTTTGGATGATCTGTGTGTTTTGACCATTATATTATTTGACCAGTATATAAAGGAGACGCTATGACGACAATTTCCTTATACTGAAAACAGCGTCAGTAGGTGTGGCTTATGGGTACGGTGAGCAGAATTTTCTTGGGCCAAAGCGGGACATCTACGATGGGGGGGGGGGGGTACTGATTATTACCAAATACTGGCGTTATCGTAAAATCCACCAACGCAAGCTTTTGGTGAATTATTAAAAAAAATAATTGTCAATGTGGCTTTGATTTAGTTTGGATACAGAAATATTCTTTTACGTTTTTTGTGATGGTGATCAAGATATAACTGTTTAACATAAAAAATATTTACATAATGTTCAATATGTATATATTTTTACTATTGTTTTCTTAAAGAGGCTACTACTATATTTATTTCAATTAACTAAATATTTGTGTCTGTGGTTGGAATGTGTCCATGTTAAGAAGGGTTGATTCCATGTTTACAAAGGTTTATTCAATCTTTTGAATAAATATTACTTGATACAATAAATACTTTCGTTGGTTCCTTATATTGCGGTCCAAAGATGTCGTATCTACAAAAATTACATTGATAGAAATAATTGCCTCTTTCTGTTAAATATAACTTTTTCTACTTTGCATTCACAATGCACACATTGTAACACTGTTTTCGGTGTTACAATTAACACATTGTAACACCGAAAACAGTAACATTTTTGTCTAAGATTGCCAGGATTGGTACACATTGATATCAAATGCCAAATGTCAAACGTACAATACATAACCACATACTGCCTCTGTTTAATCGCTTGCAATCGCATAAACTGCGAAATATCATTATTCTATACATATTTAAACATGCGTGTAGCCTGCTATAGTATGGCCAAAGGTTGTGGCTATCTTAGTTTTGCTGTGTTCATCAAAATACGCCAGCATAACGTTTTCGGTGATGTTTTACGACTCTGGTAAGTGATCGTTATCATTCTTTTCAACTAAACATCAAATCCCCTTTTCAGATATAATTCAAGGACCACATTTACTTTAATAAGGTATTATGCGAATATCAAACCTACATCGTAGATATGAATGATTTTAATTACTGCTACGAGATTGTATATGCGCAATCAATGGTTTATCAGCATACACGTATGAAGCTATAGTACATTTAAAGTGTAGAGGATTTCTTAGTTTATGTAACGTATAAGTTTTCGGGAACATTTTCGACCGAATTCTGTTCGGCTCAATTCGTATTCATTTTTGTCCGTCGCTTTCGACTTCGTCTTAGTTCTGGTTGTGTGCAACATATTTGTATTACCTCCATCACATGTAATTTTACTAAGTATAATTTATTCTAATAAACTACTTTGCCGAAATTAAAATTGGTTTTCAATTATAATTTATAAGTGCTTGTAAATATATAAGCCGCAACGGCTACGTAGCGGAATTAGGTAGACACCGCTATTAGGCGTTAAAGCAATTCTTTAGTAAGTTCTTGTTCTTCGAAGTAACTAATCTCAGTCACCGCCAAACACTTCTATTCTGATTATTATACTTATGAAACCATTATTAAAGTTGTTGACTTTTTAGGTTAAGTTTCATGTATATATCACAGTAGGGTTAAAAGTGTTGCCCCAAGCTCCATTATGATCATCGTTGAGACCTCGCTGAATATTTATTCAAACTTGTAGGCTAAAGTAGAGTAATTTTATTCACAATTAGATTTTGTCAAGATTTTATCTCGTAGATCTCATCCTTAACGAAGTTGACAGTTACTACAGTGCTGCCACGTGGTACCCGCGAAATACCCTAGATTCTAATTTAGCGCAATATAGTAACCACAATTTCTAAATTTATATAAAATTAATGACGCAAAGTAGAAAAAATAGTATATTACACTCGTTTTATAAGACGTATTGGCGCACTCGTTCCATTTGGGCACTCCTCGCTACGCTCGTCGTGCCCAAAACAACTCGTGCGCCAATTTGACGTCTTATAAAACTTGTATAATAATATACTATTAATTATAAAAACAAGCTAGCGTGTTTTACATAAAAATTGGCAGTTCACGCGATAGACTATAAGGTAAATAATTTAAAATGAAAAAATGCGTGATTTTTGCATTAAAACAGAAAAATTATCAACGTCAACGTCAATTTTGTACGTAGATACAACGTTTTACCTTTGGAGAGTAAAATAAATAGTAAATGTTTAATCTTTGCTTTAACAAAAATAAACGTTCAAAAAACAACTTGTTTATTTATCATAAACAAAATTTCGTTTTTGTGTAATATTCACTATCAAGGGATCATCTAAACTCTAAACGCTCAAATGGGGGTAAATACATGAAGAAAGAAACATTATGTACTTAATAGTACAAATTTAAAGTCAACGAAGATAGCAAACGAATGTTCTAATTCAATGGCTACAAAATGCAAAAACAAAATATGCCGGGGCCCGGTTTTGAAAAAAAAAGAAACTTAATTCTTTTGTCAGATTCCGGTACAGACTTTTAAAAACCAACAAAAATGTCAAAACTTCCTCTTTTTATATATATTATATATATATATATATATATATATATATATATATATATATATATATATATATATATATATATATATTATTATTATATATATATATTATAAATATTATAACTGAAGTATCAGTTAGCTCTGAAGAAGCGAGCAACATGGTTCGCGAAACGTCAGCATTTACGGATCTTGACACACAGCATAACCCGGAAGCAATTTATTTTCTAAATGATTCTGGCCGTTAAAGCCTACGTACTTAATTTATATTTTTCTTTGTAAAAAATCACTAATTTCACTTTTCAGAAGTCAACAAAATCACTAAGTCAATAGCGACACCAAAATGTTGTTTTAAAATCCACCAATAGAAATACTGTTCTGTTTTTTATCGTAAAATTGGCAAAAGAATATTTGGATCAAATAAGAACAAACCTATGATGTGATATGAAAATTTTAAGATTTTCCCAAAAAGCGGAACATTTTTAATCCTTTGCGGGATGCGGACAAAATGTTAAAAATAGGGACTGTCCCGCCAAGAGCGGGACGTCAGGTCACCTTACTTACGACGGTCGGTCTGCACAGGCCCGGACTAATTATAATTCTTTTTCTGTAGTATTGCAGACAGTGCAACATAGCACATATTAACTATATTTGTTTAGCTAAAGAAAGTAAAAATATAAATAAATAAACACAAAAATACTCTGGATTAAGGTTAGGTATAACAAATAATCTAAAGTAAATCTTATATTTGTTTAACTTAATGTAAAATTAACCTTATAAGTGTAACTTAAATCTGAATATGTATATGAATGAACAAAATAAGTATTATACATTTTGTAACCTGCTTGCCATTAGACAAAACCATTTTATTATTTTGATGTCGAATGCTGGCGGATTTATTTATTTTTGTTTTTCTGATGTAACACATTCGATTATGTGTGCTATTTATAATACTTTTAATTAATAATAATCGGTGACTATCCAACACATCTTGATCGAAACTATGTTTTACTAAACTAGAAAATATATTTGATGCGATTTGGTGATGTTCTGTCTATACATATATCCGTAGAATGCTTCGAACAAACAACACTGGACTTTGTCGGCTTCCAGTTACATCGGTCTACAATCTGTATCCATAATTCCTGCTGGGCAGAAATCTTTAGAAACCTACATTTAATTGTTAAATAAACCAAAAATTAAGTCAAATTTTATTGAATACGGGCCTGTTCATTGTCATTTGACTGACATCTAACGTCACTTACCGATGAAACGGAGTTCCCGCTGATTTATTGCAGCCAGGACCCTTTCTGCTGCGACAGCTTCTTACATCACATACTGTCATGTTGATTAGTTATAAAAAAATACTTATAGCGCACTAGAAACCACTTAAACCTATATAATGTATCGGCTTGTCAATTTGACGTTATGGGACTAACGGACGGTATGCTTTGACATAAAGTGATCCCAATTTTAAGCCCATATGACTCCTCCTCTTTTATACTATGTATCTCGATTGTTTTGACTGATGATTGAAAATACGTGTATTCTGGTTACTGTTATTGGATTATAGACGTTTTGTATGCATTTTGTCGTCGTTGATTATTGACATAACTTTAATGTCTTATATTTTTTAAACCAGTAGGAGGATTTTCATTTTTTTATTTTATAGTAGGCAATTCCTCTGTCTTTAAAAAACAATTAAAGAGGAGGAAGTTTTTTCAATGTATCGTGGATAACAGTGGAAAAACTGGAACCATGTTTTTTTCGTCATTTTAGACGTTTCTTTTACGCATATGTTGTTATACCCCCCACAAGTAATGTGGTGAGGGTATATTGAGTTAGATTCAACATTTGTAACACCCTTAAGGAGGCGTGGTAGATATAGACATATATATGGATTTGATCAGAATTGACAACTGAGTCAATTTAGCGATGTCCCTCTGTCCGTCCGTCTGTGTACACGATAACTGCCGTAATTTTGAAGCAATTGATCTGAAATTTGGTATACAACCTTATCTCTTAAAAAGTAAGGACAAGTTCGGGAATGGGCAACATCGGTTGACTTTGCTAATTTCTAAGTAAATTAATTTATTTCAATTAATGTTGTATATTATTTTTCACTCTTCTCGTTTCTGCCTCTTATTGTGGATTTTTTACGACACAACCAACATGAGACAAAATGCCATAATAATAATAAATGCCATAAAATGCCAATATTACCACCTAAACCAAGCATAATTTTGATGTACTGAGAAAATTTTTTAAGGAATCATTTGTTTTTGCTTGAAGTAATTATCTACACGTTCCCTAACTAATTTTAAATTTTCATTTTATTCCGACAATATTGGCGGTTTGTATAAACCCCCATAATAAATGTGTCTTTAGTCAAAAAACTAATAATAAAATTTTCAAATAAAGGTATAGCTGTCATCATCTCCATGATTTAAAAAAATACTGTTTTATGGCAGACCAGTAAGATACTATTCTGTGAACTGCCTTGGACACACTCAAACATATTGTTGGGACATTTCTTATCATCAGAACAACATACATATTAAAATAATCAACGAAAGTTCAAAAAGTATTTTGTTAAATAATGTATCCATATTGAATGTTGATTTCTGACAAGCAAATTCCTAAATTCCTTTAAATAATACCCGTCTTTTTGAAAGCCATTTTTGATATTAGATTTGTCTCTTTCTATGATCTGATCATCGAGGCAGGATACAATTTTCTCCGTTCGTCGTACAGGTACATGTGACAAAATCTAAAAATGTTACAATTGCTCACATGCTCTCAAAAAGTAAAATTAAATTGTTGTGAAGATTGAGGAATAGTGCTTCTTATTTTGAGAAAACTTCTTTCTTTTCAAGGAAAATCGCTGCAAACTGTGTGATTAGAACAATTACTGTATTTTCATAATTTTTTAAAAATATTTAGGGGTTGCTACAGTTTCTCAAAAGATCGATGATTACCTTTAGTTAACCCGGAGAATTTAACCGAAAACCCGTAGCCCGGAGAATGTTCGCCACACCCGAAGTCTCCGGGTCAAAATGATCATGTTGGCAACCCTAGTTGACTTGTTTTTTTTTTTAAATATTTTACGGTGGGGGTATTTTAACTTCAGCACGGCTGAAGATAATTTTCTCACTAGTTTTTTATTCATTGATTTATCTCTAAAATTGCCCTAATTATAGCTTATTTTTGAAACCTTTCATATACCCAACTTTTTGAATTTGTTGATAAACAGCTTTCTAGTGTAATAAACTGATACCTACACATTTTTAAAATGGTTTTATTAAACACAAAATTATAAACTGGAAAAACTGCTTAATACCGTGTATTGCCTTCCCTAGTAACTTTAAGAGTTTCTAATCTACGCGGCATACTGGAACTCAGGTTTCTTATTGTTTCTATTGGTATACGAGCCCATTCTTCCACTAATGTATAGATGGCTATTTCTGTGAGACTTTCTTGACGCCTCTCGCGGGAACTCACCCTTCTCCCTAATTCATCCCACAAATGTTCTATAGGGTTCATATCGGGGCTTCTCGCAGGCCGCTGTAATGTGGTGATACCCGTAGCTTCAAAGAAGCTTCGCACTATTGTTTCGGTGTGTGGTCGGGCATTATCCAGCGTCAATATAAAATTATTACCCACTAAGTGCTCATACTGCTGTTAAATGTCAATGTAAATTTGGGCTGTCATCGACCCCTCACCGGCAAAACATGAAGGGGTGTCTTTTGATTCATTTGTAACTGAGAAGTTACAACTGCTTAAACCTTTCACCAGTCCTTCTCCACAGTATATTTCTTTCATCCACCATGTTAAGGCAAAACCTTGACTCATCCGTAAACAAGACATTCGATCGTTCGGGAATAGTCCATTCTCCATAGTTTAATTTAAGAATTTTTGTTTTTAAAACGTTTTTAAAAATTTCTATTGGTTTATTTCACTAGAAAACTGTTTCTGGATAAATTTAGGAACTTCCACACTTTACCTACACTAACTTTGTCTAAGATCAACAACAGTGAACGCTGGTCACTGACCACAAAGAGCAAACACCTCACACACTCACCTGAGCAAATATTCTTCTGCCTCAACACCGTTGCTCTTGGAGGGCAAGTATATGCGGTTCTGGTAAACCATTTCCTCTCTTCCTCACATCAAACACTTCACATCTCCACAATTTTCAACACCAGCCTCCAAGAAGAACGCCAAGAGCTCCGTCCACGACTATTTCGAAACGATCATGCGATCATCCAAAGTTACTGGAGAACACGAAAAGAGAAAAAAAACGTAACATCTACACATGTAAAACGCACAAGGTTAACAGCAGCGTTCGACCATAGATATTAGTGATGAAGGTTGAGCGAACTAACAAAATTTATGGTGTGTATCTCTTGCGGACGTCGCGTGTCATATATATACCTATACGGGGATTTTCTTCGTTATTTGCATATATGTATGTTTGTGCGCTATTCGTATCTGCAATCTGCGGTTTGATCACGCATGTAGCGTGGATGTATCATGCAATTTTGGTGTTGATATCTTTCGCTAGACATTCGTCACGATACCGACTTTTTAAATGCGTTTTAATAATTTCGTATCATTGCGTTTTCGCTGTCAGCGTTTGACAAGTGTTGTTTTCGTATTCATATGACGTCTAGGGTACACCGATAGATAATTTTGTTTAATTCCATGTTTAATAGGGTATTTGACTGTATTAAAAATATGGCATGTATTATAGTCATCCTAATAGATTACAGTTTAAGAAAACTATTTGTTATTACTTTTCAAAAAAAAAATGCTTTATTTCTATGAAAAACCAAAATTAAAATTGAATTTTATTCACGTCCTATCACGTGATTGAAAACGCTCTGTAATTGGGTCAGTCTCCAGTGATGTCATTCGTTAGTCCGCCTTAGAGCGCGTTCGGTTTGTCAGGGTATGGTATGGGGAGAGCAATGCTCAGATAACTTGGGTCGGCTGTCTCTCTCTTATATGCAGATAAACGTCGTATGACGTTAGTCCGTTTATTATGCAGCGCGTCACTCTCACCGTAAAATACCGGGTTATCCGAACGCGCTTTTATGCTTCTCCCGTTTGAATTTAATAGCACGAAAGCGTCATGTAAGCATAACTTTGTAGGTTAGGATAGCCCTAACCTTCAGCTGTCAGATCAGATAATACCTTTCGAAAATACGATAGATAACTTATTCTAGTCAGTTTTACTTATGTCGAAGTAATCTTCACAACAGAAAACACTTGTATTGGCGGCTATTTATTTCATTTGGATTTCTACGAGCCAACCACTTTCTTCGCAGTTTCAAATCTTGCGGAACAGCTACAAATAGTTTATCCGGAGTTTTTCTTGACGTATTTCTGCATTGTGGATTTATACACCATTTATAACCCATTTTTATGTAGAAATTGTTAAAACAACACATACAACACAATTACCAAACGGCGACGATGCCGATGCTGACAGACCATATGGGCCGATTTGACATCTTGACATCACATCATCTTGACATCTTGACATCACTAACCGGTGACGTCACACAACAGAAAGTATTGTTTTGGCGGGACTTTTTGTGATTCGATTTTCAACGCTGATTTTTATGAAATATTGAGGAAATAATTACAAAAAATAATGCATTTACAATGTAGAGTGAAGGGTTAAACATATTAAGATGGTTTTCCAAAAATAGTCAAATACCCTATTCAAATAAATATGCATTCACTTAAAGAAATCTGATGTTTCAATAGAGGCAAAGAAATATTTCTTTGCGGATAAAAATGCATTTGTTTGAAATATTTGTTTGGTCGAAAGAACGTTTATTTGTGTCAAAGAACTTATGTCTTCAATTAAAATTTACAATTAGATATTATAAAGTGTCCGACCGAAGGCGATTTTTTGGGCCGAAGCCGAAGCCGAAGCCGATGTTCGGCTTTTCCTATACCTTCGGCCGAAGCCGAAGGAAGTTCATAATGCTAAAGAAGTGGCGAAATTTAAAGATAAATTTGTACATATTATATTAGTATGTACAAATTTATCTATACCTACAGTGTATCCCCGTATGGACCGTACTATATCTATAATGGATGTCCTAAAAACGTCCCCATTATTGTTACAATATTGATTTAACGAAAAACAAGAAACTGTTAAATTTGCTCAAGGGTAACCTATCAGTTTTTCATAATTAAATGTGAAACGTCATAAAGAAAAGTAGTTTTAAATTTTGTCTGGTGCTCATATATAAAATTTGAATATTTTTTATGAATAACTAGATATGAATATACGGATATAGCGTATCATACGTTCTTACCGTAATGATGAAATAATCAATGTATAGTAAATGGTGATATACATCCCGCCTGTATATCAACATTCTATACATTGATTGTATGAATTAGTTACTTACTAGTTTATTAGTTCTATCTATTATTTTAGCGTTTGTTCTTATGTTTTCTTATATTTTATCGTTCCCCAATAATAACTTAAGTAAAAAAAATAATATCAAAAAATTCTTATTCTTTACTCTTTATCTTTGAGACATATCCTGCTGATTAAAAAGAACATGACTAACATAATCCTATCATGCAAGAAAACTACTGTAGGGTTATTTTTTTACGTAATACACATGTATTCTCACATTTAAAATCCTGATTCCAAAATTTCAGATCTCTATTAATTTTAATTAGACACGTGCCGGTTCAGATTCGCCATGAACTGGACCGATATATGAGATTTCAGACATTTTTAATTGAACTGTAAAGCAATTGATATAGTTTATTCTTGAGCAAATTTAACCATTTCTAATTTTTCATCGTTTTTCTTCATCAAATTGCTGACTAATGGATTTTTGAGAGTACCCACAACTATTTTTGAAGAATAACGTTGTCTCGAGAAAGGCATGTAGGTCCATTATATGTATAATAAAGTCTATCTGGAAACACACAGTATTTGATTTAAAAACAAGAAACTGATATCAATAATTAATCAATATTAAAATGCTTCAGACCTTCCATATGCTTTCTCGTCGCAAAACACTTAGTTTTTTCTCTACTATTGATTCACAACAAAAAAATCTGATGTAGCCAGGCACATGACTTTATCATACTATATATATAAAATTAATAGTTTAGCTGCATGAGATATTATTTGATCGAGATCGGCTATGTCTGCATTAGAATAAAACTAGTAGACCTAGACAGATATGTCCATTAAAGCTGCGTTCGGATATTGTACTCCGTTGATACCGGGTACACCGTCCAAATGACACGTGTTATTGGGTGTAGAAAGTGTGAAGGTGCGTTCCGATTGGTGGCAATGGTTGGTAATGGCGGTGGTAGCAGACGAAATTATAGTGTTTCCCACATGTCGTGATGGTGACACATATTAGTTTGCATGTACATAAACTGAATCACTAGCAAATTCTATTAGAAATACTATAATGGCGTCTACTACCACTGCCATTAGCACTAATGAAAACGCACCTTAACGGTGTACAATATCCGAACGTAGCTTGTATTGACAGTAGTAGGCCTGGTGTCCACCGGATCGGGCCGATAAATATCGGCCCGGTCTCAGTCGTACGATAAAAATCGTGCACATGTATTTTTATTGGAACGTGTCCACTGAAACGATTTTTATCGGGCATGACACACATCGTGTCAGTGGACAGGTTCCAGTAAAAATACATGTGCACGATATTTATCGTACGACCCAGATCGGGCCGATATTTATCGGCCCGATCCGGTGGACACCGGGCCGTATTGTCAAAGCATTAGCGTTTGACACTATCTACACCGTCATTAAAATCACATCTGACATTTAATCTGACATATCCTGGCTACTAGTTTTAATGCAGTTCGACCGATCTCGATGAAATAGAATTTGCTCATGCAGCTAAACTATTGATTGTACCAAAAAATGTCCATAGTCATAAATTATTCAGAATTTCCTCTAGTTTAATTTATTATTTAACTATTTCGACGAAATTCCAGAAATGCCGGCTAATTTACAAAATCTTTCAAAAATGCTAACACTAAACCTCCAGTTCCTTTGGACCCTTTTTAACAGAAAGCTTTTCAGCTCTAAGTTTGGCCATGAAACTTCTAAATATGAAGTTTCGTCCCGATACCTTTAGTAGTTTCTCCGGAATCGTCGCCACAAAAAACGGGTACACACACACACACACACACACACACCCACATCCACACACACAGACATTTTTTTGTACCTTGGTCAAAAATGTTCAGGGGACCCAAAAAGACATAATTCCGCTAAAATCTCAAAAAATTTTTTTGGCACGATTACAATACTTTACATACTGCGTGTGATAAAGTAAAAACATAATTCTTTCACTCAATACAATAATAATTACTTGAACTAAATAAATCTCGTTCCTTATATTATAGAAATTGTAAATTTTAACTATAAACATAAATAGTTTGACACAAATAAATGTTCTTTCTATCAAGCAAATATTCCAAGCAAATGTTTCTACCAAAAAAAATTGCTGTATACATAAAAATAATTTTGTATTGTAGAAAACCATGACAATGTTTGTATATACCTTTTATTGTTTTCTATTTCTTGAGATATCTGAAGCATCGACTACCAGAATTCTAACGACAGTAATGACACACCCTGTATAAACACACTAGAAATTCACCTTGCGAAAAAAATTGCAATTTTTCAGATTATTGCTGCCTTACAATACTTTACATACTGCGTGTGATAAAGTAAAAACATAATTCTTTCACTAAATACAATAATAATTACTTGAACTAAATAAATCTCGTTCCTTATATTATAGAAATTGTAAATTTTAACTGTAAACATAAATAGTTTGACACAAATAAATGTTCTTTCTATCAAGCAAATATTCCAAGCAAATGTTTCTACCAAAAAAAATTCCTGTATACATAAAAATAATTTTGTATTGTAGAAAACCATGACAATGTTTGTATATACCTTTTATTGTTTTCTATTTCTTGAGATATCTGAAGCATCGACTACCAGAATTCTAACGACAGTAATGACACACCCTGTATAAACACACTAGAAATTCACCTTGCGAAAAAAATTGCAATTTTTCAGATTATTGCTCCCTTACAATACTTTACATACTGCGTGTGATAAAGTAAAAACATAATTCTTTCACTCAATACAATAATAATTACTTGAACTAAATAAATCTCGTTCCTTATATTATAGAAATTGTAAATTTTAACTGTAAACATAAATAGTTTGACACAAATAAATGTTCTTTCTATCAAGCAAATATTCCAAGCAAATGTTTCTACCAAAAAAAATTCCTGTATACATAAAAATAATTTTGTATTGTAGAAAACCATGACAATGTTTGTATATACCTTTTATTGTTTTCTATTTCTTGAGATATCTGAAGCATCGACTACCAGAATTCTAACGACAGTAATGACACACCCTGTATAAACACACTAGAAATTCACCTTGTTATGCAGGTATTATAATAATTTAACTGCGAAAAAAATTGCAATTTTTCAGATTATTGCTAAGAATATTTTATAGACACAACATGATGGTGTGGACCAGCCTTTACGCTTTTCAAATAAATACCATGCTGGATACACTCATAAACTTTATCAGTTCTGTCAATATCTCTATAAATAGTAAGTACACACGGATAAAATAAAAATGCAATTCGGACATACCTGTTGTTTTGCAATTTCGACAATACTGTAACTGTTTTGTTTTTTCATTATGGATGCGTCTTATCTCATTGTCGGCGCGTTGGTGTGCGTTAGCCGGTATAACAGGTGTGTAAATATGCGAATTATCAAAATATTTACAATCAGACGACTGATTAGGCCGCTGTATATACGATAACTGACACCTGTATTACCTACTTGACGTACCTATCAATCGTTCTTATTGTAGATGAATTATGTATTTATTTGTATCCGAAAATAATGTTTACCATTCTAAAATAATCTATCAATGATTTACTAATGAAATGATTGAAAAAGCCAACAGCAGGTTTCATATACAGTCTGTCCCCGATGGACCTAACTATACCTATAACGGACGTAATTTTTAAGTTCTCGAGAAAAAGTCATTCATTCAGAATTTTAAATATATTATTATTTTTAACAATGTAATTTAACAAAACATTACTCCACATGTTACCCTCCTACAGCGACACATTTTCCAGTGTTCTTCTAAACTCCCGATATACCAAATCAATTGTTTCTTCATTTATTTCGTCTACTGTTCCCTAATTTTTAATTTGAGAATGTCTACATTATCATGAAAATTGCATACACCTTCTGTTTTAAATAACCCCACAGAAAAAAATCAAGCGGCGTTAAATCACGTGAACGTGGTGGCCATCCTATAGGGCCGAATCGTCCAATCCACTTATTTGGAAAATGTCTGTTCAACCAATACCTGAATTGATATGCGCTATGAGCAGGACAACCGTCGTGTTGATACTGTAGTGAACACCTGAGCTGTAAGTTGATTTCGTCCAAAGTAGGTAGCAAAAAATGCTCCAACATATCAAAATAAGTGTTTTGGTTTACAGTACCGTCAAAACAGTATGGTCCAATTATTTTCTTGTAATAAATCCCACACCAAACATTCACTTTTTTATATTTTTGAGAATTGGTTGTAATACGGAAATTTGGATTTTCTTGAGACCAATATCTGCAATTCTGTGAACTAACAACTCCATTTGTGGTAAACGTCGCTTCGTCAGAGAAAATAATTTTTCTGTAGAAAAATCTATCGACCATAATTCGTTCTCCCATTAATAGGCAAAATTCTAATCGACGAGCATGATCTCCTTCTACTAAAGTGTGTATCAGTACTGGTTTATAAGCATGAAATTTTTGATTTGAAAAGATCCTTTGCAGGTGGCTTTTACTGATGTTCAAGTCTCGAGATCTTTGCCTCAACGATTTTTTTGGGCAAGTGTTCACGGAATCAATAGCTTACATAGCTCCTGCATCATCTTCGCCATTTCGCTTTTTTTTTTCTTGATATTTTTCACGTCTCCTGTTACATGAAATTTTTTAACCAATTCACGAACACAATTGACAGAAACGTATACCTCAGGGTATTTTGTGTTAAAAACTTCAATAGCACGGCGGTATGATACCTCACCTATGCCGTAACAAAGAACTAAATAAGCCCTTTGCTCTAAAGTCAACATACTTTCAATCAGCTTCTATCAACACATTCCTTGGATACGCTGTTACTACTGTCAACTGATCAATCATAATGGTGGTCTCTAAATTTTGTGTTCACCTTTATGTAATGTCTTTTCACTGGTCTGAGATGTAAAATTTGAAATAGAACATTCAAGTTTGATATTTGAGCATAAAATTAATTCAAACTAACTTTTACCTATAACATTTTTGATCTAATTCCGAAAAACCGATAGTTTACTCTTCGGCCAATTTAACATTCTCGTGTTTTCTAACCATCCTGTATGTTAAATCAAAATATTAAAAATGGCTTTCGACTTTTTAGGACATCCAAAACTCTTTATAAAGAATGACTTTTTCTCGAGAAATGAAAAATTACGTCCATTATAGGTATAGTTAGGTCCATCGGGGGACACACTGTATATTAAGTTGTAAATGATATCTACGGAATGAGTTATTATTTACTGTTAGGCAAACACGTACCTGAAATATCAAATTTATCACATCCATTTGTGATTCAGACCGCTAATACTGGAGAACAACACTAAACTAACTCGCGAAATTCTTGCGTGGTATATTAATATGACTGGATGTGTTGCGTGTTGGTTTTCCAAGAAAATATGTTCTAGAATCTCTAGAATATCCATAAACAATATTATCTAACAATATTTTATGATCTTCCTCGTTATTAATTCAAATTTCAAAGTAAAATGCTGTGTGTGTGTGTGTCACTATTTTTTACGTAATTATGTTTTGTTTATAGTCATTAAAGCAAAAGGATAAAAATAATTTAATATTTTGTAGATAAAGATGTGCGTTGAGTGTATTATCAAGATGATGATAATGATACTAATTTGATGGTACACGGTTGTGAATTTTGATTTTTTTGGGAGAGTTGGCGCACCGACGAGGTGGCCGAGAGGTTAAGGCGTTGGACTGCTAATCCAATGGGCTCTGCCCGCGTGGGTTCGAATCCCATCCTCGTCGATTTAGTTTTTTTTACATTAAATTTTTTTTTATTTTTTTTATTTTAAATTTTTTATTGAGGGGCTACATACATTAATTAAACATTGACGTTACACAAACTAAGAAATCCTCAACACTTTAGATGTACTAAGCTTGCTACGTGCTTGCTGATATTCAAAAAACTATTTATGGCTCATATACAATCCCGCGGTAGTATTTGAACCCGATCATATCTACGATGTAGGTTTGATCTTCGCATAACTCCTTATTCAGGTAAATGTGGTCCTTGTATTGTATCTGAAAGGGGGATTTGATGTTTAGTTGACGAGAATGATGCACGATCACTTACCAGAGTCGCAAGACATCACCGAAAACGTCATGCTGGCGTATTTTGATGAACAGAGCAAAACTAAGTTTTTCTACTTTGCATTCACAATGCACACATTGTAACACTGTTTTTGGTGTTACAATTAACACATTGTAATACCGAAAACAGTAACATTTTTGTCTGATTGGTACACAGTGATATCAAATGCCATATGTCAAACGTACAATACATAACCCAACATAACCACACACTGCATCTTCTTAATCGCTTGCAATCACATAAACTGCGAAATATCAATATTCTATACATATTTAAACATGGGTGTAGCCTGCTATAGTATGGCCAAAGGATTTGGGCTTTCTAGTTTTGCTGTGTTCATCAAAATACGCCAGCATGACGTTTACGGTGATGTTTTACGACTCTAGTAAGTGATCGTTATCATTCTTTTCAACTAAACATCAAATCCCCTTTTCAGATATAATTCAAGGACCACATTTACTTTAATAAGGTATTATGCGAAGATCAAACCTACATCGTAGATACGAACGATTTTAATTACTGCTGCGAGATTCTATATGCGCAATAAATGGTTTATCAGCATACACGTACGAAGCTATAGTACATTTAAAGTGTAGAGGATTTCTTAGTTTATGTAACATATAAGTTTTCGGTAATATTTTGGACGCTTGGATGCTCGGTTCAATTCATATTCGTGTTTGTCCGTCGCTTTCGACTTCGTCTTAGTTCTGGTTGTGTGCAACGTATTTGTATTACCTCCATCACATGTAATTTTACTAAGTATAATTTATTCTAATAAACTACTTTGCCGAAATTAGAATTGGGTTTCAATTATAAGTGCTTGTAAATATATAAGCCGCAACGGCTACGTACCGGAATTAGGTAGACACCGCTATTAAACGTTAAGCGTTATAACAATTCTTTAGTAAGTTCTTGTTCTTTGAAGTAACTAATCAGTCACCGCCAAACACTTCTATTCTGATTATTATACTTATGAAACCACAATTTTAAAATTGTTAACTTTTTAGGTTAAGTTCATGTATTTATCACAGTAGGGTTAAAAGTGTTGCCCCAAGCTCCATTATGATCATCGTTGCGACCTCGCTGAATATTTATTCAAACTTGTAGGCTAAAGTAGAGTAAAATTATTCACAATTAGATTTTGTCATGATTTTATCTCATCGATATCATCCTTAACGAAGTTGACAGTTACTACAGTGCTACCACGTGGTACCCGCAAAATACCCTAGATTCTAATTTAGCGCGATATAGTAACCACAATTTCTAAACTTATATAAAATTAATGACGCAAAGTAGAAAAAATAGTATATTACACTCGTTTTATAAGACGTATTGGTGCACTATTTGGACACTCCTCGCTACGCTCGTCATGCCCAAAACAACTCGTGCGCCAATTTGACGTCTTATAAAACTTGTATAATAATATACTATTATGCGATTGCAAGCGATTCTAAAAAGGCAGTTTGTGGTTATGTGTATTTACATTTGACATGGGTATATCCTGGGTAACGGACGCGACATTCGTACGCGATTAACAAAGGTTAAATAGGAAAGAAACGAAAAAATCGTATGCATATTTTAATTAGTGCAAAGTACTAGTAGAGTGCTATATTACACAAAAAAAAATGGAAGGATAAATAGTTAAGTGCAAATATACAAGCAAAAACAAAAGTGTTCGGACGCGACAAAAAATGGAAGTTTTTTTTAAACGGGAGTAGAAATATTCCAAATTCAGCGATGTTTGAAGAAAAAAATCTTTTTGTTTTATGTGCAAATGAAGACCAAAGAATGTCCTTTGTCGGTAGACTTATGAAATGTGGGAACTATCTTTCAGCTTTTTTTATGGTGTATAGTACGAGTTCGGACGCGACGTTACGGACGCGACAGTTTTTTTCCCAAAGCATAAAATACAACAATGTTCATTTCAACTCTAACTTTATTTCAGAAATTTAACATAAAATTAATTCAGTTATAATAATATAGTAAACTTGGATTACTACACGCTACTATATGGAGTACCGACCGATCGAGCTACTACGAGATCAATCAGAACGTAAAGGTGCGTTCTGGTTGGTCGTAATGGTAGGTAATGGCAGTGGTAGCAGACGAAATTATAGTATTTCTCACCAGCCGTGATAGTGACACATATTAGTTTGCATGTACATAAATTTGAGTCACTAACACTCACTATCAGAAATACTATAATGGCATCTACTACCACTGCCATTACCACTAATCAGAACACACCTTACACATACTTGATTTGAAATCGCTCCTGTTTCAAGGTACAACCGTTCCAACGTACAGCTTGAAACAGGTCCGATTTCAAATCAGTAACTTTATAAACAAACTTTCAGTAATTTTACTATGGTATTTACTGAAAATTTTATGGTTTGCATTTTCCAAAAATATCTCAACAAGCACCCTGTTTGCTGTAGCACTCTGTATTTCCATTTACTGTAGAGCGCCGATAATCCGAACTAATTGGGACCGAAGGTGGTTCGGATTATCAAATTGTTCGGATTTTCGAAAATAACCTAGAAAATGACACTAAGGCTTAAGAAATGTCTAAAAATGCCTAAAAACATGCACTTTAGTCGATTAAATATACATCTATTACACAGACCATTACATAATTATGTATTTAAACTCTTTTAAAACGCGTTCGGATTTTTGACGTTTCGGATTTTTGACGTTCGGATTTTTGATGTTCTACTGTATTTTAAAGCTAAGATATTATACTTTCAGATGCAATTTAATTTCTTTAAATATCTTCATTAGTTCAAAAGTTATGATTTTTGCAACGAAATAAATGGAAAGGCCGCCTCATAGTGTTACGGTTACGGACGCGACAAATTGCAAACATAAATAAAATTTTAATTTCGATTTGTAGTGAGTAAATTTTTTCGCTTTCTGAAACAAATGAATAAGCTTGCTTTGTAACTGAATGTTGCTTGAATTTCAAATGTTTATCGACTAATGACAACAATTAATATGGTTTTTGGTAACGGACGCGACATTAGGATATAGGTAAGTTCAAATTTAAAAATAATCCGTTATTCGAACTCGCTTCGCCCCTTTTACATTCTGAGGAAAAATGTTGTTGCTAGCAGAGAAAGTCGAAATAACAACAACAATATGATATTAGTTTTAACAAGCTAAATACACAAAGATATAAGTTAATATTATTAGCCAAAAGGTTCAATAAAAAATATAAAAATTACAGGCCTATAATTTATTACAATATTAGCGAAAATTGAAACTGCTTTTATATTTAGAATATATACACATTTAAGCTTAATTATTAAGTAATAAAAAACAATTCGCACCAGTCTGAATTTTTCGCTTGCGGTTGACCTTTTTTGGTCAACTTAAAGTTACTTAAAACGGTAAATATTCTAAGGTAAGATACCATAGAATACTCTTTCTTACCTTTTCGTCTGTTAAAATTAATATTTAAAATATTTTTCAATTCCTGCAAAAGAAACATCCTAACAAACATTTGAGGTTAAGCCGTCTGTAGAAATTGATAAACAGCTGCGAGGTTGAGGAACTCCTCTACCGCTGGCACTCGAACATAACGCCAACGGTGGTGGAGTTACCACTCCTCACCGCATTGCAATTTCAATACGGACTAAAAAAAAAACCGGACCGGTAATACGCAGCACTAGCTTCGAATCCAGCCGAGGGCATTTTTTTAATTATTTTTTTTCTTCTAAAAAATCTTTTATTGCTTTTATTATGAACCGTAAGACAAAAACAAATAAATTTAATCACATAATAAACAAAATACGACCACCGTGAGAATACAGCGTGCTCCAAAAATAGTTGCGCCTTCGTAAGTGGTTTCATAAGTGGTCTCCAGTTTCACGTATGGGCGGACTGGTTTCAGTAATTCCCGTAATTTAGTGGGATATACGAGCAGGATTAACTGTATGGATAGGGGTACTTGATATGCATAGTATACAAGCTAATTTTCGAACTTATTCGCAAGTCCACAATCTTGTATATGGTCAAATTTGCATACGTTAATTCTTAGCGTACCTTTTACGTGGTCTTATGGTGTTATTCTTAGACTCAAGGCTGGACATACTTGATATGTTTTTAATAGATAAAGCCTATAGTGGCTGCAACACGAGAGACGTATAATAAATAGAGTTTAATAATAAATTAAGCATGCCACCTGTTTGTGTTAACTTGGTGGCCTAAACGTTTAATATATAGTATATCGTATATCGTATAGTATAAAGTAACTATTGTATTTATTTATTTATGCATGTAATAGGAAATCCGACGTAGTGCTAATATTTGACTCTAAAAATATAATGTGGGAATGAATAACATCCTAGGAATGTTGCATAATGTTTAATTTAGCTTGTTAATTACATCAGTATGTTTTGAATTAAACTTTAATTCGTAATGGTAGTCTAAGATGGTAATTATAGTACATGGCTGATAATGATTTTGCCCACAAAATCGGCACCTTTGTTTTTCAATGATCCAATTAGTGAACTCTCTACGCTATGCATGCTTTGGTGGGATAAGTTGCTGAGTCAATTGTTTCGGGACGACCCCTGTGCCGTCTCATATGCCTTTCAACATTGGTACTTTGTGCACAAGCATAGCCACATAGTCACGACACGCTAGACTAAAAAAAACTGCAAATATATAGGGTGTCTCACGGAACTGGTAGATTAGAAGATCTGTGCTCTTCAGCTAAAATATTCCCAAGTTAACTGTCACATCCGGTCACCGGAAGTCGGTATCAACTTTGTTATTTTAAATGGAATGATTTCTACGTATCAAAATACGTCATTTTTGATAAGGTTTCCCTATACCTACATATAACCATTTTTGAATTCTTTTGATATTTTTTTGGTGATTTTCTCGGTTATGTTTAAAATTGTATATCTTGGTTATTACTGAAACTAGAAGATTCACGATTGGTGGTCCAAAACTAGAAACATAACCAAATAAGACGATGTATAGTTCATCATGATATCTTATACAAGGTGTTCAAAATTTACAACACAATAATTGGATTTTCAAACGTAAAAAACTCATTTTTTTCAAATGGAACATCTGTATACCGATACGCCATTCGATAGGAAATCTTATTCTCTATCAATCAATATTAGGATTCCCTATATCTATCTTTAATAGTTTTTGAGATGTCACTTTTTCTTCAAATCGATTTTCATATTTTTATATTTTGACAGATAAAGTATTATTTCATTATCGATAACCTTTCACAACATCATTTTTATAAATTGGCATTTCTATGTGCAGTATTTAAATAATAAAATGTATTTGAATACAGATATTTTCATACTTTTCATGTCATTTTTGGAACATTTGCAGTGCTCGGGATTTATCGTGTACGCCCGATGGTGGTCGCAGCTAATGCACTTCTACCTTAGTTTTTATAGATCTCTACATTTGACAGATATGTTTGTTTGTATTGTTGTTCATCTATCGCTAATAATGTGTATACAGTTGTACGTGGTTATTAGTTATTAGTTACGAAATGGAAAACGCTGACGGTTATTCAAATACATAGTGATATTTTGAATTTATTCTTCATTCATGGAGAATGTAACAAAATTTTGGAAAAGCTACGACGACAGAAGTACAGCGAAGAGTTTTAAAATGTTTGGAGCAGAACGGGCAGCATTTCGAACAAAATAATTAAGTTTTAATTTAAGTTAGATATCCCAAATATATTATTTTAGTTTTAACAAACCTTTTCAATATTTTTCTGTTTTCCTGCTGTTCCAAAATTGTTACATTCTATATAAATGAAGAATAAATCGTTTTGTATTTAGTTTGCATTCTTTTGTACTGACAATATCTCAAAAACGATTAAAGATAGTTATAGGGAACCCTAATATTGATTGATAGGGAATAAGATTTCCTATCGAATGGCGTATCGGTATACAGGCTGTTCCATTTGTACAAAGTGAGTTTTTTACGTTTGAAAATTCAATTATTGTGTGGTAAATTTTGAACACCCTGCGTCATGATGAACTGAACATAGACTTACTAAGTTATGTTTCTAGTGTTGGACCACCAATCATGAAACTTCTAGCTTCAATAATAACCGAGATATTAAATTTTAAACGTAACCGCGAAAATCATCAAAAAATTAGTCAAAATTAGTAAAATCAAAAAACTCAAAAATGGTTATTTTAGGTATAGGGAAACCTTATCAAAAATAATGTATTTTGATACGTAAAAACCAAAAAAATTAAAATTATATCATTCCAGAAACTTCTAATGTACCAGTTCCGTGAGACAGCCTGTAGATGTATTTCAACTACATACCAAGATATCGATTTTCTCGACATTTAGTTCTTGCCCATAAACACTGCAAATTGTGTGTCTGGGTCAAGATTACTCTGCCAGAAGTGGGGCACTTTTACTTTCATTGAAGTCGCTGTAACGTTACTGTGAATGGATCCGGTGAAAATTATTTATTTACTGAATGGCTAAATAAGGTGACGTTTATGATTTTTTAAACTAAATTTTGACATCGATTATTTTTTCGGCATTTGTAATATATGAATTGAGACCGGCAAGACGGGGTTCAAAGTTCAAATCCCGGCCGAGACATTTTTTTATTTATTTATTTTCGCTAAACAATGGATTAGAATTAATATTTAATCAGTAAATTAAGGAATTATAAGTGCGAAATTGCAATAAATGCCACCTCCTGTTCGCCGGCAGTTGATATTTATAAGAAACAAAAAACTCAAGTAAATTAAGCCGTTCACTTTCAAGTTGCAATATTTAATGACAATTGATTAGAGTTACTGTACGTGTAGACATGTATTATGTAGGTACGCTACAGTGTATTTACAAATATGAATAATAGCTAACGTATCGTAAAGGAAATTGATTATTAATTGTTTACAACTCGACTCTATAAAATAAGTAATGTCGTTCCTATTCATAATTATAATTTACATAATAATATAGATAATTATGATGCCGATAATAAACTAATATCCACAATCGTACCTTGTTATTTTTTAAACTTTACTGATTAATTATTAAATTCTGACATTTCTTTTTTACCTTAAATAAAACTCATCATTTTTTTCTCATCCTGTATTAATCTCTCGGATAATAATGACTTTGATGACGCTAGTCACGGTTGCCTTGTTTAGCGGGAAAATGGCGAGTGTACGCGTATTATACGTGTATGTGCTGCCCTCTTGCGTGCTTGTGGAATCTTAAGGTGTTTGACCGTTCAAGGGCATCCATCTAGTTTTTTGCCACAAAATTGGTCAGGTCTACTGTTGCGTACGCATGGCAACCAATCGTTTTTTTTTTTTTAATAACTAACCAACTGGAAATAATTGAAATAAAAATTATTATGAAACAATAAATGCTTAAATTATTATTTTTTTTACATACCACGATATTATGTTCTCGTCAAAACTGTAACGTATTAATGTATTAATCTCGTACTAACCAAAAAAACAATTCCTTGCGAGTAGAAAATATGCTTTCCTCAAATATTCTAGCAAAATTCAGTGTAGAAGTTATTTTCCGGCCACAAAATAATAACTTTTTCGTCCAGCAGGGTTTCGAGAAGTTGAAACGTGTTTGGAAATCCACATGTAAAATAAATGACTGATTAAAAATTAAATTACTTGTATTTCCTTAGTAATAATTTATTTAACTCCTATTAATTATTTAGTAGTTGTAACATTGTAAGTAGGTAGTGCGGTTGTTGATTATTCTTCGATCCGTGTGTCGTACGGGGACTGCACTATAAACCATCGCGGGAACATGCGCTCCTAATTTATAACTCGCTCTTTGCTGTCTGCGTAGAGATCATCAGGATGGCAAAAAATTATTTCTCGTATTCGGTTTCTAGCCTATTTTGGTCGAAATTCAACAATTCATGTTGATCACATACACTTCCGCAAAAAGATGCTGTCCTAATTTATAAGCGAGTCGTTGCTATCTACGTAGCACCAGCACGGTAAAATTTATTTTTCGTATGGCTTTCGTTTGCCGGGCGCGGCGCCGCTACACCTCCCGTGTCAACATGCGATCAATATTTTTGTTAGGCCGAAATTGCTTAATATTTGTGATTCCCTGGCTACGTATTCATGCCGCTGCTTCAGACTGTACCATTTGAATTTGATTGGTCGAAGAAAATGATGTGGTGTTTATCCAACAGATGGCTGCACCGTACGACTATAAAATATGTTATTCTCGTCTCATTCACATGTTCAAAAAACCAACGGTTAAATCATTACAACATTCATATTTTGTTGTCATTTTTTTTACACAAGTTCATGAAGGCTCAATACAAAATGTTGTAATATTGCTTTTTTGATGTTTGGTTCGGATTTGGAAAAAAAAAATAACAAAAATTACCAATTATTGGCTTCTTTAGCAAGGGTAAAAAACAAAACAACAACGCAAATGAAAAAAAGTGGCATTCGTACCCGGTGTAATACACCTTTATCTATAATTTAATGTATTACACGTGATTATTAACACACAATTAAGCTCAGGATGTTTGGTTTTATGTAGTGTTGTTTTGTAGTACGCTACTACCTCTAGTGATTCCTCTTAAATGAACAAAAAATTGAAATTTGATGCACAGAGTTCTCAATATGATAAAACCTCATTTATTCTTTTCTTTGTTTCAGTTTCTTCAATCCGCCTCCTGGTGACGTTCGCCTGACGCTCTCCTGACGTTCACGGTAAGTCATTTACATAATAAACTAGTTAGGTTATCAGCACAACAAACGAGAAAACATTATAACAAAGTTGACTTGCAATAAAACGACATAAACAAGGATGAGAAATAAAAGTAGACCATCGACATCTGCGGAGCGTCGCGGTTCGGACTGGATCTAAATTTATTCGCAATATTCGCCATTAGTTAGTTTTTTGACGCGCGACAGAAAATGAATTAACCAGCAGCTTCCTCACTTGACCACCAGATGTCCTTCGGCAGGATATTGACTGCCCGCCGCGGCAGCTATATTTAGCTATATCTTCGAGTTTATTTATATATATATATATATATATATATATATATATATATATATATATATATATATACACGCGGGGCTTTTATTTAATCTTAAGCGATCGAATGTATCGATTTTTACGAGTTTGACAGTTCACTGATCACCGTTCGCCTTTTTTTGGTGTCTATAATTATCTTTCTAAGAAGAAAAAATCATTCACCCTAGGAGCATAAAAAGGAACCAGTTTTCAGAGAGGTCTAATAAAAGTGCTGAGTAAAGGTCAGGCTCTTTTATAATTATACAGCAGTTATACAGAGTTAAGAGTCTCAAATTGTATCCTGTTTTTTTTTTCTATCTCTCTTCTTGTTGAGAATGTACATGTGGGAACTAAATTAACGATATGGATTTTCGTTTGTAGGGGTGATGGTCCGTTTTCGATGTGCTTTGTTTGAGTCGACGCATCCCCTATTGTATAAAAGCACCCCCATAACGTTGTAATGCTTTTTAATGGTTTT
Organism: Aphodius sticticus; assembly: GCA_963966075.1. Classification (NCBI taxonomy): domain Eukaryota; kingdom Metazoa; phylum Arthropoda; class Insecta; order Coleoptera; family Scarabaeidae; genus Aphodius; species Aphodius sticticus. The sequence goes on along the minus strand of OZ014511.1, from coordinate 46,604,799 downwards.
TTAGTTGTTCTCCGTAATGCACGCAACTTGTTAATCTAAAACAACGGTTGTTTTATATATACGCAAGAAAATATATCGTTTATTGAGGAAAACCGTTGTTTTAACCGGTTGTCTTACTTTAAGATTGTACAATTTTAAATGGATACTATAGTTATTTGTCTTAAGAATTTGTTCTTTTAAATCAAAAGGTTGAGTAGTGAGATTAATCAACTCACATTCTTGGGTTAAACATTCACCTGCTTCTTTTAAATATAAAAAGAAGAATAATGTTATTTTCCAACTAGAGAAGGCACCCGGTGTCCCTTCTTAGTCTCTTTCCATCAATATTAGAGCTATCGGACATTTCTACGTCAGGTACATTGACGGTATAATACCACAATCACTGATGTTGCATAGACATGTATGCGGTTATATACCGTCTAGGAGACCTCTCTTACGACGAGAAAGTAAAGCGCCATCTATCGGCATCCTTCACACTATTTTCAAAACAACGAGTTTCTTAAATCAAAACAATCGTTTTCTTAAAGCAAATATTTAGGTTGTTTTATATTAAAGAAATATTCTTATTATGAGTACGTGTTGTCTTAAAATAAACAAATTATGTTAAGAATGTTATTTTCTTAACATTAGACAACCATTTCTCTGTGTGTGCAATGTTTTCGTTGCAAACGTCCAACTGTATTGCTTTTTGTGTAAAAACAATAAAGAACAATTTCCTTTCGTTGCAAAATTTCGACCTGTATAGTAAAAAAATCATCCTGCTTATTGTGCTTATTGTACACCATTTATACCTAACCCATTTGTATGAAGAAATTGTGAAAACAACACATCATACAACACAATTACCAAACGGCGACGATGCCGATGCTGACGGACCATATGGGCTGATTTGACATCTACTATCGGGTGACGTCACACAACAGAAAGTATCGTTTTGGCGGGACTTTTTATGATTCAATTTTTAACGCTGATTTTTATGAAATATTGAGGAAATAATTACGAAATATAATGCATTTACAATGTAGAGTGAAGGAATAAACACACTAAGATGGTTTTCCAATAATAGTCAAATACCCTATTGTGACATTACATTGCCTATTTTCGAGTCACAAGATCATGGTAAAATTTCGCATTACGTGGAAGACATAATGCAATAACGAATGAGCTCAATCATGTTTTTATTTTAATGTAGTTTAATAAGTGGTAATTCTTTAATGATTTATATTATATTTCATGTGTTTTTTCTTCTTCTTTTGTATAATTCTAGTGGCCTCCAAGAATATTCCAAACAGCGCTATTTCGTCTATCCATTAAGTATAATATAGAACTCCTGTTCTATTAATGAAATTTTCTTTATATTATATTAGAAAAACAGTTTACTGGTACTGTCGGGCAAGGAAATTTAAAGATAATTATTATTTCTTCTTCAAATCCCCAACTAGAATGCTTCTTGTTGTATAGGTAATGTTTTTCAGTTACTACGAATTGTTTATTAGACATTACGTCGGAACAATGATAATAAAGGATACCTATTTATTTAAGATATACTAATTGAAAACATTTAAAAAACGTTTTAATCTGTTTCACAACGTTGAATTAAGATGAAGAATCTTTGCCTTATGTTATTACAACAAAATAATAAACTCCACTAGACAAAGTGATAACTTGACTTGTGTTAATTTTCGACTTTTAATTTGACCAATAAGAACAAAGAATAAGTCCAGTATATCTGCTATGCCACATAGTTTCATCCGTATAAGATAATCCAAGTATAGGTACACACAGAAAAGTGATCTCTCGAACGAAGAGAGAATTACTTGGCCGAAGTAGTTGGTTGGTTCGTATATACGCGAGAGATTATTGACTTCAACCAAGAAATTTTATTTCTTGGAATAATTACTAGATTTAAGAAAGTGGTTACTCTGGTGAAGTAAGTAAACAGTTTTCAATGAAGTGTATATTTTTATTCCCGGTAAATATTTTTCTCTACTTAATGTAAGAATTTTAAAGATTTGGCACAAATACGTTTTCTATTGCTAATTAACAAGATAGGTATGTTATATTTACTTAGTCGTTCTAAACTGTTGCGTGCGTTACATCAAACTATTCCGTGTTGAAACGTTTATTGTACACTATAAATCACAATACACATCCACAATAAATCACAAGGCACATCCCCTACGGGTACTTCGTTGTTTTCGTATTAGGTTAGGTTTCGTGGCGCCAGCACGTGCCAGCACCACGCGCGGGCGCGCGAACCTTGACAAAATCACGGTGCGCATATTTATTCCAGAGAAAGGGATTACTTGAAAGAAGTAAGAATTACTTCAGTTAAATAATTGGTGGGTTTTTATTCAGTAAACAATACTTACTTATATTAAATGTGTTATATTTTCTTGGATCAGTAACTACGCACTTGGAGGGATTTACTATTACTTCGTTTAAGAAATTAACATTTTTGGGACGAAAAATTCAATTACTTCTTTGAATACAATATTGGTTCTTATAAAGAAAGAATTTATTTGTTGACAGCATTTATCTGAGAAATTATTTTACTTATACATATTGAGTATGTGACATTTCTTGTATATAGGTACCTAACTTTCTACATCCAAGTAAATATGCATTTGAATCTAGTAAATAATTTCAAGTAATTATGTTTTCTCGTTCCAAATAATCACTTTTCTGTGTGTAGGTATACCGAGTATACGCTATTCGGGTGTTTCCCTTGATGTAAAATGCATATTTCAAACTTATTCTCGGTATAGTGTTATTCCAGGTAGGTATATACCACTATTGTAAAAACGGCCCTTAATAGATACCTATATAAAATTTTCGCATAAAATTGACCCGATATTATCAAAAATGATCTATTATTGCGTAGGTATATGGTATGTTCTCCATCTTCACAATATATTGTTTTTTTAAAGAAATACTTAAATTTAATAATTATTATTGGAAGTACGAGTAATTATTAAAAAAAAACTCGATGACGGGCATAAGATCAACATAAGTTCGTCTTCTAATCGATGATTGAAGTCTCCAATCAAATCCAATAACCGCTACGGTATTTTGTTAAAATCTAATCCACAATTACTACTATGAGTTATTTCTTAGTATTCTTTCTTAAAATTAAATAATCAATTTATATCCTATATTCCCAAAAAACCCTAATTTCAAACTTTTTTTTCTTTAAACTTAACTAATGTTAATCTTCTCATCGATCATTGAAATCTCCAGTCGGCGACCCTAATCTACACGCGCGGTTTTTTGCTTCCTTTAAGATACTCAATAAACTCCAAAGGTCATCACATCCAAAAAAGGCACCAACCTCTTGGTTTCATCCGCGAAGCAAAAAAAAAGCCTCAATTCATCATTTGTTTTTTTCTTCTTGTTGTTAGATTCTCGGCGTATTGTTCTTCAGGCCAGACGGTACGACGGATAGATCGGCTAGTTTCATCTGAACGTGAACTTGATGCCATTTACCTCGACCATGGTTAGAATCAAGGTTACTTCCACTCCTTTCTAAAAACGACCAGCTGCCTTTGTATATAGCATAGATAGAGAGTAGGTATACAGTCATCGTGTATATACATAGGTTACCAGTAGGTACAGTGGACAAAAATGCGCATATACACACAGAAAAATTGTTGCCTAATGTTAACAAAATAACATTCTTAACATAATTTCTTTGTTTTAAGACAACACATATTTGTAATAAGAATATTTCTTTAATATAAAACAAGCTAAATATTAGCTTTAAGGAAACGATTGTTTTGATTTAAGTGAGTCGATGTTTTGAAAATAAAGTGAAGGATGCCGATAGATGGCGCTTTAGTTTCTCGTCGTAAGAGAGGTCTCCTAGAGGGTATATAACCGCATACATGCACTGACAAAAATGAGTGCGAATTTACAAATGAAATTTACATTTTTTTCAGTAAACCTACCCTATTTGTCGGCAATTTTACCATAATTTTAAGCAAAAATACTAAATATCATTGAAAATGCAGTTACATTCATTAATTGTACTAACTGTAGGTACATTTGCTAACAAATTTGTAAATTTCATAATAACAATTACTTCAACGGAATAAAATTACAAATCTATACATTAAAACTACTGTCTGATATGTAAATTTGCCCTCTGCCCTTGCAATTTTCCCTTCTAGATGGTAAAGTGCTACCGAGATAATTTTTATCGCGCTTGCGCAATAATGGGATATACAGTTCGAGTTCCGTTCGCCATCCGTTTGGTTGTGTTGACAGGAGCTAAGTTAGTGTTTTATTGAGTTCGATTGTTATATACAACTAATCTAATACTATTAGTGCCTCTGTGACTTATCGTTTATCGGTGTCGTGTGGAATATTTGCACCATATGGTTCTATAGTATTAAAAGATATAATATTGGTACATTCATCTCTTTGCATATTATGGAGGACTTTGCAAATACATACTACAAAGTGCAGGTAAAAGTTTGCAGTCTTGATATGTATAAGTTCACTTTCACTAATTGGATGTTCTTTTTAGGATACCAGTGTTGATGATACTGACATTCTACAAATTCAAGGACTTGTGTGGTGTCCATAGGTAAGATTTCTCTTATTGTTCTTTCTTGTACATGCGGTCTTACAATCAAATTTATTACTAACATGTATAACACATATCATTTCAAACACCAATATAAAAAAATACTTTTCTATAAACACTCATTAATAACTTTACACACACTCGGTACCTCAAAGGAAAGCAACTGCTGACATTGTTATACCCTGTATATGATATATGACTCATGTACTTCTTATTTTGATTTCAGGTGACACATTTTGGACTATATTATATATGCTGTGGTTGGATTATCCCCAGGTTATCTTACTCTGGAGACGGTTTAGCTATTTAAAAATTATTCCAAGTCAGGGTTCAAAAACGAATAAGGTGACGTAAGTTTACCATAGGCATTTCAACTTCCATTTTATTTCATTTACCTACTTATGATTACATTTTTGTCAAGAACTTCTATTTATTTAATGTTAAAAATATGTAGATATAGGTATATATTATAAATATGTTTCACATGTTATTTATTGTTAAAATTATAATAAAACTTCATACTATTATTTTTTGTTTTTATTTATGATCTCCACATTAATAGGATTTTACTAGTGATTTTACAGTTGACAATACAGGCTTGTCCGAGCAGTCGCAAAACCAGTTTACAAACAGTACTTTTGTGAGAAACCAGATAATGTTTCATTGGTATTTATAATGGAGTTATCATAGCAACATATGTGGTCCATCAGAAAAATACTGATTGTTAACTGGTTTTCAGTTGCTTGGAGAAATCTAATATTAAAGTTGCAGAAAATTTACTGTACAACAATTAATTGCAATTCCGTGTTTACGGTAAATTTACTGAACGTCAGTAATTTTACTTACAAAAGTATATATAAAACCGTACACATCGGAAACCTCATTTCATATGAGAAGTAAATTTAAGGTCAAAGTAAAATTACAAACCACATGGTTTGTAATTCCCTTCGATACACGGAGGTTAAAAATGACCGCCGTGCCACACAGTAAAATTACCTTTTCAGTTTTATCAGTGTGTCTATGCAGCATCAGTGATTGTGCTATTATACTGTGAATGTACCTGACGTAGAAATGTCCAACAGCTCTAGTATTGATGGAAAGAGACTAAGAAGGGACACCGTGTGCCTTCTCTAGTTGGAAAATAACAATATTCTTCTTTGGATGCGTTAATTGCATTCCATGTAAAATATTATTGCTTTCATAAAAACATGTTCATATTCAAAAGAAGTAGGTGAATGTTTAAGCCAAGAAAACAACGGTTTTCTTCAATGAATGATATATATTCTTCCGTAGGTATATATAAATCAACCGTTGTTTTGGATTAACAAAACAATTTTTTTTTCAGCTAAAAATGCAAAAGCGACCACTGCGTCGGTCGGACTACGTAGGATGGACTTCCATCAACAATATATAAACATCAGCTGTTTGATCTTTGATATTTCGATCGGTTTCATAACAAAAGTAGATATACTTATAAATAAACAGTATTTTCCATCTCTATTTAACAACAAAAGATACTTTTTTCGTTGTATTTTCAAATGACGCTATATAATAATTTATATTACAGCCTTTAAAGTCAAAACTGGCTGCTTTAGAAACATTTTACGTCCGTAATGGCATATAATAAGAGTGAATTTTTCTCTAAAATTATAATAGGTGATTCTATTGTCGATTTAATGACCTCCAAAGTTGGCGAGCTCGTTCCTTGAACTTAGCAAAAAATAGCTCGTGTAAATTTGAAGCTATCCGGCCGGAGATTGAAATGATTGGTTAGGAGACGAACCTCAATTTTATGTAACAACGTACACATTTTCGCACATCATAAAAGAGATCTGTACACAATGTGTTTGTTATATAACGAATGTTTAATGTCATTAAATTAATTTTCAAACTGGTGGTTAAGAAATAAATTGAATTTAATCGGTTTAAATTTGATTATTTTGCTGAAATCATTGTTCTCTGGTAATTGTTTTTAATCCGCGGGCATATATGAGTCTCTAAATTATAGTATTTGAGGTATCTCGAACGTTCAATGATTGTCTTAACCCTAAAATGCAAATATTATAATGTAATTATCTTCTTGCATGTACAGAGTGTTACGAAAACTAATGGAAAACTCTTAGGAGTAAAATACCTTTATTTTTAAAGTTATGCAAAAATGTTATTTAAAAAAAATATTTAGAAATATTGATGGCATATGCAACGTCAAAGGTGACTATAATTTCATATTTAATGCGCTATTATATTTTTAAACACTTTTTTCAAATAATATTTTTGCATAGGTAGCTTTGGAAATGAATAATAATATACTTTACTCTTATGTCATTTTCATCTTTTTTTGGAACACGCGGTATATCCAATGGCAAATGTTATTAAACGTTCGTATTCGATGGCCTCTAATATTTCTAAATACTTTTTTCAAATAACATTTTTGCATAGCTTTGAACATAAAGATACTTTACCCTTAAGAACTTTTCATAGTTTTGCATTTTAGTTTTAAGATAATCCAGACGTTTTTAAGAAGAATAAAATATTCTGTAATAATAAATTCCAATTTCTGTCCAACTTAAACACAATTTATTTGAAATTCAAGGTATTTTAACAATAAAATAATATTTACGGTTTTTTATATAGAATGTTTTTAAAAGTTTTGATGTAAAATTAAATTAAAGATAATTAAAGATTAATTAAGATATGTTGCAAACTCAATTAATATGAACAATGTATGAACAAAAGCCATATTTTTACTTTATCATACGTAGTATGATAAAGTATTGTAACCTTCACAAAAATTGTTTTGAGATTTTAGCGGAAATATAACTTTTTGGGCCCCCTGAACATATTTGACCAAGGTACAAAAAAATGTCTGTGTGTGTACCCGTTTTTGCGGCGACGATTCCGGAGAAACTACTATCGGGACGAAACTTCATATTTAGAAGTTTCATGACCAAATTTAAAGCTGAAAAGGTTTTTGTTCAAAAGAGTCCAAATGGACTGGTTGTTTCCTCTAAGCATTTTTCAAGAATTTTGCAAACAAGCCGCAATTTCTGTAATTACGTCAAAATAGTTAAATAATAAATTAAAGTAGAGGAAATTTTCTATAATTTATGTCTATGACATTTTTTGGTAAAATTAATAGTTTGGCTGCAGGTGCAGATTCAAATTAAGATCGGCCGTGTCTGCGTTAAAACTAGTTAGCCGGGATTTGACAGATATTTTCATTCTAACGACAGTAGGTAGTGTCAAACGCTGATGTTTTGACTGATGTTTTATTTTAATGCAGACACGACCGATCTCGATCAAATAGAATCTCATGCAGCTATACTATTAATTTTATATATAGTATGATAAAGTCATGTGCCTGGCCACGTCACATTTTTTTTATATTAAACGATTATGAATCCAACACTCCCTAATTCAATTTATTCGCTTATATATTTATGATTATTTTGCTAAAATCGTACTTTTATTCAAACAATTTTGATATAAAACGATTAAAAAAGTTATATACAACTATTCTTTATTTTGTTAAAACAAGCTTTAGTTGTGTTCTTATAGAAACTTAATATGTATGTATTTACATGCGTTTTGATTTATTTTTCTACACACAGAAAAGTCATTATTTGGAACGAGAAAACATAATTTCTTGAATTTATTTACTAGATTCAAATGCATATTTACTTGGATGTAGAAAGTTAGGTATATACAAGAAATGCCACATACTCAATATAAGTAAAATAATTTCTCAGATAAATGCTGTCAACAAATAAATTCTTTCTTTATAAGAATCAATATTGTATTGAAAGAAGTAATTGAATTTTTCGTCCCAAAAATGTTAATTTCTCAAACGAAGTAATAGTAAATCCATCCAAGTGCGTACTTACTTGATCCAAGAAAATATAAGACATTTAATATAATTAAGTATTGTTTACTGAATAAAAACCCACCAATTATTTAACTGAAGTGTTTCTCACTTCTTTCAAGTAATCCCTTTGTCTGGAATTAATATGCGCACCGTGATTTTGTCAAGGCTCGCGCGCCCGCGCGTGGTGCTGGCGCCGAGGAGCCTAACCTAGTACGCAAAACAACAACGAACTACCCGTAGGGGATGTGCCTTGTGATTTATTGGGGATGTGTATTGTGATTTATAGTGTACAATAAACGTTTCAACACGGAATAGTTTGATGTATCGCACGCAACAGTTTAGAACGAGTAAGTAAATATAACATACCTATCTTGTTAATTAGCAATAGAAAACGTATTTGTGCCAAATCTTTAAAATTCTTACATTAAGTAGCTAAAAATATTTACCGGGAATAAAAATATACACTTCATTGAAGACTGTTTACTTACTTCACCAGAGTAACCACTTTCTTAAATCTAGCAATTATTCCAAGAAATAAAATTTCTTGGTTGAAGTCAAGTAATTCTCTCTTCGTTCGAGAGATCACTTTTCTGTGTGTACTTATAGCAGTTTAGAAGCTACTTGTAACTTGTGGAATTCTCTGAATGTTGAGCATAGAGAACAACATAGTATTGTGCAAGAAAATAATAACAATAATCATAATAATGGGAGAAGCATTGCAGAAATCACGTTGGCGCAGACGAAGGTGAAGCAACACCTCGTTAATTGATGTAAATAACATACACAACTAATTAATAATCCATTAGGTATATTGGTGGACTGTCCTTACGAGAAAAAAACACATTTACATTCATATTGAGCTGTATATGTCATCACTATGTGACAATTAAGACAACAGGTAGACATTCCAACATAGAAAATTTCAAAAGAAATGGTCCAATTTCTCATTTATTTTCATACCCGACTGCTTTACAAAATTAAAAACTATTTCACAAAATTTAAAATCTATTTTTGTAGAAATACTGTACGGAAAAACCATGTCGTTCAATACCAGATTATGCTATCTATAGCTTAGTGTAAAGGCAAACCTTTCTGGTAGCCATAAAAAAGGAAATTTGTAATTAATTTCTCTCTTGTTTGTTTTATTTAAGCCAAGTTTTATTTAACAGCTGACATGAGTTAGTTGGATTGCACCGACTGCAGCATATTTTAGCAAAATGTCACTTGCACGTTTTTTTTTTTATTTGAATGCTGTTGCTAACTGTTAACTGCTAACTCTGGTTCTACTGTCGGTCATTTAACAAATTTATTGGTCTGCTCTGCCCACCGTTTTGTATACTCTGATTTATTTATTAGAATGTAGTTTTTTTCTTCTTTTAAATTAGAAATGCTGACATGAATAACATCGTAAATTTTAGTGAAGGTCACAATGGCCTTTTTTCTGTCTCAAATTCAGTTATGTATCACCTTATACACGGTGAGTAGCAAGAGAAGAACTAAATAAGTGTCTTTCCTGAGTGAACTTTTGATCTAAACACATAAACTAGGCGCATAACTCTAAATAGAAATATACAGGGTGAGTCACTAGAGTCGCGGTGGTAGATATAGCAATTATCTTTAGAGATGGAAAAAAATATTTAATACAAAAGTTGTTTGGCATATCATTTTCTACAACGTAAAATTATTTTTATTTATACTGGGTGTTGCATTTAGGCGTAGCAGAAAATAAATTAACTTTTTTAAATAGAATGCCCTGTATATTATAACATATTATGATTGCGAAGAAAATTGTCTTACTAATTGTATCAGGTGATATTGACGTAAAGCTAATAGTTTCCGCAATATTCAATTTTTTATTAAAAAAATGGCTGTTGCAGGCCTTTTCCGAAAACTACGTAATAGTGTCATTTTTGCAGATATTTTCTTACAACTTTGTCAGAAAATAACCAAAACTAATAGGGAGGTGATAGTGCCCAAAGAAATTTGATGCGCTATACAGGTTGTTCCTAGCACCTAATCAATTTTGATATTTTTCAAATGGCTTTTTCTTGAGTTTTTTAAATGGAACGCCCTGTATATTATTTGCTGGTTGCATTTCCCATTAAGTTGCCTTTAATTTATATTAAGTGTGGCATATACATATTTGTACCCGTTTACGTGATATTTGGAATTTAAAGAAAATGTGTAATAAAGTATACCAATACAGTGCTTTAATATTACACCCTGCATAACATGGTTCTTTTTTAATGATTTTTTTTTGTAAAGAGAACATAGAAAGGAAAAAAATACTTTTGTTGAATTAAAAAACTGACAGAATTGCTCAAAATAAATTGAAAAGTACATGGAATTACCATTTAGTTACTCAATATGAAAAATTAATATAATTTGAGACAACTAAAAATTAAATAAAAACAAATAATTAAGAGAAACCACAACTAATAACATTTATTAAACTATTTTTTAAACTTGATAAGCATTAACATAAAACTAGTAAAAAACTATAACAATTAAAGATAAAACAACAAGTAGTTATTGATTTGGTAGGTGTTCCAAATGCCTTCCATTTTGTCTTCTACAAGCATTAATCCGATGGGTAAAAGATCTCAAAGTATTTCTTAACATCTCTCTCTTATTTTCTCTGATGTCAGCAAAAACATTTCTTATTCTAATCTTCATATCGTCTTGTGTGGTAGGTGGTGTCTGGTATACTAATTCCTTAACATGACCCCACAAAAAAAAATCCAACTTATTTAGATCAGGAGATCTTGGCGGCCATAACGTAGGGCCTCCTCTTCCAATCCATTTGTTGGGGTATTGGTTGTTCAAAAATTGTCTTACGTTCAGACTAAAGTGGGGTGGGGCTCCGTCGTGATGGAAAATTAAGTTTTGGCGAATATTAAGCGGCAAATCATCTAAATATTCATGTAGATGGTTGTTAAGAAAATGTAAGTACGTTTGACCATTTACGGAACCCTCAAAAAAGTAAGGCCCTAGCAAATTGGTACCTACTATTCCACCCCATACATTGAGTGATCATCTATGTTGATGGTCCAAAGGCCTGATAACGCGAGGATTTTCTGTTGCATAAAAATGGAAGTTATGTTGGTTAACATACGCATTTTTATGAAACGTAGCTTCATCAGTAAAAAGAACAAAGTCAAAAAAATTTGCTTGTTGTTGAATTTTAGCAGCTGCCCAATTACAAAAATTTAATCTCTTTTCTAAATCGTTTTCGCTCAATTCCTGTACATGTTGCACATGATATGGATGATACTTGTGTCGTCGTATTATTCTGGACACAGATGATTGGGTTATTCCTTGATTTCCTATTTGTCTAGTGCTTGAGTATGGATTTTCTACCACACTAGCAACTACCAGAAATTCATTCTCTTCATGTGTCGCCGCTTTTGTTCTTTTTCTTTTTTTGTAAGTAATAGTACCTGTTGATTCAAAACGTTCCCGAACTCTATTAATTGTTCTTGCATCGGGATGCCGTCTTTCGGGATATCGCTGAGCGTAAATTCTTGAGGCCAGTAGAGCGATTTTGCCGGCTTCTCCATAGATGTCAATAATATTTATCAGTTCCTCTTTAGTATAATTAAAATTCATCGTTAACAGAGATTACAAATGTTGGTTAGCTATATTAAGTCTGTTGACAGCAATAACTACACGTCTGTTATTTGTTTTTGTTTCTATGACAACGAGGTTAAGTAAATCTAAGCTAACTTAAAATATTAGCGTAACTCTGCTATTTAAATGTATCTTTATAAAAATAGCATTTTTAACTTTACCAACATTTATAATTTATTTATATTGTAACAAAATACATGAAAAAAACTAACTCAATTATACAGGGTGTAATATTAAAGCACTGTATTGGTATACTTTATAACACATTTTCTTTAAATTCCAAATATCACGAAAACGGGTACAAATATGTATATGCCACACTTAATATAAATTAAAGGCAACTTAATGGGAAATGCAACCAGCAAATAATGTACAGGGCGTTCCATTTAAAAAACTCAAGAAAAAGCCATTTGAAAAATATCAAAATTGATTAGGTGCTAGGAACACCCTGTATAGCGCATCAAATTTCTTTGGGCACTATCACCTCCCTATTAGTATTGGTTATTTTCTGACAAAGTTGTAAGAAAATATCTGCAAAAATGACACTATTACGTAGTTTTCGGAAAAGGCCTGCAACGGCCATTTTTTTAATAAAAAATTGAATATTGCAGAAACTATTAGCTTTACGTCAATATCACCTGATACAATTAGTAAGACAATTTTCTTCGCAATCATAATATGTTATAATATACAGGGCATTCCATTTAAAAAAGTTAATTTATTTTCTGCTACGCCTAAATGCAACACCCAGTATAAATGAAAATAATTTTACGTTGTAGAAAATGATATGCCAAACAACTTTTGTATTAAATATTTTTTTCCATCTCTAAAGATAATTGCTATATCTACCACCGCGACTCTAGTGACTCACCCTGTATAACTCTATTATCGAAACGAGAGATGGCAGTGTAAGTATTCAATTAAACGAATACTTACCAAATAAAACGTAGAATAAATCGAAATGATCGGTACTCTTGTGACAAAAAAAACAGAAAGAGGTATGTATAGGTAATTACTTATTGAACCACTTCTATTTTTGGATAGTGTACTTTTCTAAATACATATAAGGATTATTATTTAATAGAAATTAAAAAAAATTATCTGTTTTAACCATTGCATAAAATTTGAGATGCCAACATTTATTTTGTAGAACAATAAATGAAGTCAAATTAGACTATCGTTGGAAATACTCGAACTTACTCTAACGCTGAGGAAGAAATTTATGGGGATATTAACTACGATGGCGCACATGAACAATAAAATAAGATGTCGTTTCCAAAATATATTGTGGAAGCAATGGAAAATGTAATAATCATACCGAGAATTTGAAGTTCGAGACTTATACGCATTGACCTGAGAGGGCTGACATGTGCACTCATGACAATCGTACTGAAATAATTATTATTTATTTAGTTTACAATTATCCATTTATTAAATTATTTATTCTTATGAAAGTATTACTGACTCTGTGACATAAATTCATAGTAGCAGTTTACAATGGCTGTTAGTTGTTGCATGAACTATTAGTAGTATTACTACATTTGTGAGATTGTTGAATTTCGACCAACAAGATTGTCGACCAATCTGGATATTTAATATTAATTTATGAATTATTGTCAAGTCACAAATGACAAATTATATTATGCTTAATAACTTTTTAGCTGTTGTCGATCTTTCGAAGTAAGTCAAGATATAGGTATAGGGTGTTTCAATTAAAATTATTAAACTACTTGACATTATTTAGCAACTTGTTCGGGATAAGTCATATTAGAATCGCAAATCAATAATAACTGTCAAAAAGTGCGATTCTTTTACTATCCAAAATTAGTTCCTTTGTTTTATCCTTGTTAGTTACCCCGGAAAGATTTTTTGAAGAATGCTTGTTTTTGATTTTAATTTCACAATATCTCAGAAACAGTTGACAAAAGCCTAATATAAGTTGATGTCAAAACAATTAGGATACAAATCTGAAAACTGCAAGAATATACCTAGTGTTCCATTTAAGCAAACATAAGTTTGTGTTGGTACGTTGTTGTGGGATATTGTGTAAGCATCAATATATTTTCTTGCTGTAGAGTGTATGACTGTCTGCAACTTGTATGTATGGAAAAAACGTAGATTTGATTTCTTAAGCCCATTAATATACTTTGTTTATAGCGTGGGACACCCTGTACATAATATTTTAAAATCAATACCAAAGGACTATACAACCTCCATTATACAACTTTAATTCGACTAATGGTAGAAAATTATGCAGTCATTTTTGGAAAAGTTATAAATATTTTGCTAAACCAGAACACCGAAAACTATATATGCCATGTTCAAATGAAGACACCTCAGTAGTTCGCCTCGGAGCATTCCTGTATGAGTAACCGAACTAATAACCTACAAATTTGTGCATGATAAAAGTTATTCAAACATTTTTTTTTTAAATATAAACATTTTATTTCCGTAGCCAACTAAAATATAAATTTCCTCCAGTCGGTGCTCTACGTAATATTGTCATATCGATGTTTTTCATCTACAATTTTGTTTAGCAGAGAAATGATAAACAATTTTTGTAAAAGTTATAAACATTTTTCTGGAAAAGAGATACATTCGTTCTATAAATTCGAAATTGTGAAATTGCGTTGAAATATTGTTACAATTGTTTAATAGATTAGTCACTATTTAACACTTTGTTGCTGATAACCTCCATACCATGATAATGTGTATCTTTCTCATAAAAGGCAGCATCAAAAGCATGAGGGCAGTTTTCTTGACAGAGAAAATTTGATTTGCGCTCTTTGTACATTTCTAAAATAGTTCAACTTGGTACGTACACACAGAAAAGTGATCTCTCGAACGAAGAGAGAATTACTTGGCTGAAGTAGTTGGTAGGTTCGTATATACGCGAGAGATTATTGACTTCAACCAAGAAATTTTATTTCTTGGAATAATTACTAGATTTAAGAAAGTGGTTACTCTGGTGAAGTAAGTAAACAGTCTTCAATGAAGTGTATATTTTTATTCCCAGTAAACATTTTTAGCTACTTAATGTAAGAATTTAAAGATTTGGCACAAATACGTTTTCTATTGCTAATTAACAAGATAGGTATGTTATATTTACTTACTCGTTCTAAACTGTTGCGTGCGTTACATCAAACTATTCCGTGTTGAAACGTTTATTGTACACTATAAATCACAATACACATCACCAATAAATCACAAGGCACATTCCCTACGACTTCGTTGTTGACGAGTACGACTTGTTGTACTAGGTTAGGATCCGTGGCGCCAGCCCACGCGCGGGCGCGCGAGCCTTGACAAAATCACGGTGCGCATATTTATTCCACAGAAAGGGATTACTTGAAAGAAGTGAGAATCACTTCAGTAAACAATACTTACTTATATTAAATGTCTTATATTTTCTTGGATCAAGTAACTACGTGGATAGATATACTATTGCTTCTTATAAAGAAAGAATTTATTTGTTGACAGCATTTATCTGAGAAATTATTTTACTTATATTGAGTATGTGGCATTTCTTGTATATACCTAACTTTCTACATCCAAGTAAGTATGCATTTGAATCTAGTAAATAAATTCAAGAAATTATGTTTTCTCGATCCAAATAATCACTTTTCTGTGTGTATGGTAAGCCTAATTATAAGTAAACTGAGTAAACTATATCCAATTTTGAAATAAAATATCATAACATTGCCGTGAGAATTTTTTGCAGTGGTTAACACCTATACATATTTATTATACACTATTTATAATACTGTTTACTGGAGGGAAAAAAAATCACAATAACATAATTCAATACATTAATTATGTAACGGCTGTATCGCATTACAGCAACTGTAGAACGCTATCCTTTACACTGGTTTGTTCCCAAGGATTCGAAAACCATTGAGACATGTACCTACTTTGCATGACAATTGGCACGACTATAACGAAGATAGACATTTGACGATAATTTTAACATTACTTATGTCTCTTGTCTCGGATTCGGAGCCGAGTTTCCTGTGTAGAATTTTTAATCGGTTTTGCGAATATTTGAGCAGTTCTTTCGAAAAGGTAAGAGGTGTATCGTAAATAACGATCCAGATTTATCGAGGCTGCTTTGTTAATTATCACATTTTGGCATTTGTAAAGATCACAGTCGGTCATGTTTGGATGCCAACACTGACAAATGAGCACTAGGCACGTATAGGTTATAAAAAATGTACTGTTAAACCGGATTATCGTTGTTGTAGTATTTGTTTAAACAATTACAAATTAGTTAATAAATGTCAGAAAAATGCCATTGTGTATAAAATTGCAGAACTCCGTCATTTTCCATTCGATTTTCAAAACAAAAAATCGCAATTGAAAGAGGTAACACAGACCATTCTAAGGATGTACTGTTCGGTCAGATCCAATAAATAGTCGAAAAGTTATGGACGTTCAAATTCAGAAGTTTCCCATTATTTTCAGATTTTCTGAACTTTAACAACAGTTTGATGACCGGTACTCTTGATTCACATTAACTAGACATTATTTTGTTTGTTTATTACCTTGTTTTATTTAGGACGATGTAGGTCTTTAGTATCACAAAATTTCATATAAAATAACAATCAAACTGATCTATAAGCAGTAAGAAATCAGCTTTAGTGCATGCTTCAGTGCAAATATAAAAAAAAAGTAAAGGAAAAAACACCATCAACATGATCGTATACTACTGCTGGTCACTTATACGCGAAACAGATGATGTATTGTACAAACGACGGAGATCGAGTAAACGTTTTTTCGTTTTGTTGTATTTCTAGTTTTTTTTTTATTTTTCATAAATCACGATAGTAACTCAGCACAGTTCCAATAAACGAGTTAAAGTTTTACTGTTGGTGCAATTTATTTTGAACCCAAATATACCTGGGAATGTAATGAACGTAGACTCTAAAGGTGCTCCTACACGCAGTGCCAATAGGGGCCATCATTGGCCATCGGAGTGCTTCGCGTAGCGGGACCCAACTGTGCCAATGCACATCGCCAATATGTCGACCTTGTCCGCTTTATTTCATTCTGTTTTAGCATTGTACGTACTACCGATGAAAAGTTTAGTTATCTATCTATGTTTTATCATATATACTGCATTATTTATGTTTGTACGTACTTTAAGGACAATGATGATTTATTATTTGCCCAAATGCCTGATTGCGCAAATGTAAAAACATGAAAACTTTTTTTAATATTTTGTAAATTTATTCACAATAATTATGGTTCTTATAAGCATTATATTAATCTTACAGTTAGAATAAATTAACAAGCAATAAAATAATATTCTGAAGCCAATATTGAAGTCGTTATAATGGGTGACCCACGGCATAGGTACGTTTGTTTATTTTTTGTGTTGTTGACGCCGAAGGAATGAACGTTGTGTTAATAGACAGAAAATGCCAATATATGGGATGGTCATGAGGTTAGTATGACTTCCGGGTTTTCCAGAAATGACGTCATCATTAAAATTTTAAAAATGAATTCGCACACAATGGGGAGGCATACGGTATTTAGGTTCTGGGATTGCGGTCAACCTTATTCGCTAGGGTGGGATGGGAAAGGTGAGGGAGGGTGTTGGAGGGAAGCGGGATATGAATCTACACACGATGGGGAGTCATACGGTATAGGGGTCCAAGGACTGCGGTCAACCCTCTTCCCTACAATCTTGACTACAATCAAACAAAGTTGCATTTATATAATTAACAACAATTAACTATTTATTAATTAACAATTTATAGATTAGTTTTAAGCGGCAAATTTAAATAATCTGATGTATTTAATGTATTCAACAAAGTTTAAAAACTATACTGGATGCTTTTCCTTATTTTGATTATCAGAAAAATATCAAAAAGTATAGCTGTTACTAAAAATTTTGGGTTGATAATAAATATACCTGCATAATATACATACACGGAGTTTTAATATCTATAATTAAAACTCCGTGTATGTAAGGGTTCTCAATTTTTCTTTATATCTTATTATAAGTAATTTCAGTTTTACTACATAAATTATATTTTAAATCAAAATTATGAATTCATCGATTTGACTGAAATGAAATATTTATATAAAGAAACGACACGAATTAACAGGGTCCTGCATAAAAATATAGACCACTCAGTGTATCAGATCTTATCCCATCTTATTCCGCATTTGTTGCTTGAAACATAAGGAAAATAAAAAGGGAGATTTTTTTAATGTCACGTGGCAAATATAAAAAACTAAATAATTTTGTTTCCTGTATTGCTTTATATTTGTATTCCTTAATGTATTTAATATTTTCGAACGTACTGTATAAATAATGACTGAAAAACATGTTTAATATTTAACAACCTTATTAAACAGTGTCCTCTTTCGAGGGTTCGTTTTTTTAATTCTAAGCAACAATGCATTGCTTAAAATAATGGGAGCTGCGGCAACAGCAATGATATCGTCTTCACTGTTCATTTTTAATTCTCTACGGGACGCTACGAGCCTTCTACGATACACAGATACCTTGCGCCCAATACCAACGTTGGCCAATGTTGGCGAAGTGAATGCGCGCACTACGCGCAGCGCGTCACATCACCAACGTTGGCGAGACGTTGGCACTGCGTGTAGGAGCTCCTTAATGTACTTAGTAACATATTGTGATAGCCTGGCTGGTAATAACAAAGAGGAAAAGAAAAAAAGCAGTGTCATAATTTTAGAATAACATTGTAAATATAAGTGTTAGTAATGTCTAATTATTGTGTATAAAGACTACTGATTTATTACAGTCGGCCTGTATATTTCTTCTCCGTAGTGTGATGTGTCTAGCCGGTCAATAAAATTTGATAATTCTGTTAAACTTCAACCGATTCTAATAAGCAAACGTGTATTAGACGCAATAATGGGCGTTCAATAAAAAAATAGCAAAAAAATACTACGGATTCAAACAGGTCATCAGATTGTTGTTAAAGTTGCAAAAATCTGAAAAAAATTGGAAACTTCTGAACTGGAACGTCCATAACTTTTCGATTTGTTATTGGACCTGACCGAATAGTACATCTTTATAATGGTCTATGCTTCCTCTTTCATATTTTGGATATCGAATAGAAAATGGCGGAGTTATGAATTTTTATACACGTGCAAGTACCCAAAAACGTTTTTTTTTTTTTTTAAATCTGATGTGGCCAGGCACATGACTCTATCATACTATATATAAAATAAATAGTTTAGCTGCATGTGATTCTATTTGATCGAGATCGGCTATGTCTGCAGTAAAATAAAACTAGTAGAACTAGACAGATATGTCGATTAAAGCTGCGTTCAAATGCGCAAATGAGTTAAAGTGCAAATGACACGTGTTATTGGGTGTAAAAAGTGTGAAGGTGCGTTCCGATTGGTGGTAATGGTGGTAATGACGGTGGTAGCAGACGAAATTATAGTATTTCTCACATGTCGTGATGGTGACACATATTAGTTTGCATGTATATAAACTTGAGTCACTAGCAATTTCTATTGGAAATACTATAATGGCGTCTACTACCACTGCCATTAGCACTGATGAAAGCGCACCTTAGCGGTGTACAATATCCGGACGCAGCTTGTAGTGACAGTAATATTGCCAAAACATTAGCGTTTGACACCACCTACTGTCATTAGATTCATATCTGACATATAATCTGACATATCCTGGCTACTAGTTTTAATGCAGTACTACCGATCTCGATGAAATAGAATTTACTCATGCAGCTAAACTATTGATTGTACCAAAAAATGTCATAGTCATAAATTATTCAGAATTTCCTCTAGTTTAATTTATTATTTAACTATTTCGACGAAATACCAGAAATAGCGGCTTATTTACAAAATCTTTTAAAAATGCTAAGACTAAACCTCCAGTTCCTTGGGACCCCTTTTAGCAGAAAGCTTTTCAGGTCTAAGTTTGGTCATGAAACTTCTAAATATGAAGTTTCATCCCGATACCTTTAGTAGTTTCTCCGGAATCGTCGCCAGAAAAAAAGGTACACACACACACACACACAGACATTTTTTTGTACCTTGGTCAAAAATGTTCAGGGGACCCAAAAAGACATATTTCCGCTAAAATCTCAAAAATTGTTTTTGGCACGATTACAATACTTTACATACTGCGTATGATAAAGTAAAAAGTCGAGATTTTGGGAGTGTTTGGAAAATTTCAGCTACGCCATTATGCTCAGCTTGTAACAGTGTAATTTATGCAAAGAATATAGAAAATTATGGTTGTTGATTTGTACGAGGAATGGGAGATACATAAACATTACGTAAGAACACCAAATCTGCTACTGAACCAGATTGTGGAAACAAACCAATATCGAATGTTTACCAAACTTTTGAAAACTCCCGCCATATAGAGTGCGCCACTGTACGTGAATCATTGACATACTTCACACTGAAACCAAAAACAACGCTTGTCACCACGCTACCTGCACGAGGTGTTTAATAACGTTTTTCATTATTTATTTTGTTTATATAAGTGTTGTGACACCAATATTGTGCTGTCTGCATTTTTTATGTGTCTTTACGGTTCGCAAACTACTGCAGCCTGACTGAAATTTGTTCAACATAACCTATGACACGTTGTAAACCCGCATTGTATTATTTGACGGTAAATACCAATTAATATTTTTATTTGTTTTAATTGTAACGCTCGTTTGAGATATATACTTAACTTTACCATATCGCACATTCCAATGACCATGGAGACATGCATCCCACTATTAGAAAATTATGTCCATTACAATGTATATATTTGTTTAAACAAATGGTATTTGTTTGAACAATTGCAAATTAGTTAATGTATGACCAAAAATGCCAATAATCTAATAATTTCTGCTACATTAGAAAAATATGTGCGTATTATCATTAATTTTTGTTTAAACTAATGGCAATTGCTAATCAGTTAATAAATGATAAAAAAAACGATAATTTTTGGAAGAAATGGAAAATATGTTCGTAATATCGTATATTTTTGTTTAACTAAATGGTAATTGTTCAAACAATTGTAAATTAGGTAATAAATGACAGAAAAACATGTCAATAATCCAGTAATAGTAATTTCTTCCAAAAAATAATAAATCGCGTAACTTTGTAAAATTGCAAATTTGGTGACAATTTTGCTTCATTTTTAGGGTACCTCCTACAGGAGAGAGTGGGGGCGGTGAAAAAAAATAGTGGTTGTGGATTTGATCCTTGGGGAGTTTTGAACAATTTCTGTTAATCTTCCGCAACTTTTTGTGTTAACGTTAACCGATTTTTCTCAAATTTTGGGCTTTTTTTCTTGAAAAGAAACAGATTAATGCACACACAGAGAAATAATAATAATAATAATAAAAATGAAATATACATAGAAATGGTTGTCTATGTTAAAAAAATGACATTCTTTACATAATTTGTTTATTTTAAGTCAACACATACTCGTCATAAGCATATTCTTTTTAATATAAAACAACCTCAATATTTCCTTTAAGAAAACTTGTGTTTTGATTTAAGGAAGACGTTGTTTTGAAAATAATGCGAAGGATGCCGATAGATGGCGCTTTAGTTTCTCGTCGTAAGAGAGGTCTCCTAGAGGGTATATAACCGCATACATGTCTATGCAGCATCAGTGATTGTGCTAGTATACCGTCAATGTACCTGACGTAGAAATGTCCAACAGCTCTAATATTGATGGAAAGAGACTAAGAAGGGACACCGGGTGTCTTCTCTAGTTGGATATTCTTCTTTGGATGCGTTAAATGCATTCCATGTAAAATATTATTGCTTTCTTAATAACATGTTCATATTTAAAAGAAGACGGTGAATCTAAAAAGGTCTCTAAAGATAAAATCTAAAAATGTGAACTGATTAATCTAACTACCCAACCTTTTGATTTAAAAGAACAAATTCTTAAGTCAAATAAGTATAGTGTACAATATAATCTTTCCTCTGTGTACTGACTCATAGAGTACGTAACAATTTAACATCAAAAGAGAGTGAAACTTTACAAGTGGACAACGCGCAAGCGCTTCACAAAACTTGGTTACGAAGCTCGTCTGGGGCGCTTGGGCAGACAGGTGAGGGGTGGACCGACCATCCTGCTTCCCCTTTACCCCTTTCCCATAGAGGTTAATGCCGTCGCACCTGACCTTGGTAGGCCAAACCCCCCACCTGATCGAGCAACGCGCCGACACACACACACACTAAAACTAGTAAAGAAAATGCTTTTAAACTTACCGGCTTTTTCCCTTCAAGATGCACAAAATCAACCATTTATGGTCAACACAGAACACTAAAATCTATCTTCTTAATTCTTTTCTGGAGCTTCATGGTCAAAGGAAATAACCAACAGGAAATAGGTAATGCCGCTGGTGCTGCTGTTGGTTTTTTTTCTTTTTTTTTGTCATGGTGTTGGTTTCTTTCGTCTCGCGTCAACAGGTGTAATCTTTGCGATGTCTGGTGGTCAACTGGGCAGGTACATGTCTGCTCGCGACGGCTTGAAAGACCGAGGGTGGGGCGCATCGTATAGACCCGGCGAAGAATGAAAATAAAAGCAGTTAAAAGTCAACTGGTTTCGAAGAGCTCCGGGCTCACTCTGGTTGGTCGGTTCGCTCCTTTGTATCGGCGTGTTGGATGACCTCGACTGCGCCACCGGCGTACCGTGGCTCTTTGTAATTACTCTCCGTGTCTTCTCTATACTTCTTCTTCTTCTGGTGGCGTGGTGGATACCTAAAGCCCCTACTACCACCTGTCGTCCTCTTCGTCTTCGTCTTCACCTTCTTCTTCGTCTTCGTCTTCTTCTTCTTATTGGTGATGGAAGCGGCGCCTGGGAGCTTGCCTTCCTTCATAGGAAGAACGATTTGATGTCTATACACTGAAAATGTGGAATTCTGAAGAGCTGTAGACCTGTAGGTAGCTTAGATTTGTTGGTAAATCAATTCGGTGGATTCACTGACCGTTGGTTGTCGTTTTAGACGTTGTTCTGCGTGGAGACCCGATCGATGGATCAGGACACAAACCCGAGACTGTATAGGATGTATATCTAAGAGATCCGACCTTGAAACGGGGTTTCTAAAACTCTTACCAAGAGAAGTTAGCGGCGAAACTTCGATTAAAAAGATTAAAAGATTAAATTCCGTTCTCTGAGTATAACCAGAATTATTAGCTAAGAATATAGGGTGGTTACTTTTACGCCAACTTGTATAAACAAACTCGAAGACATCGAGATTGCTCAAAATCACTCCTACGTCACTCTTCTTGGAAATATTTACCGATTGGATTGTTTGTACGTTTATGTGGAGTAAGGTACCAAATAATTAATAAATGCACGTCAAGATGTGTTAATGGAGTTACCTTAGACCACTATGCTGACTTCATATGCGTACAAGCTATAAGATACAGAAAATAATTAATATATAACTTCCTGCATGTAATCCTCATACATCAATAGTTAAAGAACTATTTGCTGATTCGTATAATATTTTTAATGATGAATTGAATAGCAAACCGTGCAGGAAATCGTACATAATTGAATCGGTGGAAGAGCAGAATAAGTCCGAAATTTGACATTTTAAACTAAGAGAGCTATTTTATATAAAATGTCTCGATCTTTTCGAAAATATGAAAAAAATAATCATATATATATATATATATATATATATATATATATATATATATATATATATATATATATATATATATATATATATATATATATTATCAGTACTGCTGTAGAAGCACCGTACTTCACGCAATGACTGGAAGAACAGAATAAGTCCAGGACATACTCTGTTTTTCCACTTATTGCATGGAGCACGGTTGTTTTTAACAGATGACGTCATAGACATTTTTTTAAAATCACAACCCTATTTTTTTAATGAATTTTACAGATCTGCTAATTGTCTTAATGGTAGCATAATATTTTTATGGCCTTACATAAGAAAATTTTCGAGAAGGAGACAATTGGAGGTTATGAAATAAAAGTGACAAAATCTCCGGAACGGCTCGGCAGAATTTAACGAAATTTTGTGATTAAGTATTTTGCAACCGCGTGAAGTCACTGGCGTGATGCAACGTTTACAGTTTCTGAGATATAACCTCAAACTTTAGAATTTGAAATAGAACACCCTGTATATTTTGGCATTTTCTGTTACAGTCTTCCATTGCTTATTCAATGTTACTAAGCTTGGTTACAGTATTATATCAAAATAATCTAGAAATTAACAAAAACCTTTATTACTTAACTCTGAAAATTAACAAAGAAAAAATTGATAACAAAAAATAACAACAACAAAAGATAAGCGGATCAAATTTAAGCCAATGTGTTCTTGTCAATGGTTGAGAATCCTCATAAACCAACTAGAGTAGTTGCAGTAGAAATTATAATAATGTTTTCTTATCAATTTTTTTCTTTTTTAATGTTTAGACCTAAGTAATAAAGGTTTTTCTTTAATTTCTAGATGTTTCTGATATAATAATGAAGACTGTAACAGAAAAAGTCAAAATATACAGGGTGTTCTATTTCAAATTCAAAAGTTTGAGGTCATATCTCAGAAACAGTAAACGTTGCTGCAACGATAGTAACGCCAGTGACTTGGTTGCCAACTACTAAAATTCTTTAAATTCGGTGGAGCCGTTACGGAGATTTTGTCACTTTTATTTCTTAACCTTCAATCGCCTCTTTCTCAAAAATTTTCTTATGTAAGGCCATAAAAAATATTATACTACAACTAAGACAATTAAAAGGTCTGTCAAATTCATTAAAAAAAATAGGGTTGTCGTTTAAAAAAAAAGTGGATGACGTCATCTGTTAAAAACAATTAACGGTAAAAAATTAATTTGATATCATAAAGTGAATTTTGATAACTATAAATCGATGTGTTCGAGAATTTTTTAAAATAGCAAGTCGTTCTTGAGATTTTGTCATGTTTCCATACTTTACGCGCTCACTGTATAGATGGCTACACCACCCATACTTTCAAACTATCAAAAGAAACTAGAAATTGTCCCACACAAAACTACCATACAAGAACCCAATACATATAAACTACCTAAAAATTGCTAACTTAAGAAAATTGATGCACTATTTAGAAGGAGAAGATCTTGAATTTTATTACCATATTACTTCTTGGGAAATATCAAATCATGATGAAGACTAATGACAAGTGTAATAATGTTTCTTTTTTTGTTTCTCTTGTTAGTTTTAATTTTGTTTCTAATATTAAACATGTTGATCGTTTCGGCTTTATGCATTTTTATTTACCACTAGTGCTAATAGCATAATTTTTTTCAACAAATAAGAGATTATTATCGATAAGCATGTCGTTGACTGGAAGAACAGAACAAATGCATCCGATGTTTTATCTAATAAATTGCTTATTTATTATTGCCTGTTGAACCAAAATTTACTTCCAGAACAACTGCAAATGAAATTTAGTACAACTTTTCTGTGCTTACCAAATTTGTAAAGTACACATAATTGAATCGCCGAGTTCGAAAACTACATGTCCATTGGATTTGCTGTGGAGTTATACTGTTTTCGAACTCGGCGATTCAATAGGGTATTTGACTATTATTGGAAAACCATCTTAGTGTGTTTATTCCTTCAGTCTACGTTGTAAATGCATTATTTTTCGTAATTATTTCCTTAATATTTCATAAAAATCAGCGTTAAAAATTGAACCACAAAAAGTCCCGCCAAAACGATACTTTCTGTTGTGTGACGTCACCCGATAGTACATGTCAAATCGGCCCATATGGTCTGTCAGCATCGGCATCGTCGCCGTTTGGTAATTGTGTTGTATGATGTGTTGTTTTCACAGTTTCTACATAAAAATGGGTTATAAATGGTGTATAAATCCACAATGCAGAAATACGTCAAGAAAAACTCCGGATAAACTATTTGTAGCTGTTCCGCAAGATTTGAAACTGCGAAGAAAGTGGTTGGCTCGTAGAAATCCAAATGAAATAAATAGCGGCCAATACAAGTGTTTTTTGTTGTGGAGATTACTTCGCCATAAGTAAAACTGACTAGAATAAGGTATCTATCGTATTTTCGAACCGGGTATTATCTGATCTGACAGCTTAAGGTTAGGGCTATCCTAACCGACAAAGTTATGCTTACATGGCACTTTAGTGCTATTAAATTCAAACGGGAGAAGCGTAAGAGCGCGTTCGGATAACCCGGTATTGTACGGTGAGAGTGACGCGCTGCATAATAGGCGGACTAACGTCATACGGCCTTTATCTGCATAAAAGAGAGAGACAGCCGACCCAGATTATCTAAGCATTGCTCTCCCCATACCCTACCCTGACAAACCGAACGCGCTTTAAGCGTACTAACGAATGACGTCCCTGAAGACTGAGGCAATTACGGAGCGTTTTCAATCACGTGATAGGACGTGAATAAAATTCATATTTAGTTTTGGTTTTTAATAGAAATAAAGCATATTTTTTTGAAAAGTAATAACAAATAGTTTTCTTAAGAGTTTTAGAAACCCAGTTTCTAGGTCGGCTCTCCGCTATTGATGAATTTTGTATTTTGGTATTCTAAATCTTTGTAGGACTGAGACAGCTTTGAAAAATGTCTTTGTCAGTAAGAAATTTTATTTAAGTCAAAGAAATATTTAGATTATTTAATATCTATTAAATAAATGTGTTTTGCCGACAAAAAACAAATGGTGGAACAAAAAGGTAGAAGGAAGACGTTAGTTTTGTTTTTACATTGAAATAAGTAAAGCATACCTCATCAAACAAATGAATATCTCTTATGCGGGATCTCATTTCTTCGTCGCTGTTACGTTGACTTATTAGGAACGACTATCGACGGACAGCCTAACGAGTCTAACGAGCCTAAACCAGATCTATAAGCGATACGACCGTCCAGCCCGATCAGGCTAATCTGCTAGAAAATAATAATTATCGTGTCATAGTCGCGGCACCGCGGTGCTAACGCACTGTTAACGGTCCCTGAGAGCGCGACCACGGTACGATCAGCGCGCCAGGGTACCACAAAAACTTGCCTAGACTCGAAGAGTCCAAGAACGTTTCGATCGCAGTCGTATACCTTGAACAGGGGCGGAATAGTGGACGTCTATCTAAGAAAAAAAAATAAAAAAAAAATTTCGACTGCGCCAGTTGTATTTTTTTTTTCGACTGCGCCAGTTGCAATTTTTGTATCGCTGTGAAGCGATGTATAGATAGATAGATGGTACGCTACTGTTTGGTGAGTCGTAAAGTATCGAGGAGAGTGAACAAGACAGATATCGTGTTGGTATTGGAAGACATCTGTTCTGAGAAATGTACGAGGCGAGTAAAACTGCCATAGTGTGGAGGTCGGGTGCGATGTTTGAGATGCAAGGAGAAGGCGAGAAAGATGCCCGGTCGGTACTGTACGGGTACCGGCGCGCTTAGCAATTAAACGACCGGTCGCGAACCGCCAGAAGAGCAATTAATTAGCCATAAAACCTTTTCCGAACGGATGCTGGAATCCTGAATTGCGATTCAAGGAGCGACGAACCGCGCGCGGCGTCCTAGCCGCTCGGAAAATGCGTACGCAGGACCGGCTCTGCCAATTTATTTATTTTTTCATATTAATACGCTCAAGTACTGGGGTTATTAAGTTTTAAACCTTTAGAGGAAATGACATTAGGAACCAAGAATAGTGACGTCTATCTTACAGACCGATGGCTCATCTATGCAGTTAAAAAATTTCTGCATAGACCAGCCATTGACCGGTGGCTCATCTAGGCAGCTAAGTGCAGTTCTGCATAAATGAGCCACTGACCGGTGGGTCATCTATGCAGCTAAGTGCAGTTCTGCATAAATGAGCCCCTGACCGGTGGCTCATCTACGCAGCAGGTGCATAAATGAGTCAGTTTTTTGTTTTAATAGTAATCACTCTCTATACAGGGTGAGTCATTAGTATCCCGGCGGTCGATAGTCATCAAATCGTTTGAGAAAGAAAAAAATGTTTTATACAAGAGTTGTTTGACTCATTAGTTTCTATAACGTAAAATTATTTTCATTTATACAGGTTGTTGCATTTACGCGTGACGGAAAGTCTGTAAATTTTTTTAAATGGATCGGCCTGTATATCACACCATATTATGAATACTAAGGAAGTTGTCTTTCCAACTGTGTAAGTTGTACCTGTGTAAAGTAAATAGTTTCTGAGTTATTCAATTGTTTGTAAAAACATTGGCAATTGCAGGCCTTTCTTAAAAACTACGTTATTACTACATTTTTGCAGATATTGTCCTTAAAATTTTGTCACATATTAACTAAACCCATAGCTAGATGCTGATGTCTTGAAAAATTAGATAGGCTACACAGGGTGATCGTATCATGCACAAGTTTTTAAACATTTTTAAATGGCTTTTTCTTGAGATTTTTAAATGGAACAGCCTGTATATTATTTGCTAACTGAAATGTCCCTTAAGTTCTTTGTAATTTATATTCACTATATCGTATATCTATTTTTACTAGTTTTTGTTATTTTTGGAATTTAAAGAGTAGTATGCTATTTAGTATCGTAATATTGCTCTGTATACAGTGTACTGGGTAGTATGATGTAAAATATTTAAAGGGTTATACAGAGTTATTATAAATGATTGTGGTCGAAGTAGGCCATGCCCATGGTAATAAATTTTTGCCGCTATACACAAACAACTGTCAAACTTGAAATAGGTTGTGCAACCAATTTAACTTTTGCGTGTAGAATAGTGGAATACAATTTAAACAGCGGCAACCAGAAATCTTTACATTTGAGATAATGGCCTACTTCGACTACAATCATTTATAATGACCCTTTAGAAGAAGCCATTTAGAACCTATTTAACTAGATTTATTCATATAAAAAGTATTACGGTTATCAAGGTATTACACCATTTTATAAGTATGTTTTGCAATTTTTATAAACTTACAGCGAGCGAACCTGAAGACCTAGTAACTTCAGTTGGGCTCCGAAGTAAACCAGAAACAGTGTAATTTTACGGGACTATCAGGGACTATCGTGATGACTTGCATTACAGAATTGCATTACATTTTCGTTAAATTGCAAATATTACAAAAAATAGTAACATTTGGTGTATGACATACTAGATGTAAATTGGAGCGAAATAAAGGGTTGTTACAGCCAACACATTATACAGGGCGTGCCATTTAAAAAAAAATCGAGGAAAAGCAATTTAAAAAACATAAAAATTTACTAAGTTCAATGAACAGCCTGTATAGTGTATCTAATATTTTTGGATACTATCGTCTACCTACTGGCTTTTACTATTGTCTCACAGAGTTTAAAGGCAAAATCAGCAAATTGGTCATTTTTACATAGTTATTAAAAAGATCCTGCAACGGTACACCCTGTACATGCTAACAGTGTTAGTTGAATAATTATTTAGTACAGCAATAGTTCATGTTCTTACGTCAGGTTATTGGCTTATCGTTAGACTACTAAGTACACAAGCTTCTTTCTATCAAACAACCAATACTACTTATATGGGAAGTAGAAAAAGATATATTTTTGTAGTATGTATATATACGAGGTCGTGAGCTGTGGTCGTTAACTTTTACTTCATTTTATTTTACGACTCGCAACATATTGTCTGATATTTTTCACGGCTGGCATTTGATTAATTATCAAACAGCCTGGCTACTGTTATGTAGCGCCATAAAAATGATACATTATAACGCGACAAAGGTCGACAAAGTGATAGTGGCAATAATGTTTAATAGAAACAGCTGTTCGTGGTTACATTCGACTTGATTGTTTATATTAAACTTCATTGTGTTATAATTTATAACTTATAAATGTGTAACAAAAAATTCACAAAACTCCTTGTTGTTTTCTTGCATCAAACTAGATATAACCCTTTGAGAGTTACCACACACAGAAAAGTGATTATTTGGAACGAGAAAACATAATTTCTTGAATTTATTTACTAGATTCAAATGCATATTTACTTGGATGTAGAAAGTTAGGTATATACAAGAAATGCCACATACTCAATATAAGTAAAATAATTTCTCAGATAAATGCTGCCAACAAATAAATTCTTTCTTTATAAGAACCAATATTGTATTGAAAGAAGTAATTGAATTTTTCGTCCCAAAAATGTTAATTTCTCAAACGAAGTAATAGTGAATCCACCCAAGTGCGTAGTTACTTGATCCAAGAAAATATAAGACATTTAATATAAGTAAGTATTGTTTACTGAATAAAAACCCACCAATTATTTAACTGAAGTGATTCTCACTTTTTTCAAGTAATCCCTTTCTCTGGAATAAATATGCGCACCGTGATTTTGTCAAGACTCGCGCGCCCGCGCGTGGTACTGGCAAAGGAGGTCAAAGGAGCCTAACCTAGTACGCAAAACAACAACGAACTACCCGTAGGGGATATGCCTTGTGATTTATTGGGGATGTGTACTGTGATTTATAGTGTACAATAAACGTTTCAACACGGAATAGTTTGATGTAACGCACGCAACAGTTTAGAACGAGTAAGTAAATATAACATACCTATCTTGTTAATTAGCAATAGAAAACGTATTTGTGCCAAATCTTTAAAATTCTTACATTAAGTAGCTAAAAATATTTACCGAGAATAAAAATATACACTTCATTGAAGACTGTTTACTTACTTCACCAGAGTAACCACTTTCTTAAATCTAGTAATTATTCCAAGAAATAAAATTTCTTGGTTGATGTCAATAATCTCTCGCGTATATACGAACCTACCAACTACTTCAGCCAAGTAATTCTCTCTTCGTTCGAGGGATCACTTTCCTGTGTGCAGTAAATCGAGCCCGCATCTTGGCTTCCTTCTTAAGATGGAAAGTGTCGCGGAGACGGCAAAAAGAGCAAAAACGTTGCTAGTAGCGACGCTCCTCTCGTCATGGTTGTACAGACGATGGAGCAAAGAGCATCTCCACGCAACAGAGGCCCTATTGGCCTCTCGCTTGTTTCGCATGGCAACAGAGTTGCATTACTACTTTCATACCTTCATAATTCGCTTTTAAAACTTCTTGCGCGGTTCTGCCGACCGCAGAATTGCCATTTCCCGCCAAAGTGGTACGGACAGAGATGCAGCAAAAGTCTTTTGTAGTCGCTAGCCTTTTTGCGTGCACTACAATAGTTCAGTGGATATAAAACGAACTTTGTTGCGTCCTGTATAATAGGGTATTTGACTGTATTAAAAATATGGCTTGCATTATAGTCATCCTAATAGATTGCAGTTTAAGAAAACTATTTGTTATTACATTTCAAAAAAAATATGCATTATTTCTATTAAAAACCATAATTAAAATTGAATTTTATTCACGTCCTATCACGTGATTGAAAACGCTCTGTAATTGGCTCAGTCTCCAGTGACGTCATTCGTTAGTACGCTTAGAGCGCGTTCGGTTTGTCAGGGTAGGGTATGGAGAGAGCAATGCTCAGATAACCTGGGTCGGCTGTCTCTCTCTTATATGCAGATAAACTCCGTATGACGTTAGTCCGCCTATTATGCAGCTCGTCACTCTCACCGTACAACACCGGGTTATCCGAACGCGCTCTTATGCTTCTCCCGTTTGAATTTAGTAGCACTGAAGTGCCATGTAAGCATAACTTTGTAGGTTAGGATAGCCCTAACCTTAAGCTGTCAGATCAGATAATACCTGGTTCGAAAATACGATAGATAGCTTATTCTAGTCAGTTTTACTTATGTCGAAGTAATCTTCACAACAAAAAAACACTTGTATTGGCCGCTATTTATTTCATTTGGATTTCTACGAGCCAACCACTTTCTTCGCAGTTTCAAATATTGCGGAACAACTACAAATAGTTTATCTGGAGTTTTTCTTGACGTATTTCTGCATTTTAGATTTATACACCATTTATAACCCATTTTTATGTACAAATTGTGAAAACAACACATCATACAACACAATTACCAAACGGGGACGATGCCGATGCTGACAGACCATATGGGCCGATTTGACATATACTATCGGGTGACGTCACACAACAGAAAGTATCGTTTTGGCGGGACTTTTTGTGATTCAATTTTTAACGCTGATTTTTATGAAATATTGAGGAAATAATTACGAAAAATAATGCATTTACAATGTAGAGTGAAGGGATAAACACACTAAGATGGTTTTCCAATAATAGTCAAATACCCTATTACGTGATTAGTTAGGTAATAAAAACGAAAATTAGACACAAATCTTTATAATAAACCTACAAAAATACAGTTCAAGGAGAAAGTGTACTATTATAGTTTCCATTTCTTTTGAGCGAGCATTTCTTTTAAGACTCTTCTTAGTATTTTTCCGCTGGCGTTTTTCGGTATTTGGTCTATGAATTTGACACCGCCTCGCAGACGTTTTTGATGTGAAACATTACCTGGAAAAAGATACACAAATGAAGCACCTAATATTATTTATAAATTATGATAATTATTACTAAAATCTTACCTGATACGTATTCTATAAGTTCTTCTTCAGTTAAATCATCAGCGTTGGCTTGTTTGACAACGAAAGCCATTGGTAGTTCACCAGCTGCCTCATCAGGGATACCAATCACACCAACATCTTGGACTTTTGAATGTTTCAGTAACAAACTTTCTAGTTCAGCCGGTGCTACCTGAAAAGTATTCGTGTCTCCTGAATAAGTTATAAAAAAACAAAATTAACGAAGTTTGGATTGGGATATATACAAAATAGTTAGAAATTAGTATGTATTCAAAATTAATTAAAAATAGCTAAAAATGAATATTGAGCAAATATTTTACACTAGAATGAAAACAATTCAGAGAAAACATGAAAAATTCTAGAAACTATAATGGATACAAATAAGCCCATGAAAATTAAGAATCAATCAGATAAATAGCTCAATTTTACCACCATCATCAACCAAATTCCAAATAAATTAGTGTTCAATACTTTTATTCTATAAGAAAATCAAACATCACCTATCGTGGAACAATTTCTAACAGATTGAGTTAATGAGTCACTAAATACAGGAATGGTACCTGGCTTTTCGAAAGTAAGCACCGTTATACCAATACAAAAAATCTGATGTGGTCCGGCACATGACTTTATCATACTATATATAAAATTAATAGTAGACGTTGACCATTATATACAAAATACCTAGACCACTATATCAAAGTATACTAAATTTGCTATAAAAGGCACCCTTAAGTGTATTTTTTGGTTGAATGGTTTGACCGCTCGAGCGCGCTGAAACAAGGCCAAATTTTCCTACTTTACGTGATGTGCGTGTAATTACAAAAAAGCTTAGATTCTGATAAAACTACATTAAATTATCTGGAAATTGCATTTTGGCCAAACTGTGTAGCTGCTAAAGCGCTTTGAAATTTTATGTCACATTACGCGAAACCGCGATAACAAGAGCCCTTCACCAAAAATTCAGTAGAGACCTATATTATTACTATTTATTTATTAACTATATATTTGCTCTTTTTAATAATTAATACTTAGATAATGTATTATGTGATTTTTATTTTTTTTATAAACATTCGGGCTCTTGACTTTGCGGCTTCCCTTAGAGTGATATGACATAATACAGTAGAGCGTCGATAATCCGAACCTCGGTAATCCGAACGTTCGCTAATCCATACATTCAAAAAATAATAATAAAATAAATCACCAAGTAACCTAGGGAAAAGCCATTTTTGTCGGTTCCTGTTTACAGAAAAATGTTGCTGTTGTTTTAAATTTATATTAATTATCCGAATTACTTTCGGTCCTAATTAGTTAAATGAATAATAAATAAATCATATATAGGTCATAAATAAATAATAAAGAAATCCTTTAGATATCCCCTTGATATCTCTTCGATATCCCTTCGATATCTCTTCGTTATCCCTTCGATATGTCTTCGATATCCTTAGATTTTTACTTTTTGACATTCCTATAGTTTAAGAAGAGCGGGATCGAATGGTGTTGGTTTTATTAAGATTTAACTTCTATCCAATACTCGTAGTTTCTAGTATTTAGCTGCAATATTTGATAATCCGAACAATTTGATAATCCGAATCACCTTCGGTCCCAATTAGTTCGGATTATCGACGCTCTACTGTATATCAACCCAATTTCGCGGCTACACGGTTTGGCCAAAATAAGTGATTAAGATGTGCAATTTGTAGGGAAATGAATGTAGTTTTAGCACAATCAGCCTTTTTAACTAACTTAAAAACTGGGTTTTACATAAAGTAGGAAAATTGTCCCTTCTTTCAGCGCGCTCTAGCGGCCAAACAGTTCAACCAAAAATGCATTTGAGGAGTGTTCTTATAGGAGATTTAATGTACTTTATTTTTGTATGGAATGGTCTAACTCGAAAAGTGCATAGTTTTATCACTTTTTCGCAAAAAACTGGAAAATGGTCGAAAGTGTTAGTTTTTTTTACGATTTTCGTTGGGAAGTTTTATTTTGGAAAAATGGTAACTTTTCCTTTTTAAAATAGAATACCCTCAAAATTTTAACATTTATACTAATTTAAAAACTAATTCTTAGAATAATTTGTAGAATTATTGTTTATAAACCGCATCATTTTTAGTTATAAGCTTTTAATCAAAATTGGTCAAAATTACACCTAAATGATTCTTAACACCTAAAATATCTCAAAGAATTTTTCAAAAAATTTTTTTTTTTATTTTAGACAAGCTATCGTCTGAATATATTTTTCATTTTAATTTTTCTAACGGAAAAGCCTGTATATTTTCCATTTTTTAATTCTAAAAGTTTTTTGTAGGAATCTTTTTACTTAAAGTGGAGGAAATTTTGCATAATTTATGTCTATGACATTTTTTGGTAAAATTAATAGTTTAGCTGTATGCGCAAATTCTATTTGATCGAAATCGTGTCTGCATTAAAACTAGTTAGCCAGGATTTGACAGATATTTTCATTCTAATGTCAGTAGGTAGTGTCAAGCGTTGATTTTATGACAATACCTACTGTCAATAGTATCAAAATATCTGTCAAATCCTGGCTAACTAGTTTTATTGCATTGCAGACACGACCGATCTCGATCGAATAGAATCTCATGCAACTAAACTATTAATTTTATATATTCTATGATAAAGTCATGTGCCTGGCCACATCAGATTTTTTTATAACATGCATCATCTTTGAGTTATGAGCAATTAACTGGTAAAAAAGGGATAAAAAACAAAATAAATCAAGAAAAAATAAGAAAACAATGAAATAGAATGAAATAAAATGTTTAAACTGCCAAATTAAAATATGTGGGATATATTGTTAATTTGAAGTTCAGGAGTTTTGACTAATTGCTTAAACAAAGAAATGATGCATTTTATTAAAAAATGTTTTCTACAAAAAATGTAAGTATTAATCCTAGAGTTAGTTACCAAATTTCCGGAATAAAATGATAAAATTAAAAAAATATTTAAACGATATTTAAACGGGTTTATATATTGGGTAATTTTAAGTAGTGGATAACTCTAGTACTCAGGAAAAAATGTAATGTTACTCACTTGAAAACCTTTAAACTTGATTAACTCCTTAAGTCTATCAACAATGAAGAAGTGTCCTTCGTCATCATAATACCCTAAATCCCCAGTCCTTAGGAATCCATCGTCCAAAAAAATTTCTTTGTCGGCTTGAGGATTCTTATAATAGCCTGCCATCACCAAATCCCCTTTGAGTATAATTTCTCCCACCTGATTCCGGCCAAGGAGCTCACCAGATTCTGGATCCCTGACAGCAGCCATCATCCCAGGAACCAGAACTCCCGAAGAACCCTTCTTGTACATGTTAGCAGGCACACAAGTGACATTCAACGTGGTCTCAGTCATCCCATAAACTTGCCTGATGTATTTCAAATTTAACCTGCCCATCAGTCGCTTCTCAGTATCCTCGCTGACTGGTGCAGCACCAGCAATAATCTCCTCTACACTGGACAAGTCGTACTTGTCTACCAATGGGTGCTTGGCCAGAAACACAAGCAAGGAAGGAACGATGCTCAGAAGTTTTACTCTGTACTTCTGAATGGAGGCCAAGAAGTGGTTCTCGTCGAATTTCCAGAACACCCTGATGGTCAAGCCTAGGAGTAAAGCTCCGCTGTAGCTGATCATGCCAGAGGCGTGGAAGAATGGCAGGAGAGCGAATGTTTCGTCGGTCATGTTGAAATATTTGAATCTTGGGTCGGTGTTGTGGACGATTCTGGATAGGCAGTTCTTATGGGTGACCATGACGCCTTTTGGTAGACCAGTGGTTCCGGAGGAGAATAAGATCAGAGCGATGGTTTTGGCGGTGTCCAGGTTGACCAGAGGTGCTTGAATCCAATCGATGCTTTTCGGGCAGAATTTCTGGATGAACGTTTCGAAATTGTCGACTCCTTCGGATATTTCTTGAAAATCCATGACGACGATCTGTTTTAAGAAGCTGAATTTGCTTCTGATCTTCAAGAATTGCTGGTAGTTCCTCTTGGAGCAGAACAGAATTGTTGGTGTTGTCAGTGTTAACGCATGGGTTAGCTCGCCTGGGGTTTTATAATTTATTAGTTTACGTGATGATCTTAGGGTTGCCAACTGTTCAAAGCCAAAGTACCGGCCAATGATGGTCTATTTTGTAGGTTCTTTTAATGTTAAAAAATTAAAAAATGTGCCTTTACTGTTGAATATTTAGTTTTCGGGACTTTGAAAAGAAATTTATCAATATTAATGTCATCAAAAGAGATAGGGTATAAAACAATAAAAAAGGGTGCGATTTAAGCGTGCATTATTTAAATCGATGTTTTTTTTTATTAATTAACAGCACATAGATACTTGTGTATAACACCTAGTCTGATGACTATCTAGCTAATTAATCTAACCTAAATGGCTACATATAAAAAGTGTTCCCCATTGGTGTAACTTAAATTTAGTTTGGATGCTGACGCTTTAAACTTCACACACTGCACGTTGCTCTGCTTTGTTCACCTATCACTCACATAACACCGTGCTCTGCTTTTTTAACATCACTTCACCAACTCAAAAGGTTTAGTTCTTTTGAGTCTTCGCACACTGTCACAATTGTCAAGAAGCTGGATTGCCTCAACATTCGTGTGCTGGAGAAGTCTGTTCTGATGATTCTCTGCAAACTTTCCAATTTCGTTGGCTACTAACTCCATCTCCAGATCCCTGTGGAGATTTCTGTTTCTTATATACCAAGGTGCACTCACGATGTTTCTTAGCACCTTATTTTGGAAGCGTTGAATGATGGCGATATTGCTTGGCTTAGTGCAGCCCCACAGTTGGATACCATAGGTCCACACAGGTTTAAGTATCTGCTTGTAAAGTAGGAGTTTATTATATGTCGACAAAGCCGACTTCCTACCAATAAGCCAGTAGATTTTCTTGTATCTTATGCCCAATTCTTCTCGTTTCTTTTTAACGTGTGCTTTCCAGCGAAGCTTGGTGTCCAGCGTCATACCGAGGTATTTTGCGGTGTTCGAGTAGGGTACGGTGGTGTTATTTATTTTCACTGGAACGTGTTGTATTCGCTTATTGGTAAAATTTATGTGAACGGATTTGGTTTCGTTCAATGCAATGAGCCATCGTTGCATCCAATCACTAATATTGTTGACAGCATACTGCAGTTTTAGCGTTGCTCCTTCAAAATTTGTATCTATCGTCGTGATAGCAGTGTCATCAGCAAAAGTGGC
Organism: Aphodius sticticus; assembly: GCA_963966075.1. Taxonomy (NCBI): domain Eukaryota; kingdom Metazoa; phylum Arthropoda; class Insecta; order Coleoptera; family Scarabaeidae; genus Aphodius; species Aphodius sticticus. Next base: position 46,567,038 of record OZ014511.1, on the reverse strand, counting down.
AACGGTAACACCATCTGGTTGCGGAAGATCATGTGTACACTACCTTGTGGAACTCCAGCTTTAATACTTTTGAGAGTTGAGTACTCATTATCTTGCTTTATACGGAAGTGTCTGTTAGAAAGGTATGATTTTAATCAGGGTTCGGAAATATTCATTTATGAACGTTCGCGTACGTACATTTATGATTTTACACGTGAACGTGAACGTTTCAATATTCTCCGATGCGTTCTCGTTCGCGAACGAGAAGCATAAAACAAGTCCAGATCGTTCGCGTTCGCGTATGTTAGGTAGCAAAAATGTCTGCTGTTGTTCGTACGCGTGTGTATTGGTGAGTCACACAGCGTGCGTTCTTATATGTAGCTATCAGTTGCATCGATACGTTCGCGAACGGTCACTGCTGTCGTTCGCGTTCATAGGTGAATGTAACTGCTGCGTCAAACATTCGCGGAAAGTTGGTGTGGTTCTATTCTATCTTCCATGCGTTTCAGATTTATAAAAAAAGTTGCGGGAGATTATCAGAAATTGTTCAGAACTCTCCAAGGATCAAATCCATAACCACTGCCCCCACCCTCCCCTGCAGTACCCTAAAAATCAGGCAAAATTTTCCCCAAATTTACAGTTTTACAAAGTTACGTCATTTCATTATTTCTTTTTGCAGAAATTACTATTATTGGATTATTGACATATTTTTTGTCATTTATAAACTAATTTAAAATTGTTTAAACAATTACTTTCTGTTTAAACAAAAATATACGATGTTACGAACATACTTTTCCTTTTTTTGCAAAAATTATTAAATGCTTGTTTTTTTGTCACTTATTAACTAATTAGCAATTGTTTAAACAATGGCCATTTGTTTAAACAAAAATATTTGATGTTACGCACATATTTTTCTAATTGTGCAGAAATTATTAGATTATTGGCTTTTTTGTCATTTATTAACTAATTTGCAGTTGTTTAAACAAATGCCATTTGTTTACAAAAATATTCAATGTTACGGACATATAATTTCTTTTGAGAAATAAAATTATTATTAGATTGTTGGCATTGTTAGTCATTAATTAACTAATTTGCAATAGTCAAAATAATAATAATTAGTGTTGCAACCACATTATTGGTTTGACTGATAGCGTAAAACCTCCAAAATTAGAGACCAGAAATCCTACAATAATTTTTGCCAAGAAATACGTACCAATATTGTATATTATTGTTTATACAAATTTATTTGTTCAAACAATTGCACATTAAGTAACAAATTACAAAAAACATGCCAACAATGTAACAATAATAATTTCTACAAAAAGAAAAACAAAACCATTGCAAATTTTTGTTTAAACAAATGGTAATTGGTTAAAGAATTGCAAATTCGTTAATAAATGACAAAAACACAATAATATAATAATAGTTTCTGCAATAAATATAAAAAATATATCCGTATTAATGTATATATTTGTTTAATCAAATAGTATTTGTTTAAACAAATAGTATTTGTTTAAACAATTACAAATTAGTTAATAAATGTGAAAATAATGCCAATAATCTAGTAATAATTTATGCAACTGTAGAAAATTATTCCATTACAATGTATATATTTGTTTAAATAAATGGTATTTGTTTAAACAATTGCAAATTAGTTAATAAATGACAAAAAAGCCAATAATCTAATAATTTCTACACAATTAGAAAAATATGTGCGTAACATCAAATATTTTTGTTTGAAACAAATGGTAATTGTTTAAACAATTGCTAATTAGTTAATAAATGACTAAAGAAAATAATAATTTAATAATTTTTGCAAAAAAATGGAAAAATATGTTCGTAACATCGTATATTATTGTTTAAACAAATGGTAATTGTTTAAACAATTTTAAATTAACTAGAAATGAATATACGGACATACCGTATCATACGGACATACTACCGTAATGATCAAATATTCAATGTATCTAAGATGGTGATATCCAGGTGGGATGCAATTTTTTAAATAAATCAAATACTACAGCCACAACCAATTGCAAAGAAGTTAATTAATGACAAAGAAGAATAATCTAATAATAACTTCTCCAAAAAAAGAAAACTTGACCGTAATATTGTATATTTTTGTAAGCAAGTGTTAAATTGTAAATGACAAAAAATGCCAATAACCTAATAATAATTTCCTTTAAAAAATATGTCCGCAACATTGTATATATTTGTTTAAACAATTGGTATTTGTTAAACAATTGCTAATTAGTTAATAAATGACAAAGAAGCCAAAAATTTAATACTTTCTGCAAAAAAATGGGAAAATATATTTGTAACATCGCATATTTTTGTTTAAACAAATGGTAATTGTTTAAACAATTTTAAATTAGTTTTTAGGGTACTGCAGGGGAGGGTGGGGGCTGGGAAAAAAATAGTGGTTGTGGATGTGATCCTTGGGGAGTTCTGAACAATTTCTGATAATCTCCCGCAAGTTTCTTTCTAAATCCGAAACGCATAGAAAATAGAATAGAACCACACCAAATTTCCGCGAATGTTTAACGCAGCACTTACATTCACCTATGAACGCGAACGACAGCAGTGAACGTTCGCGAACGTATCGATGCAACTTATAGGTACATATATGAACGCACGCTGTGTGATTCACCAATACACACACGTACGAACAACAGCGGAAATTGTGTCTACCTAACACACGCGAACGCGAACGGTCTGGACTTGTTTTATGCTTCTCGTTCGCGAACGAGAACTCATCAGATAATATTGAAACGTTCACGTTCTCGTTCGCGTACGAACGGGAGTGAATGTTTCCGAACCCTGATTTTAATAGTTGGCTATACTCGAAGGGTATCCGTTCCAGCTTATAGAGTAGGCCTTCGTGCCAAACTTTGTCGAAGGCTTTTGCCACATCCAGGAATATAGAGCAGCATACCTTTTTTTCTTCTAAAGTTCGTTCTATTATCATTGTTATTCTGTGCACCTGATCAATTGTCGAATGTTTGTTTCTGAATCCAAACTGATGCGCGGATATAATGTTTCTTTCATTTAAGATTGGCTTCAGTCGTTTTGCAAGTAGTTTTTCAAACAGTTTTGACAATGTGGGCAGTAAAGAAATTGGAATCTTTAAATAGATATGTGGAATAAAATACATACTTTGAGCATTAAATAATAAATATTGAGCCTTAAATAAATATAAGTATGTTACATACGCGCTAGAATGGATAACTTCTGCATTAAAATAATACATATTGAGCATTCCATAAATATGAATATGTTACATAAAAACATATTATTATGAGCAATATTTTATTCATATCGTACCCTAAAAGAATAACTTATGCACTAAAATAATAAGCATTGAGCACTGGATCTAATGCGCATCAAATTTAAACCTGATCCGATTTTGATAATTCGTATACTTGATGCTTGTATAATGCGCGTTTACGATTTGCGTACTTTCAATAATATACGACCTTATTAATTAATTCAACTGGCTCACCCTACATATTATGTTGAAGAAAAATTCTTCCATATTTTTTGTACTGATATTGATAGATCTATTACTTGTTTTAAAGGTAATTAGCAAGCGCATGACCTTACATAACAAAATTTTCGAGAAAAGGACAGTTGAAAACTAGGTTAGTATTGTTAACTTATGTGTGTATGGATGTGTATTGCACATTTATTTATTTTAGTATACAAATATATTATTAAAGGGACATTCAAATATATAAATGCACAATTATTTATTCTGATGTACATTTATATAAATTTATTACACATTTATTTTTTTAATAATAATAATGTTTTGTTTATTAACAATAAAGACAATAATACATAGTGCAAAATCAATACAAATTACTTCGCATAGGCTAAGTGCCTGTGTGCGAAGGATCAGCGGTTCTTATTAACATTATCTGAACCTCGCAAAAATAAAATAAACAATTCCAGCACAATAATTGAAAAAATAGAAATACAAATCAATACGACCCCACCAAAATTCTGTGTAACTCTTCAGGTATAAGGTTATAAAATTTGACTCCAATATATGAAATATATCTTAGAGTCATCACCAGGCCGTACACTCGGAAGCTGTAACCTGCCCCTTGTATTAGCCCTTGTGAGGTAGTTTAATGCACAAGTAATTTTTTGAATTGCTCAAAATTTTTTGTATTGGACAAATATTTTTGGTATTGGTCACATATTGTATCAATGCTTACAATACATGCACATTTCGTTTTATTTATGGCGCATATAATTTGTACTCAATAAAAATAAATGTAATTTTACATAACTACACAGGGAAAACTTAATGTAAAATTCGCATTGCTTCTTACTTTATCAAACGTAGTACGACAAAGTATTGCACTCTGGAGCATTGTAGTGCGTGTTTGTAGTGAGTTGGAAAACATGTTTACAATAGCGACGATAGTGAAAGTACTATATCATCGACTAGAAAACTCAAACACAGTCCAGTTTGAATATTTGTACAAATAGAAAGCAATACCATAATTTCTTTAGGTTATACCATACGTAAAATGTAATATATTACCTCTATAAAAATATAATGAGCAGCTTACAAAGTACTTGTTCATTGAAAAAAAAAATATATTTCCAATAAATAAAAAATAATAATAAATAAGAAATAAAAACAGACATGTTTATAGTAGCGCCATCTATATCTGGCGATTTTTTATTTCGACACAATTTGAATTGAGACGGGAGCCTTAAGAGGAATCACTAGAGGTAGTAGCGTACTACAAAACAACACTACATAAAACCAAACATCCTGAGCTTAATTGTGTGTTAATAATCACGTGTAATACATTAAATTATAGATAAAGGTGTATTACACCGGGTACGAATGCCACTTTTTTTCATTTGCGTTGTTGTTTTGTTTTTTACCCTTGCTAAAGAAGCCAATAATTGGTAATTTTTGTTATTTTTTTTCCAAATCCGAACCAAACATCAAAAAAGCAATATTACAACATTTTGTATTGAGCCTTCATGAACTTGTGTAAAAAAAATGACAACAAAATATGACTGTTGGAATGATTTAACCGTTGTTTTTTTGAACATGTGAATGAGACGAAAATAACATATTTTATAGTCGTACGGTGCAGCCATCTGTTGGATAAACACCACATCATTTTCTTCGACCAATCAAATTCAAATGGTACAGTCTGAAGCAGCAGCATGAATACGTAGCCAGGGGAATCACAAATATTGAGCAATTTCGGCCTAACAAAAATATTGATCGCATGTTGACACGGGAGGTGTAGCGGCGCCGCGCCCGGCAAACGAAAGCCATACGAAAAATAAATTTTACCGTGCTGGTGCTACGTAGATAGCAACGACTCGCTTATAAATTAGGACAGCATGTTCTTGCGGAAGTGTATGTGATCAATATGAATTGTTGAATTTCGACCAAAATAGGCTAGAAACCGAATACGAGAAATAATTTTTTGCCGTCCTGATGGACTCTACGCAGACAGCAAAGAGCGAGTTATAAATTAGGAGCGCATGTTCCCGCGAGGGTTTATAGTGCAGTCCCCGTACGACACACGGAACGAAGAATAATCAACAACCGCAATACTTACTTACAATGTTACAACTACTAAATAATTAATAGGAGTTAATTAAATTATTACTAAGGAAATACAAGTACATAATTTAATTTTTAATCAGTCATTTATTTTTCGTCATAGAATTTCAAATATATTGGTATTTAGATTTAGAAAATAATATTAATACCAAACACTTGTCGCTTGGCAATGCATTCAGGGCAATCGCAATCTATGTAGGATGATTGGCTTTAGTTCTACTTGTTGTACAACAGACGTAGAACAGACGCTAGAAATATGGGCAAATTAAAAAATCAGCTGCCTTTATGTGGTCCGCGTTCTAAGAAAACTAATAACTTGCGAGAGTACCTGCGGTAAGTGTATATGTAAATATTATACGTGTAGTGTAATTCTTCGCTAATTAACTTCGCAAGTTAATTTGGGCAATACTCTCTTATAGGCGTAAGCGTGCCGGATTACCATATATGGCAAAAAACTTTTATAAAGAACTTTGTGTATATGTAAACTGTATAGTATAAACCATTACAGGCTTTTCAGATGGCTTTACCGGTCAGTTGGCAACCCTGGATGGTCTGGGGTTTGGTTATACTCACCCTCCAAATAATAATGGCTGATTGGAACAGTTGTTACGCCTAGGTACATGGCTGCTATGACCGGACATAAGTAGTAGATGGAGTTTTCGCTATACACAGCAATCTTCTCGCCAGGCTTGAGTAAATTTTTCAATGCGTGCGACAGCTTGCATGTTATTTCTAATACTTGGTCGTATGTTAATGATTCGTCTGTGAATTGATCCACCTAAACATATAAATTGTTATTTTTATTACGTGACGAGTTATATACTAATCAGCCTGAACGTCTACCTGCCCTACTACCTGCCCTTTTACCTGTACGTCTACCTGTACCTCCACCTGTACATCTTTTTTATTAAATCTTTTATTAAATTTATGGGGAGAATAAACAAGAAATACAAGAATAACAATAAGAATAGTAATAATAAATAATAATTTATACTTACGAATGCTGTTTTTCCTCTATGTTCTGTCAAAGTTCTGTAGAACAGTTTTCCAAGCGATTCTGTAGGTAAGGGCATGTGGTATTCCGGCCCTTTAAGAATTTTGTCGTTAGAATCGGTCATTTTCAGACGGTTCAGTGCACTGTTCGGTCGTCTAAGATGAAGCTAATTAATATTGTACGTCTAAAGATTTGTTTACATAGTTATATCAAAATGTATAAATAAGTGTCTAGGGTCATTAGATTATTGATGCCCTGATAAATATGTAGTATACAGTGATATACATAGTTATGTTTTCTAGTCGGTCTATTAAGTGATAACGTATTTGCTGTTTTAGTTATTTTTTAAAAACTGTTTCTTCATTTTGAAGTTTCATGACCATGAACTTAGAGCTGAAAAGCTTTTTGTTCAAAAGAGGCCAAAGGAACTGGATGTTTACTCTAGGCATTTTTCAAGGATTTTGCAAATGAGCCGCCATTTCTGTAATTTCGTCAAAATAGTTAAGTAATAAATTAAACTCGAGGAAATTTTGTATAATTTGTCAATGATATTTTTTGGTAAAATTAATAGTTTGCCTGCAGGAGCAGATTCAAATTGAGATCGGTCTTGTCTGCATTAATATAAAACTAGTTAGCCAGGATTTGACAGATATTTCCATTCTAATGACAATAGGTAGTGTCAAACGCTGATGTTTTGACAATGCCTACTGTCAATAGCAGGGCTGTGGAGTCGGAGTCGTGGAGTCGGAGTCGGGAAAAATGTACCGACTCCGGGTCCAGGTTTAATTTTTGTAGAAAAAGAAAAACATGCGAGATGGACGTTGCCGCAGTAGATAGTAAACAAATAAAACTTAACATTCTATTAGGTCTTTGACAAAGTACCTACCTACATACATATGTAAATAATAAAACTACAAAACACACTGTTCAAACGAAAGTGAAGACGATTAACAAAAGTAATCCGGCAGAAATTTGAAAAAGGTAATTTGAACAAAAGATTTTAAATGAGATTGAGAAAGTCGGGCCGTAGTTCAATGTAGTAATAATCATTTATCCAGATTACCTGTTGCAGCCATAATTATGTTGCTTTAACGTCAACTTTGAAAATAATTGAAAATTATGTCAGGGCATCCTTGCAGGATGGTTGGAGCTATTCTGTTCCTCACAACAGTTTTATAAACGTATTTTTCTTCTTTGCATTCACAATGCACACATTGTAACACTGTTTTCGGTGTTACAATTAACACATTGTAATACCGAAAACAGTAACATTTTTGTCTGATTGGTACACAGTGATATCAAATGCCATATGTCAAACGTACAATACATAACCCAACATAACCACACACTGCATCTTCTTAATCGCTTGCAATCACATAAACTGCGAAATATCAATATTCTATACATATTTAAACATGGGTGTAGCCTGCTATAGTATCGCCAAAGGATTGGGGCTTTCTTAGTTTTGCTGTGTTCATCAAAATACGCCAGCATGACGTTTACGGTGATGTTTTACGACTCTAGTAAGTGATCGTTAGCATTCTTTTCAACTAAACATCAAATCCCCTTTTCAGATATAATTCAAGGACCACATTTACTTTAATAAGGTATTATGCGAAGATCAAACCTACATCGTAGATACGAACGATTTTAATTACTGCTGCGAGATTGTATATGCGCAATAAATGGTTTATCAGCATACACGTACTAAGCTATAGTACATTTAAAGTGTAGAGGATTTCTTAGTTTATGTAACATATAAGTTTTCGGTAATATTTTGGACGCTTGGATGCTCGGTTCAATTCATATTCGTTTTTGTCCGTCGCTTTCGACTTCGTCTTAGTTCTGGTTGTGTGCAACGTATTTGTATTACCTCCATCACATGTAATTTTACTAAGTATAATTTATTCTAATAAACTACTTTGCCGAAATTAGAATTGGGTTTCAATTATAAGTGCTTGTAAATATATAAGCCGCAACGGCTACGTAGCGGAATTAGGTAGACACCGCTATTAAACGTTAAGCGTTATAACAATTCTGTAGTAAGTTCTTGTTCTTCGAAGTAACTAATCAGTCACCGCCAAACACTTCTATTCTGATTATTATACTTATGAAACCACTATTTTAAAATTGTTAACTTTTTAGGTTAAGTTTCATGTATTTATCACAGTAGGGTTAAAATGTTGCCTCAAGCTCCATTATGATCATCGTTGTGATCTCGCTGAATATTTATTCAAACTTGTAGGCTAAAGTAGAGTAAAATTATTCACAATTAGATTTTGTCATGATTTTATCTCATCGATATCATCCTTAACGAAGTTGACAGTTACTACAGTACTACCACGTGGTACCCGCAAAATACCCTAGATTCTAATTTAGCGCGATATGGTAACCACAATTTCTAAACTTATATAAAATTAATGACGCAAAGTAGAAAAAATACTATATTACACTCGATTTATAAGACGTATTGGTGCACTCGTTCCACTCGTTCCATTTGGGGGTTCCAAAACAACCCGTGCGCCAATTTGACGTCTTATATAATTTGTATAATAATATACTATTTGCATTGAATTCTATTTTTATTAAAATAAATTTTATTTTGTATTATACACTATGTCTTATGGGTGATTTTGTTATTATTAGAGATAGAAGGTCGGTTAAATGGACAAAGTAGTGCCGATTTGTATGTTCTCTGGAGAAAACAGTTAAATATATAATGATGTCAGAGATATTTTGAGTAAACAAATTACAGAAAGAAATTACATATTATAATTATGTGGTCATAACTTTTTTATTTGTCGTCCGATCAGTAGGCCTTTTTGTATCTTATAGGCAGTTTTTTATTTACAATTAGATTGTCAGTTCAAATATGTTTGCCAACAAATTCGCTGGACAGTGGACACTAATAAAACTTCTGTTTTGCTTATGGTTTCAGCATTTGTTTGTGAGCAATTAGATATCCACAAGCCATATGTTTAATACAAGCAGATACAATACTAGACTATACATTTAATTTATTAAATTTGTTTCTTTTTTCCTGGGAGTGCTTTTGTTTTCATAGCAAATTTAATGTTGCTCGGTTGTATTACTCTGCGTCAAATTCATGATTATTTACATATGTAAGAGTTTTATTACAATAATTATTTGAACATATTTTTGTATGCAATTTTTCTGGAGTCGGAGTCGGTCCACGAAAAATATCTGGAGTCGGAGTCAGAGTCGAGAATTTGTTTACCGACTCCGCAGCCCTGGTCCCAGACACAACCGATCTCGATCAAATAGAATCTCATGCAGATAAACTATTAATTTTATAATATAGTATGATAAAGTCATGTGCCTGGCCACATCAGATTTTTTTGGAATTATCTAGCTGAAACCTGTAATAGATCAACAGATTGGGAATAATAAAACTAATAAAAAGTAACAGTTCTTCAAGAATCTATTCATATAATAGTATCAAAAGGGTAACAAAAATCAACAACCATTCCAACTTTAACAATTACATTAGCATTACATAACCAATGAATCTTATAATTTCGACTCAATCTTCTTGAGCATCTGCTTGAGCTCACGTCTCAAAATCTTGCCACTCATGTTCTTTGGAAGATCGTCCAGGAATTTAACACCACCATGCAGTTGCTTATGCCGACTCAAATTCTCTAAACAAAAAAAGACATTTTTAGCAAACTTTACCATATATATTCTTTGACAAAAGAAAACGCACTTGCAACAAACTTGATGATCTCATTCGCGGTAATTTCAACATCTGGTTGTTTCACAATGAAAGCTAAGGGTAGTTCACCAGCTCTTTCATCAGGAAGACCGACAACAGCTGCTTCTTTGATTTTGGGATGCTTCAGTAACAACCCTTCAATTTCAGCTGGAGGTACCTGCAAAGAAGTTTATAAAATTAACATTCTTGGTCAAGAAAATTTATTTAAACATACCTGGAACGATTTGTATTTGATCAGCTCTTTCAGCCTATCAACGATGAAGAAGTACTCATCTTCATCGTAGTACCCCAAATCTCCAGTGCGAAGCCAACCGTCATCAGTGAAAGTTTGCTTGGTAGCTTGTGGGTTGCCATAGTAACCCTTCATGACCATGTCACCTTTCATGCAGATTTCTCCAACCTGATTTGGACCCAGGAGTTTACCAGTTTCTGGATCTCTTATCACAGCTATCATTCCTGGTGCCACCGTACCAGAGGAGCCCTGCTTTTGGACTCCTTCCGGTACTGAGATGACAGCCAAGGTGGTTTCAGTCATACCATACACTTGTCTGATCGATTTGACACCTAATCTGCAAGAAAAAGTTTCTTGGTCAATGCTGAAACTTTCTGGGCAGTCGACTTACTTCTCTTTGACTTCCTTCTCTAGCGATTCGCTGACTGGTGCAGCGCCTACGATGATTTCCTGCAAAGCCGAGATGTCGTATTCCTGAACTGTCGGACTTTTTGATAACAGCACTAGCAGGGTTGGCACTACTGCGATCGCTGGCACTTTGTACTTCTGTATACACTCCAAAAACATCCTCTCCTCGAATCTAGGCATGACCACGGTTGGTTTGCTAAACATAAGGATGGAGAACACCGAGAAGAGGCCAGATGCGTGGTAGAATGGTAAATAGCCCAGGTTGGTGGTGCCACTGATAGATTTGAAATGCATCCTTTCATCACTACAAAAAAAAAACAAAAGAATATTAAAATAAAAATCTGCACTCTGGGGAACACTATTTTCGACACCTGTAACTTTTGTCAATTTTCGTTGATTAGAAACATCATTAGAAGTAAAATGAGGCATCTTAGTGAAGTGCAAGTTGCTCGTGCTGTCGCCCTTATTCAGCATGGCCACTCTATTCGACACGTTAGCAGGGACCTCGAGTTTCCCCTTCTGTTATTCAGCGTTTATGGAATCGGTTTCGGGAGACTGGCCAATATGTTAGAAGAGCTGGACAAGGTCGAAATCGAAAATCTACTCAAAAGAAAGACCGATTTCTTGTCCTTTCCTCTCTACGTCAGCGTACTGCCACAGCACGAGACCTCCTAAACGACCTAAGACGAGCACATGGAATAGAAATTTCTGGTCAAACTGTTAGAAACAGATTAAAGGAAGCGAATTTCAAACCGAGAAGACCTGTCCGCGCACCACGACTTACGCAGCACCACACATGAGATTTGCTGTGGATCACAGAGATTGGCAACTTCGTCACTGGACGCCTGTACTGTTTAGTCCAGATTTCGTTAAACTCGTTGCGACGGTCGAGTAAGTGTATATAGACGTCCTAGTGAACGCTACGCAGCCGCTACTATACAGGAAGTGGATAGATTTGGTCGTGGATCTGTGATGGTTTAGGCTGGGATCGGTATAGACAACAGAACTGATCTTCTTGTGGTTCCTGGTAGACTAAATGCCATGAATTACATCGAAAACATCTTGGAGGACCATGTGGTGCCTGCTGCATATGGCGTCGGTCAAAATTTCATCCTAATGCAGGACAATGCAAAGCCACATACCGTCGGCATCACCAGAAACTTTTTGCAAGAACGTGGAAGTCAGGTCATGGAATGGCCGGCGTCTGACCTGAATCCTATTGAACACGTGTGGGATCAGCTTGACCGACGTGTTCGCAAGCGCCGTAATCCAGCACTAACCATACAGGAACTGACACAAGGCCTGATTGAGGAACGGGAAAGCATACCCCAAGAATTTCTTTGCAGTCTAGTGCGAAGCATTTGTTTTGCGTTATTAATTTAAATTTTTAAGTGTAACTTAGAAGTACCTGAGAGTTGTAACATTGTTTTTGTAATTTTTGTTAGTTTAACGCCAACTCGTACTGAAACCATATACAGTGTGTTCATTGCAAAAGTATCCACCCTTAATAACTTGACCTGATGCGATTATTGCTTTGAGTGGAAACATGTCGATTTAGATATTGAGGGGGAAGTTCAAAACTGGTACCTAGAGAATTTTATATTTCATCCCTTCACCCCCCCAGCCACCAAACTTTGAAAATTCAAATGGCACCCCCTACCTTGTGATACATCATTTGAAAGGGGACAAAATTCTCTACTCAACCATGATAAAAAAATGAAATCGATCGATTGGTTTTTAAGATAGACTACACAGAAGATGGAAGGTATGAAATAAATTATTATTAGCGAAACATTGCGGATTGGATACACCGTTGAATTAAATTACAATCATAAGAAATAAAAAAATAAAATAAATAATAAAATAAATTATTTTATGACATGTTCGAAATGGTCACCATTATTTGCTAGACAAAACTACATTGTTTTCGAACTCTTCGCGAACTTTGACGAATGTTTCACGGGTGATTTGTCTACATTTTTGCGTAATTCTGTGTTTGAGCTCTTCGATACTGGCGAGAGGAGTTTTGGTTTCAGTTTTCGAATGACCCCAGAGAAAAAAGTCGAGAGGTGTTAAATCTGGGGATCTTGCAGGCGAATAGTTCGAAAACAGAGTGTATTTTTGTCTAGCAAATAATGGTGGCCATTTCGAGCATGTCATAAAATAATTTCTTATTTTTCATTTTATTATTTATTTTATTTTTTTATTTCTTATGACTGTAATTTAATTCAACAGTGTATCCAATCCACAATGTTTCACTAATAATAATTTATTCCATACCTTCCATGTTCTGTGTAGTCTATCTTAAGAACCAATCGATCGATTTCATTTTTTTTTATTATGGTTGGGTAGAGAATTTCGTGCCCTTTCAAATGATGTATCACAAGGTAGCCATTTGAAATTTCAAAGTGGGGTGGCTGGAGGGTGAAGGGATGAAACCTAATAGTCTCTAGGTACCATTTTTGAACTTCCCCCTCGATATGTAAATCGACGTGTCTTGTACTCAAAGCAATAATCGCAACAAGTCAAGAGTTATTAAGGGTAGATACTTTTGAAATGAACACACTGTAGAAACGTTTTTGACGTCTCATCAATAGAAAGCAAGATATTGATTTGAAAAATTCAATTCGATCAGGTTTAATATGACTGGGCTAAAAATTAGTAAGTACTCACAATGTGTGGACAATCCTCATCAGGCAATTCTTATGGGTTATCATGACACCTTTGGGTAAGCCAGTGGTGCCAGAAGAGAACAAAATCAGTGCGGTGTGGTCTGTTACGTCAACGTCCAGTGGTACGAATTGCCTTGGGTCAAAATCTGCTGGTGAATGTGCGTCCAAAAAGTCTTCTAGTGTTTGGCAACCAGGTATTGATTCTTGAACTCCAAGCATTATGATCTTCTCGATGAATGGGTTGGTTTTTCTGAGTTCGACGAACGTGTCGGCTGTATATTCTGAGCAGAAGACCACTTTTGGTTTGGTGACGTTAAGAACGTGTTGCAACTCGTCTGGAAGAAGGATATGTTGTTATATCTTATGTTGAAACCACGTTGTTGACTTTGAAATAGGAGACCTGGCACTCTGGCAACAGAGTGCACTGTTGCCAGAGGCATCTTCAGGACTAAGAATTGAACCAAGTGCTACGAAGAGTCTTCGTAGCATTTGGTTCAAAGTTTAAGGCAATGTGATGTTTGGCATTACATTACGTTGGCCAGTCCATTCCTGGTGGTAAGCAATCATCATGATGCTCATTTGCGAGTCCAGGGAGTATATTCTCGTCATCTTTTTGAAGCGAATGCGAGACTTCTCGAATAGGTGAGAGTGGGGATATCGGCGGTTGCCCTGTGTTCCAGAGGGAAACCGCTGATATCCCCACTCCGTCCACCTAACCATTCGAGAAGTCTCGGATTCGCTTCAAAATGATAACGAGAATAGACTCCCAGCAGACTTTGATTTTATAATTCTCATGGTTCAAAACAATCAGTTTCAGAGAGTTTCTCATGTTTCTATACTTTAAAGTTATAAAACGTCAAATTCTATAATAGTGCCGACCCAAATCAATTTATTGCACATAATAATTTTAGATATGCTTATCACTAATAGTGCAACGGTCAATATATGTCTATTATGTAATAAACAAGTTCAATGATATTGATAGTGCTGATAAAATTTTAATCGATTTTATTTCAAAGTGGTATAAACGCAAAATATTTAATAAAAATTAACGTGACGTCGGATCTTATCTATGTTAACCACATCGTATCATGGGGCAGTTGCTATTATGAAATATTGTAGGTCAATATAGTGATTATGTGTTAAGATTGCTACAGAAGAAAATCTGATGTGGCCAGGCACATGACTTTATCATACTATATATAAAATTAATAGTTTAGCTGCATGAGACTCTATTTGATCGAGATCGGCCATGTCTGCATTACAATAAAACTACCAGAACTAAACAGATATGTCGATTAAAGCTGCGTTCGGATATTGTACTCCGTTGACATTGGGTACACCGTCCAAATGACACTTACGTGTTATTGGGTGTAAAAAGTGTAATGCAATATGCGAACGCAGCTTATATTGACAGAAGTTACTGTCAAGACATTAGCGTTTGACACCAAGACTACCTACTGTCATTAGAATCAATAAATCTGACAAATCCTGGCTACTAGTTTTCATGCAGTACGACCGATCTCGTAGAAATAGAATTTGCTCATGCAGCTAAACTATTGCTTGTACCAAAAAATGTCATAGTGATAAATTATTCAGAATTTCCTCATCTTTAATTTATTATTTAACTATTTCAACGAAATTCCAGAATAGGCGGCTTATTTGCAAAATCTTTCAAAAATGCTAAGACTAAACCTCCAGTTCCTTTGGACCCTCTCCAATAGAAAGCTTTTCAGCTCTAAGTTTGGTTATGAAACTTCTAAATATGAAGTTTCGTCCCGATACCTTTAGTAGTTTCTCCGGAATCGTCGCCACAAAAAACGGGTACACACACACACACACACACAGACATTTTTTGTACCTTGGTCAAAAATGTTCAGGGGACCCAAAAAGACATTATTTCCGCTAAAATCTCAAAAAATTTTTTTGGCACGATTACAATACTTTACATACTGCGTATGATAAAGTAAAAATAGTTGGAATTAGAAAATAGTTATTTAGAAATTATTTAATAAAATCAGAACACTACAGATGGAGGATTGTCAGTTGTTATCAAAGGAAAACAAAGTGCTTCAAACTGTAAAAAAAAACTTTTCTACATCGAGTTTGTAAACAATATTACAAACAACGTTGATAATTCGAAAAAAAAATAACGTAAGATTTTTTTGTGATGTATCCAATGATGTATCACATTACCTTCTCCATAATATTGACTGATGGGAACTACAGCAATGCCTAAATACATGGCAGCGATCACCGGGCAAAAGAAATAGATGTTGTTTTCTGCGCAGACACCCAGTACATCTTCTTGCTTGTAACCGCAGTTTTTGATACATTGCGCTAGACGGCATGTTATATCTTGGAACTGCCTGTATGTGAGTTGGTCCTTGGTCACTTCGTCAATCTATAAAATATGTACGAATATTAGATATACCTACATTTTTACTGATATAAAACACGACATACAAGAAAATAACAAAAAAAAAACAACATTAGTACGTAATTGCTGTTTTACTTGTAACTTTCCAGTCATTTTTCCAATAACATTTCATACTTAATATTCAGAATATTATATGACGTTCAATTTTTTATAACACATTGATCGGGTTAGAGGTAAAAGTCACTAAGTGACTTCTTACTACTATTGAGAAAGTTTTCAAAAGAAATTTGATTTAAAAATATATATGTGGCCCCGCACGAGAGAATCGCCCTAACTGCCATCTCTCGTTTCGATGGTACACAGAATTAAGGAAGTTCTATAAATATTTTAGCAGTGTGTCGATGATACATCCAAGTACAAGTTTTTTGTTATTCTGGTCGATCGCTCAGCCGCTAAGTGCAAAAAATTGTCCGTTTACGCTTCAACTCGTATATCGGAAATTTATTATTTGCGAAACCTTGTTCGAATGCATTGAATTGGTTTATAATGATTTATATGTTTCTATTTATTAGCTTAATGTGTAATTAATTAATGTAATTCCTACATTGCAATGTAATTGTGTTTTTATTAAATATGACGTTAATTTTATATTAATAAAAATAATAGTTTTCGATTACATGAAATGAAAATCTCATTCAAGATATTGCATACAACACAACAAATTATACTTACAACCTTATTGCATCTAATAGCTTTGTTTGTGTTAATAGATACAAAAACCAATTTGTTGTTGTCAATATTTTTACTTTTCAGGTTAGTTCAGAACTGACATATATATTAACATTTATTCACAAAATAGAAAAAAATTAAAATTAAATTGCTTTAAATTTGTCTTTATGGTAATCTGTTAATTGTGATTTACTGGTGTTTTCGAGATATTTAGCTTCAACGATATTTTGCAGCGTTTAACTTAATAAACAGAAAGGAGTATGTATTTTGTATAGCATGAATGTATCATTACTATTTTTTTATATTATTATTTTGTATTTACTTTACAGCAATATGCTTCAAATATCTGACAACTGAAAATAATGACAATTATGTATATCACTAATTTACAAAAATTTTTGGAAGCAAGACGCAATTTTTCGACGATGGTTCGTCAAATTTGACCTGGGATGAGTATAAATTGTGTTGGTAACGGGTATATAATTTCCCAAAAGGAGACGCTTCAGAAAGAAAAGTTGTTGGTTTCTCTTACGTATAGCTTTTATTGCATATTAATTACTCACAATCATATGCAATAAAAGCTATACGTAAGAGAAACCAACAACTTGACGATTTGAACCAGGGACCTTTGCGTCGCTAGCACAATGCTCTCCCATCTGAGCTATTGACATTGTGCTAGCGACGCAAAGGGCCTTGGTTCAAATCCAGCTTTGTGGCTGTAATTTTTGATATATTTAAAATTTACATCCCGCCTGTATGTTACCATATTATTAACTTATAATATTACTTTGACAAAGTATATCGTTAAACATTTTCAGTTATAGTTTATATTGTTTGGAAATTAAAAAGACCTTCATTTTTAATGTATATGCATTTTAGCTAACCTTACAGTACACAATTCATAAATCAAAATGTTATTTTTAACTTATTATCGTTGTTAATGCACGCCTCTTAATTTATTTAGAAAACAAATTTAGAAATAAAATTTCCAATAATGTTCCAGATAATATATAGTAAATGAAAAATGTGTGCTTATTGAACTGGAACTATATTACAATAAAGCTTCTGTAGAGCTCTTTGAAATATTAACAAAAAAGGAAAAATAAAAAATTAATTAGTTATCAAACAATGCAAAACCAAATATGAAACACAATAAATACGTATTACAACAATAAAAAATTATTAATTATAAGTAAAATTTTAATAATTTGTCTTAACAAATGAACAAAAGAAAATACCAAAATATTTTGTTTTTTTTTTTAGAAAGTAGAAAGTAATATGTTTCATATGGTCTTATTGGTTTTCTCTGTTCCTTCTGAAGTTGGAGCCGTTTAAAATAAGATATTGTTAATAATTCAAACGGCTGTAACTTTTTAATGAATTGAAAAAGTAATTTACTTTCTGAACAAAATTGTTTTGCGGAAGAAACATGGGACAGCCTGTATATATTGCTATAATTTAAATTATTTTGGTTGTCAAGCATGTATTAGATGTCATGAAAGATAATTGAACATTAACTGCTGTAAAGTAAATACAGATATAAATTTCCATTGTCCTTCATACAAAATACATGCTCGTCCTAAATGTAAATTTAAATTAAATATAGAGAATTTATTTACATTTAGTGAATATATTTTAATATTACAATTCTGAAATAGTCTATATTTAATGATAATCCTTGGCATCAAGTTGATTTGCGCATTTACTTACTTACTTACTTAAGCCCGCCATCCTACTGCTAGGCAAAGGCATTTACTTGCGTAATTAATATGTATATTAGTTAACATAAATTTTTATAATGTGTCATGATATTACGCAATATCTTAAAATGACCTTTTCGTATCATATTATCAAATTTCATGTTTATTAATATTATTATAAAAGTAATTCTATATTTAATTAAATGCATTACCTACTCGTAAACTTAACTGTAGTGATCATATTTCATTTATTACATTGCAATGAAGATATCACATTAAGGAAAAGGTCGGACACGCTAAAAATAAACTAAATCCCGTTACATTACATCCATCGAAAAACCACCTCGTGGCGGACAACTTTTTGCGAAGCGGCCGGGTCGAGGTAGAACAGTACACGAATATATAACCGACATACTATTTTCAAATCCTGCGATAGCGATACGAACTTACTTATTTCCATGACTGTACGTATGGACTCCTGTGTTTGAAGGCCCATTACTAAACTATACTCCTGAATCATTTCTACATAAGTATGACTGTCAAAATTCTTTGCCTCTCGGTGTAAACATGAGCACGAGAGAAGTGAAAAAAGTACCCGATTTTTGCAGTTTAAATTAACGCTGGTCTTTCCGATTTATTTTCTCTTAAACCACTTACCACAAAAATTTCAGTTTTTGTTCATGTTGCATCTAGAGTCTCTTCTATAGATTGGCGTTTTTGTTTTCTTCAGTTTTTATGTAATAAAGGTTGCGAACAAGATATTGATGGAAGCCGATATCTCAGGAACGAATGTTAGCAGGACAACGCAGTTAGCATGCAAACAATCCTTATTTACTGCGATACATATCCCTTGAATTTAATAGCATTCCGATTATTTGTTAATTTTTAAGACCGAAATAAACATGAACAATATTTTGCGCAGTTCGGCTTCCCTCGTTGCGAAGTTTTGACGCGATCAGTGAATCCGTTTGAATCCGTGTTTGTAAAATATTGTTGGGTATAATTAATTGTACATCTATATTCATTATTTATATTTAACTCGCACTACTATTCAAAATTCCGAAATTAAGTTGTTCTGATCGTATCGTACTAATAGTAAATAATCTTCTACTATTCCAGCTACATTTCCATTTACCGTTACGATTGACGTAGTGCGCGCTGCACGAAATTTATATCATTCATATTAAATCGCTTTAAAAATTACTTAAAAATTATTATGCAATTCTGTTTCTACAGTCGCATTAAATAAAATATGACGATTGATTACTTGCATATACCGATATCGTGCTAATATTCGTTACTGAGATATCCGTTTCCATGAAAATCTTGTTCGCAACCTTTATTACACAAAAACTAAAGAAAACAAAAACGCCAATCTGCAAAAATTGGGGACCTTTTCTCATTTCTCTCGCGCTCATGTTTACACCGAGAGGCAAAAAATGTTGACAGTCATACAACTTATGTAGAAATGATTCAGGAGTATGATATACTTTAATTCAATTTTTTCTGTTCGGTAGTTTTAGAGTTATGCGCCTTCAAACACAGGAGTCAATATTATCGAAACGAGAGATGGTAGTTAGGGCGATTCTCTCGTGACCCCATATGCGCAACTATTGTATTTCACATCACGGAGAATCTTTGATTTTTGTACTTTGTACTTTGAGTTTTGCCTCCATAAAAAATATTAATAATAATAAAAAATCTGATGTGGCCAGACACATAACTTTATCATTTTATACAGCAGTGTCAAACTCTGATGTTTTGACAAAACTGTAAATAGAATAATAATAATAATCGTTGAAAAATGCTAAGAGTAAACATCCAGTTCCTTTGGATCCTTTTGAACAAAATGCTTTCCAACAAAACAAAAGCCAATGTTTATACTGTTTTAATTTTTTTTGTCGAAACTGATGGTATCGTTATTCTTACCAACCTAAGTAATTTTAAAGATAAATAAATCCCTAAATTTGCCTGGCAAGTTATGGGAAGCCCCTCATTTAGGGTTCCAAAATTATTATAATTTGAAACTAGAACACTTTCTGATATTACAAAATTGCCTTTAACCAGACGATGTCTTCTTTATTTCAAGAATAAATCATTTGCAGACACAACTAAATTGATTAAAGACTGGCAATCTTAACGAAAGAATATCCAACTATTAACTGGTAATACCAATACTTACAAATGCTGGCGTGTCAGCTCCTTTATTAACACACTCGTAGATGATTTTTCCCAAGGACTTATCCGGTATGGGCATATGGAGTTCAGGTCCATAGACGACATTGCCTTTTCTAACCATGATCGTGACCTGAAGAGAAACAAACTCGGCTGCAACAGACCGCGGTTCAAACTACAGTCGATGACTGACAAAAACTAGAAGGTCGAGAACTTATCTAATATATGATTAAAGTATGCGCCTGATAAAATGATAGGTGGGGGACCCACTTAAACAATTACCAGACGAATTCATGCATCTCCGTTTCAAATCAATGCACTATGCGTTTTTAGCCTAGCTAGCCAAGCTAAAGATTGATGGAGATATGAGTTGCAGTAATGCTGCAACCATATTCGCTTCACTGTTGTGACCAAGAATAGTGCAGGAGTTTTCGATATGTTTAGTTCACTGTGGTTTAATTCTGTAAATGATACACAGATGGCGGTTGGGTTTGTGTGCAAAATCTAATTTATCTGTGACCCACACGTGAATGATAATCGTCTGATAATCGTCTCTATCCCATCTACTTTTCTCGTAATGTCACAAAAACTAAAATAATAGCATCGAAACAGCTGGAATACATACATAGTCGAAGTTTGAAAAATTCTCCTGATTAAACCAGAGTAGACAGGGAGTTGTAATTTTTAGGATTCATTATCTAATTTATCTGTGATCCACACATGTATGATAATCGTCTCTATCCCATCTACTTTTCTCGTAATGTCACAAAATCTAAAATGATAGCATCGAAACAGCTGGAAAACATACTTACTCGAAGTTTGAAAAATTATCCTGATTAAGCCAGAGTAGACAGGGAGTTGTAATTTTCAGGATTCATTATCTAATTTATCTGTGACCCACACATGTATGATAATCGTCGCTATCCCATCTACTTTTCTCGTGATGTCACAAAAACTAAAATAATAGCATCGAAACAGCTGGAATACATACATACTCGAAGTTTGAAAAATTCTCCTGATTAAACCAGAATAGATAGAGCGTTGTAATTTTCAGGATTAATTATCTAATTTATCTGTGACCCACACATGTATGATAATCGTCTCTATCCCATCTACTTTTCTCGTAATGTCACCAAAACTAAAATAATAGCATCGAAACAGCTGGAATACATACATACTCGAAGTTTGAAAAATTCTCCTGATTAAACCAGAATAGATAGAGCGTTGTAATTTTCAGGATTAATTATCTAATTTATCTGTGACCCACACATGTATGATAATCGTCTCTATCCCATCTACTTTTCTCGTAATGTCACCAAAACTAAAATAATAGCATCGAAACAGCTGGAATACATACATACTCGAAGTTTGAAAAATTCTCCTGATTAAGCCAGAGGAGACAGAGAGTTGTAGTTTTCAGGATTAATTATCTAATTTATCTGTGACCCACACATGTATTTTAATCGTTTTTATCCCATCTATTTGTCTCGTTATGTCACAAAAACTAAAATAATAGCATCGAAACAGCTGGAATACATACATACTCGAAGTTTGAAAAATTCTCCTGATTAAACCAGAGTAGATAGGGAGTTGTAAGTTTCAGGATTAATTATCTAATTTATCTGTGACCCACACATGCATTTTAATCTTTTTTATCCCGGATATTTTTCTCGTTATGTCACAAAAACCAAAATCATAGCTTAATGTGGCAGAAGCAGATACAAGTAGAAATATTTTTCTGATTAAGCCAGAGTGGACAGATGATTAAAAACAAGTAAACTATAGTACAAAAGAACATTTTTAAACACTACTTTATTATCCTTTTTCGTTTGTTCTATGTTGATTCCTCCAACACGTGATATTTTCTCAAAGAAAACATAAAACAGGACATTTTACAAATAAATACATACAATAGCTATGTTGTAAAGTATAGATATAAATAACAAGACCACTATTTATGAGTTTGTCTTTTTTTTTTTCGTCAAATTTACAATTTTGACCGAAGATTTTTCGCCATTTCTTTCACCTCCTTCCTGGACACCTTATTTGTCGAATTTCTTGGAATATGGTCGACAAACCTCACACCACCATGGAGGTGCTTGTTCTTTGAAAGTTGAGCTGTAATCGAAAAGTCATATGGAAATATTGATAAACGATGTAAAATCAAAGTTCATACCTGCAACATATTCTTTGACGTCATTCTCGTTTAGTTCTGCCCAAGGATACTTGACCACTAGCGCCATGGGCAACTCTCCATACCTAGCATCAGGGATGCCAACCACTGCAGCGTCTGCAACCTTAGGATGCGTCATGATGACAGCTTCAAGTTCAGCTGGAGCAACTTGAAACTCCTTGTATTTGATCAACTCCTTGAGGCGGTCAACGATATAGAAGTATTCCTCATTATCATAATATCCAATGTCACCAGTCTTCATGAAACCATCCTCGGTAAAGGTGTTCCTTGTAGCTTCTGTGTTCCTGTAATACCCTTTCATGATGGGGTCGCCTTTCACGCATATTTCTCCATGTTGGTACGCGCCCAGGTCTTTACCAGTTTCAGGGTCTCTTACCACGCAGGAAGCTCCTGGATGGAGCTTCCCGACTGCTCCTGCCTTGACCCGACCGATTGGGTTTGCAATTATGCCTAAAGTGGTCTCTGTAAGGCCATAACCTTGCCTGACCAGAGTGTTTAACCTTTTCGCAAGTGCTTTTTCAAGCACTTCACCTGCAGGTGCGCTGCCGTATGTTATTTCTTTCAAGGAGGATAAGTCGTACCTGTCCACCAGAGGACTCATCGCTAAGAATCTCATTAGTGTTGGTACACCTGGCAGATGCTCTATCTTGTACTTTTCCATGCACGCCAAGAACAGCTCTGGTTCAAATTTTGGCAGGATGACCATGGATTTTCCAACTAGTAAGCTTCCCAAACCAACCTGGAGCCCGTAAGCATGGAAGAGGGGTAATATGCAGATGGTATACATCCCAGGAAGGCTGTACATGATGTTTGGATCTCTGGAAATACAATACTTTAATTTTTGAAAAAGAGCCGTTTGAAATTTGGCTGCAAAACAACTTGCAAAACACTTACATTTCCGAGCAAAATCTGGCGTTCACGTTGCGATGTGTTATCATTACACCTTTCGGTAAGCCTGTAGTTCCAGATGAGAATAAGATGAAGGCGATGTGCTCGCGGGAGTTGACAGGTCTTGGGCTGAAATCTCTACTGTTGGCATCACTGTATCTCTGGATATACTCCACCATTGGAGTGGTCTGGGGAATTTTCTCGCCACTGTTGATTATGATGATTTCGTAAGTGTAGTTGCGTTTGAACTTCAGATCTACCAGTCTTTGGTAAGAGCTCTTGGAGCAGAAGACAATCTTCGGTTCAGTCAGGGTTATGGCATGGACAAGTTCGCCTGAAAAAAAGTGTTCAGATGATAAAAGAAAATGGTTGTAATGTTTTCGCCGCCAAATGTAACCCCATTAGAGCAACCCATGGACCAAAATGAGATTCAAACGGTGAAGTTGTATTGCAGAAACGTGAGAAGTCGCGTGTTTGCGTCGTTCCTGGTGGTCCGCGTTTAATTCTTTTATTTTGTGTGATCAAAATGGATAATTTTGCTTCAACACAAATTAGTGTTGGTGACATAAGTAAACGGCGGTTTGTAAATTATTGCCTGTACAACATCGTGCTGTTAGAAGAAATTTTGTTGAAAATTATGGAGAATCGACTATTCCTGAATGGTCGAATATCTTGTTTACGGATGAGTCAAGGTTTTGCCTTAACATGGTGGATGAAAGAAAAATAGTGCGGAGAAGGACTGGTGAAAGGTTTTTGAAATCCCTCCCTAGACTATAACCGACCCACCATTATAACTTTTCCGTTCAGTTGCAAATGAATGGAAAGACAACCCCCTTCATGTTTTGCCGGTGAGGGGTCGATGACAGCCCAAATCTACACTGACATTTTACAGCAGTACGAAATATATTTTAAGATATTTTAAAATATTTAAAATAGTTTAAAATATTTTAAAATATATTTTAAATATTTTAAAATACTTTAAAATATTTTAAAATATTTTAAAATAGTTTAAAATAGTTTAAAATATTTAGAGTATATTTTTTTTTATATTTTATATATTATAATCTTTAGCAAAAAAATAATAACATTCTTTGCGAAACTTATATCTAGTGGATTACGAAATTTGTGTTTTGTTATAATCATCGTTGAAAATACACTTTCTGCCGATACGTTGTCGCAAACGGAAGCAATAATTTAATCGATTTTCGGACAAAATTGGTTATTTGTTCTGAACATTTAACATGAGTTTAGGTTTCTTAAAATCTTATTTATAATCCTCTGTCTATTGGTCAGCTTTTGCTCTTTCTCTAAAGTTAAATTATTTGAAGTATCGTCTTTGAAGGGACTTATTATCTACATATTTCCCAAACAAATATCATCTTTGGGCGGAAAAAAATGTATAAGTTGTTCTTTCACCTTTAATAAGGAGCCTTTGTATCACCTCTTTGCAAAATGTAAGTTTCTTGTTTATTTATTATTTTGTCCTCCACTATCTGTGTAAATGATGGAAACACAACAAAGTCATTTTCGTGTTTGACCTTCTTCGCCCTGAATTCTAGTTTTTACAGGCTACTATTTTATTAATTTTATTATTCAAAATAAAAGGTTTTTCTGTTAACCCTGCACAGATCGTCGTTTATAAGCGATTATTTTTTGACGTTTCTTAAAACCAATGAAATGCTTCTTTATTTGTCACAAGGGTAAGTTTCAACCAATTATGTCATTATTATAGTGGGAATAATTCTCTTGTGATTATTCTTGGGAATAATCACTGTAGCTTTTATTTGCCTAGCAACTGTCAGATACTTGTCAAAATAATTACTTAATTGTGTCAACGCGAAATGGGTGAAAGTCATCGGTTTAGTACCTTTTCTAATGCAGAAATTACAAAAAAGATTTTAGAAACTACTTCGAAAAATACTCTAATAAGTAATCAGTCTATATGGAGACAATTTAAGACCTTCACCAAAGAAAGACATTATATTCTGGATCAATCTACTACAACAGCTACTCTGGCATTGATTTTAAAAGATTGGGCTTATAACATGAAAATAAAAGACGGAAATAATTATAAAGAAGCAGTAATAAAGACAATGTGGAATAAAACGGCAAAATTAGTTCAAGAACTTTACTTTAATAAGTATAACAGGTCCTTTGATCCTTTCCATGATATAGAATTCAGAAATGCTCGGAATGCAAGAGATGCAAAAAGAAAAATTTTACAAAAACATCCTGAAAAGCACAAAAAAAGTTCTGTGGCACTTTCTAATACAGAATTGTTGCAAATTTTTAACTATTGGGACGAAGATACACCTTGTGGATTGCAAAGAAAGTTTTTTCACGTTGCATCGTATGAACTAGCTTGGAGGGGTGGAGAAGCTACGAAATGTTTAGTTCATTATTTTAAAAAAGAAACCGACATAAAAAGATTAAATACTGGCCGCATTGAATACAATCCCATCTTTACAAAAACTGCACAGGGTGGAGCACAAAGGTGCGCTAATAGTAAATGGTTGACTCCAAACATAAATAACCCAGATATTTGCCCTGTTCGTCTTTTTGAAAAACTAATGAGTAAACGTGAAGAAAATATTAAAACCGAACGCTTGTTTCTTACTCCAAATCTGGCTTGGCAAACTCATAGTTTTTGGTATAAAAAACGTTCCTGTGGGAATAAATTCCATTTCAAAATGGATGAAAGAATCCGCAGAAAAAGTAGGTCTAGACACAGTTACTAAAAAAATAACTAACCATTCTGCCAGATCAAGTGCAGTAAGTAACCTTTCAAAAGCTGGTGTAGGAGAACAAGAACTCAAGAAAATCAAGGTCACTGGTCAAAATTCTGCAAGTTCGATTAAACCATACTTACAATTGAACCAAGAACATCATTCAAATATAATAAATAATCTTAGAGAAAATACGCAGGAGGAAACACTTAATATAACAAGCAATTCCAAATCCTCAATAAATAATGAGTCTCGAAATATTTTTAATAATTGCGTTTTTCATTGTACTAATTTAAATTGTTAATTCTTTTAATATATTCACAATGTGTCAACGATATTTTCATATATTGTAAGTAATAATTAATTAAATTAAATTTTTCAATAATTTTATGATAGTTTTATTGATCTTTTTATTGTAAAAATTTGTGAATCAAAAAATAATCTAGTCAAATATAACTCGAGAGTTCCATAAATTAGAAAATAATTTGACAGATTTTGTTCAAACTTGTTGCCATTTGGCAATAGCCGCGGGCTCTCGTGACTATTGCCTGGCAACAAGTTTTCAAACAATCTGTCAAATTATTTTCAATTTATTCTCACTCTCTTGTTATATTATTACTGAAAATATATTGGCTAAGTACGCCACCTTAGCGAGCCGCAAATGAGTTTCAAAATATTCAGTGATGTCTCCTGGTCTCTTAAAAATAATTCAATTTACAGTCGAAGTTCGAACAATCGTCTCAAAACTTGTCTTCTTAAAAGCCATCTGATATGTGAATAAAAATAGCCCCTGTTTATGAGCTGAAGCTGTTTTGTCAAACATTGTACGGGTTTTTATAGCGGTCTTTCTAATATAGTTCACTATTTGTACCTTATTGTTAATGCGCTACTAAGCCCTTGTTCGTCATTTCCGCAGCCTCAGCAGAATACATGCTTTTTCTTGTTGCAAAATAAGAATTGATACTTCTAAATATCTCTTCGGATGTTATTCTGGCTTCCAATTAAAAAAAAAATCTGATGTGGACACTGATCTGCACATGACTTTATCATACTATCTATAAAATTAATAGTTTAACTGCATGAGATTCTATTTGATCGAGATCGGTTATGTCTGCATTAAAATAAAACTAGTAGAACTGGTCAGATATGTCGATTAAAGCTGCGTTCGGATATTGTACTCCGTTGACACCGGGTACACCGACTATAAATGACACTTACGTGTTATTGGGTGTCAACAGTGTAATACAATATCCGAACGCAGCTTATATTGACAGAAGTTATTGTCAAAACATTAGCGTTTGACACCTACTGTCATTAGAATCAAAAAATCTGACAAATCCTGGCTACTAGTTTCAATGCAGTACGACCGATCTCGATGAAATACAGTTTGCTCATGCAGCTAAACTATTGATTGTACCAAGAAATGTCATAGTCATAAATTATTCAGAATTTCCTCATCTTTAATTTCTTATTTAACTATTTCGACGAAATTGCAGAAATGGCGGCTTATTTGCAAAATCTTTCAAAAATGCTAAGACTAAACCTCCAGTTCCTTTGGACCGTTTTCAACACAAAGCTTTTCAGCTCTAAGTTTGGTTATGAAACTTCTAAATATGAAGTTTCGTCGCGATACCTTTAGTAGTTTCTCCGGAATCGTCGCCACAAAAAACGGGTACACACACACATACACACACACACACACACACACACACACACACACACACACACACACACACACACACACACACACACACACACACACACACACACACACACACACACAGACATTTTTTTGTACCTTGGTCAAAAATGTTCAGGGGACCCAAAAAGACATATTTCCGCTAAAATCTCAAAAAATTTGTTTGGCACGATTACAATACTTTACATACTGCGTATGATAAAGTAAAAAAACATAAGTCCACATGTACTTGTTTGGTTATTCAATATATCTGATGTACACTAAGAATAAAGCGTCATTTGAAACGTTTGTTGATTTGTCCAGTTGAACTGGGTAATTTTAGATTTCTGTGTATTTTCTACTAATTGCAATTTAATATCATAAGATAAGTCTTCTATTCAGCGACTAACCGTATCATTTGACATGGGTATAGCGCAAATGTTTATTTAAAATTCCTTGCCAGACAATTCTCTGCAGATACCTTTGATGCAAGGCTTTAACAATGTTTCTCCAAGATTTACTTGTTTCTAATTTATAGCGTTTTATTCAAAATAAATCCTTGGGTTTACTTTTTATTGTTTGTGATTTGATTCTAAATGTCTCATTAGTTTATTAGTAGTTGTTATTAGTAGTTTCACTAAAGCGTTGGCCAATACATTTCTACAGATTACACACTGTGGTAAATCTATTCCATGTTCTTTGTTAAATGTAAATCCGAATGTAATATTTTTTCTGGATAACTATAAGTGAAACTGATATAGGACTCTTCTATCATTTTTTGCTACAGGTTTGCTTGTACTGGGACCTGTGACTTTCACAGTATTAGGCTAGTGAATATCATGAGACGTTTCTTTTTTTCGTGCACGTGTTGTTATATCAATCATTCAGTTTACGCTAATCGCTAATGTTTACAAATAATTTTGCGAATCGCTGCTATAGAACATTTGTGGGATGAATTAGGGAGATGTCAGTTAATTTTTATAAGTAGGCACTTACTTTCTAAATATGCAGGATTTATAGATGTGATAGGAATTCCTGCGTACAACGCCGCCAATACAACGGTATAAACGTGAACATTGTTATCACTGCATATAGCTAAGACGTCACTTTGCTTGATCTGTCTTTTTTCTAACGATTCTGCCAATTTACTGGAACTTCTAAGTAGTCCAGCATAGCTCTGTGTTTCACCAGTCACTTCGTCAATCTAAAAATAAAAAAAAATAAAGCAATCTTTAAAAATAATAAACCAAAATTAAAAAAAAATCTTACCAGTGCTGGTTGTGCTGGATCTTTTACCAATTTCTTGATTTGATCGTACAGAAACTGGCATGATGATTTCTTCAGCAATTCCTCAGGATATGGAACTGGGTTAGTGATCATTTTTATCTGTGGAAAGATGGGTAAACAGTCTAGGTCAGTCTTTAAAAGAGCAGTGTTTTATACATGTCCATAGTTCGCTTATATATTATCAAATTAGAACTTTGATATGCGAATGAATTAATTATCGTAACTTTTATAGAGCCCGAGACCAGATAAGAATGACTATTCAGAATGTGCTCCGATGAACCGTAATGATCTATAAAATCGGCATATTAATCGTTAATATTGAATAATACGTTTAACGAGATGAATCTCTTATTTAATAGATCTATTCTATGTTATGTTTGATGTAAATAACTAATGTGAAAGTAAACAAATGTTGTGTAAACAATTCTCATATCGTAGCGTAAATATTATAACTTATAACTTCATAGCTATATTTAAAAAAACGACAACAACAAGTTTACCAACTCCTTAAATTGAATTTATCGATAAACAGCTTTCTAGTGAAATAAACTTTTTTTTTAATAAGTATAAATGCTTTTTAAACATTTTGAATTTAATCTGAAAGATAATCCATCAATTTAAATCTCAATTCTTAAAACTATGTACTTGTCTCTAATAGGCTATCCACTAATGTCATATATTTACTTAGTCCTAAACAAGAAGCACTAACACTTGACTCGCTGTGCTCTGCTTTTTATGCTACCTCCTGACTCAGCCCGAATAAATCGGCGAAAAGTTCGGCGAGGCTGGCTGAGACATAGCGGTCAAAGAAGGCCATCCACATTCTCGGCGCTCGGCTCGTGCATTCTCTGTTCATCTGCTGGTGACTTAGAATGGACGTCGCTGAAGTAGCCGCTGCCTCAGCGTATAGTGTGTGTGCATACTTTCATTGAAACTGTGGTTATTAATTAATAATTAATTGAATAACGTAAATAAAAATTTAATATAAAATATAATAAATATTTGAAAAATTTCTTAAATGCAATTGATATCTTATTCTGATCATTTATATTAGATACCATATACTAATATAAGACATAGTAATACGATTGTCCATAAAACAAAATTAAATAATTGCATAATTATTATTTTGTATATTGTATTGCGTTATAAATCAAATATTATAGTGCATATCTATACAGAGTTAGTTAAAATTACAACTATATAATTCTCCAACCGTAAAAAAATTAAAGAAAAAAACATTTTTTTGTTTGTTTTAAACTAGCTATCGAAATTTGGTTACATTTACTTTTTCAAATAGTACAATACTGTATGTTTTTAAATTTATTAATTCTAAGTTTATTTCTAAGAATTTTTTGTAGGAACCATTTTTCATAAAATGCATCATTTTTAATTATCAGCAATTAATTAAAACTGCTGAACTTTGAAACTGATTTTTTTCCCACGTACACACATTTATTTTAATTTGCTGTTTGAACATTTGATTAACATTTAATTTACTTTTTCTATTTTGTTGTTCTGCTATTTTTTATCCGTTTAGTTAAAACAAAAGTTTATGAGTTCTTACAAAAAATTCATGGAATTAATCTTAATTATAAAATGTAAATGTATGTGTTCTATTAGAAAACGGAAAGGTTGCCAGTTTTCATAATAAAATAAGCACTGTGTATATTAAAAATATATTTAGACGATAGCTTGTTTAAAATCAAACAACTTATGCTTGATTTTTTGAAGATGTTTACGGTTGGTCAATTATTTCGGTGCTCCGGATATTTTGACCAACCCTGTATACTGGTATGTAACAACGATATTATCAATCAATAACTTAGTAATTGCCCTATGTAGATCGCAGTCGTAATTTGCATCAAAGAACTGTACCAAAACGATACAATAGATTCAGACATCATAGAAACATAAGACTGGAATAACTTGGAACTGATAAGATTTATTTGAACGAGATAAATAATATATTCTTTAGTTTTAATTAATTATTGATTTAATATTGCTATTAATATTAATTTTCATTAGTAGTCTTATAATACGGATGGTTAATTTATTGATATACATTTGCATTTCTTCAATAATACAGAAATAAATATCATTATCTGGTATATTTTCCATTTTAAATGACAAATTATAGTAATGGGGACGTCACAAATAGAGAAAAAAATACTATCGGATATTTAATTTAATATCAATGTAAACTATTTGTATTTTGCATATAAATTTATGGTCTCAATATTTTGAAATCTTTTTATTTCAATACTAAATAATTTATTCCATTCGTTACCTACATTTCGGGTTGCATTGATGCTCGAAGAGCCCCTTCACCGCACGTGTTTGATGTCATAAATCAGACCCCTGTCGCAAATAATACCTTCGGGTACACACAAAAACTGCTATGCGCCTCGTCAACAATCCAGTTTGAATGGATCGATACGAGAGCGCACAACTGAGGCGAGTCGCTCGGCGAATGCGTGATTTTTATCCGACTATCTGCATCCCTAGAGACTTCTGGCATTCGAATGTTAGCGAATTTGGGCGAGTGTGGCATCCACACTCTCCCGATTCGCGGTCTCCCGCTATGTCTCGCGAGAGTCTGGAAGAGGTATAAGAATTTCTAATCTACGCGGCATACTGGTAGTCAGGTTTCTTATCGTTTCTATTGGTATACGATCCCATTCTTCCACTAACGTATAGCCATTTCCGTGAGACTTTCTTGACGCCTCTCGCGAGAACTCACCCTTCTCCCTAATTCATCCCACAAATGTTCTATGGGGTTCATATCGGGGGTTCTCGCAGGCCACTGTAATGTGATGACACCCGTAGCTTCAAAGAAGCTTCGTACTATTGTTTCAGTGTGTGGTCGGGTATTATCCTGCATCAATATAAAATTATTGCCCACTAAGTCCTGATACTGCTGTTAAATGTCAATGTAGATCTGGGTTTTACATACTTAAAATACAAAACTTTTTATATGGGAGATATCACCACGCACAATTTTGATTTGCTTTGTTATGAAACGATTGAATTATACTTATCACTTTCATTGGTGCAATATCCAAATCCGGAATCCGTCATAATAAAACATGATAGTGCACTACATAAATGATTACTGATTACATTATAGATTATTATATTTAAAATTTGTCTGGTTTAGAAATGTACCATTTTCAGATTCTTTATGAATTTTGTATGTCAACATTTAAGTCATATAATTTCACATTTTTATTTGTTAAACAATATCAAATAATGCACTCGCACGCAATTAATCCACAGTAAGTAATAAAATAATTTGAATGCTGCTGATAACACAGTCATGCTAGATAACACCTATTCAGCTATGCAACAAAGGATCACATAAAAAGAAATAGGAACTTGCAATACAAGAATCAACGAAGCATCGAAACAAAACTGGTCTAAACTTACCATGGCAACAAGATTTTCATGGGCAATCGCTTGGTGTACTTCCTTCAGCTGCAGTCGAGTAGACGTTGAAGGAATTTTGAACTTTGGTGTGTTATTGATTATTATTTTGGAGCATGAAATACACAAACGTGTTTACAACTGAAGGTAAACCGTATGTATGGGACTGAATACTGGTTTCCCGTACATATATTATCTTGCAGATGTTAATATAGATACGAGATATTAGAATTTTTAAAATTGTGCCCTTTGTCCGTATACTTATCTGCCTAAGCTTGAAATTAGACAGTAATAAATTGTTTATTATATTAGTCTTATTTGTTGTTTTTGTTTGCTTTATTTGGAAGAATTTAAAGACATATTTTTAGATGTTATTATCGTGTTTGAGGATTCTAAGAACATATTAAGATCAGTCTAAACGTATTACGTCATAGCAATGAAATCTGACAAACATTTGCCATTCTTTGGTCTATCTATTTCCTATTTCGGTATGTTTTTTAACCACTTTTTAATTGTATAACATTATCAATAAGTTTACATACGTAAACAATCAAATAGCTATAAAGTATATTACTTAAACAACTGTGAAAATAAATTAAGTACGTATTTCTTTGTCCGCTATGAATAATACGAGTTTTACGTACCTAGTCTATTGTTATAAGTACTCTATTTATTATCATAAAAATGGATGATATGATATGATGATTGCGTTTGAGAGATAGAGCATCCGTTGTCCCGTAACGCGTACGGGTTGGCCAGAAAGTGAAAAGTATAGTTTCCGCGGTTTCTCGCGGTTTTCTCGCGAAACGGGCATCTTAGAGCAACACGGTTTTCAGAAATGAATTCCTCGTCCAATTTCCCATCCGATACCGTTTGAAACGTCAACATCGGTTAAGTAGATCGGACACAGTTTGCGTTAAAAGTTGCTAATATAGTAAAATGGGTGTTTTGCATTATTTTTGTTAACTTGGAACGTCATAACTTCCGAACCGTTCCAAATAGGAAAAATCCAATTATACCGGCGTAATCAGCGTCGAAAATTGTATTAAGAACCACAACCTTAATTTGATTGCAGGCAGTTGGGGTTTCGCCGACTGGCTAAAATTTTGTAAGAAATCACATATTTTAAACTATAATTTTGAAGTAGCTCACCTATCTCAAAAACTAGGATTCGGATCGACATGAAACCTTCGCTATCTTACTAAAATGAGTGCGCTAATCACGAATTTACATAGAAAAGTCTCTATCTCTACTGGTTACTGAGTTGCGCTCAAATTACGTTTTTTAAAATAACACAAAAATAAGCGAAATGGACCAGATAACTTCGAAATGGTACTTCTTAGGCATATAAAAGTCTACATATTTTTGATGTACTCGTCGAGAGCTATCATTTGGTGGTGGGTAAATCTCTCTATCGCCAACGGTTGCAAAGTTCAATTGTTTTCTACCTCAATGTGCTAAATTTAGACCGAAAAAATAATTATATTTTTTTGAGAGATAGAGCAGTCTAATGTGGTCATGCTTATGCATTGGGCTGTACTGAATTCAACGGTGAGGTCCGTTTTCCCGTAACGCGTACGGTTTGGCCAGAAAGTGGGAAAAATAGTTTCCGCGGTTTCTCGCGGTTTTCTCGCGGTTTTCTCGCGAACCGCGCATCTTAGAGCAACGCGGTTTTCAGAAATAAATTCCTCGTCCAATTTCCCATCCGATACCGTTTGAAACGTCAACATCGGTTAAGTAGATCGGACACAGTTTGCGTTAAAAGTTGCTAATATAGTAAAATGGGTGTTTTGCATTATTTTTGTTAACTTGGAACGTCATAACTTCCGAACCGTTCCAAATAGGAAAAATCCAATTATACCGGCGTAATCAGCGTCGAAAATTGTATTAGGAACCACAACCTTAATTTGATTGAAGGCAGTTGGGGTTTCGCCGACTGGCTAAAATTTTGTAAGAAATCACATATTTTAAACTATAATTTTGAAGTAGCTCACCTATCTCAAAAACTAGGATTCGGATCGACATGAAACCTTCGCTATCTTACTAAAATGAGTGCGCTAATCACGAATTTACATAGAAAAGTCTCTATCTCTACTGGTTACTGAGTTGCGCTCAAATTACGTTTTTTAAAATAACACAAAAATAAGCGAATTGGACCACATAACTTCGAAATGGTACTTCTTAGGCTTATAAAAGTCTACATATTTTTGATGTACTCGTCGAGAGCTATCATTTGGTGGCGGGTAAATCTCTCTATCGCCAACGTTTGCAGAATTCAATTTTTTTCTACCTCAATGTGCTAAATTTAGACCGAAAAAATAACTATTTTTTTTTTTAAGAGATAGAGCGTTCTAATGTGGTCATGCTTATGCATTGGGCTGTACTGAATTCAACGGTGAGGTCCGTTTTCCCGTAACGCGTACGGTTTGGCCAGAAAGTGGGAAAGTATAGTTTCCGCGGTTTCTCGCGGTTTTCTCGCGAACCGCGCATCTTAGAGCAACGCGGTTTTCAGAAATAAATTCCTCGTCCAATTTCCCATCCGACACCGTTTGAAACGTCATCATCGGTTAAGTAGATCGGGCACAGTCTGCGTTAAAAGTTGCTAATAGAGTAAAATGGGTGTTTTGCATTATTTTTGTTAAGTTGGAACGTCATAACTTCAGAACCGTCCCAAATAGGAAAAATCCAATTATACCGGCGTAATCAGCGTCGAAAATTGTATTAAGAACCACAGCCTTAATTTGATTGAAGGCAGTTGGGTTTTCGCCGACTGGCTAAAATTTTGTAAGAAATCACATATTTTAAACCATAATTTTGAAGCGGCTCACCTATCTCAAAAACTAGGACTCGGATCAACATGAAACCTTCGCCATCTTACTAAAATGAGTGCGCTGATTACGAATTAACATAGAAAAGGTCTCTATCTCCACTGGTTACCGAGTGTTTATTAAATTACGTTTTTTAAAATAACACAAACATACGCGAAATGGACCGCATAACTTCGAAATGGTACTTCTTAGGCATATAAAATTGTACATATTTTTGATGTACTCGACGAGAGCTATCATTTGGTGGCAGGTAAATCTCTCTATCGCCAACGGTTGCAGAATTCAATTTTTTTCTACCTCAATGTGCTAAATTTAGACCGAAAAAATAATTATATTTTTTTGAGAGATAGAGCATTCTAATGTGGTCATGCTTATGCATTGGGCTGCGCTGAATTTAACGGTGAGGTCCGTTTTCTTGTAACCCGTACGGTTTGGCCAGAAAGTGGGAAAGTATAGTTTCCGCGGTTTCTCGCGATTTTCTCGCGAACCGCGCATCTTAGAGTAACGCGGTCTTCAGAAATGAATTTCTCGTCCAATTTCCCATCCGATGCCGTTTAAAACGTCAACATCGGTTGATTAGATCGGACACAGTTTGCGTTAAAAGTTGCTAGTATAGTAAAATGGGTGTTTTGCATTATTGTTGTTAACTTGGAATAGTTAAAAGTATTTTTTTTGTCGGTAATGATAACCTCTGTGACGCCGACTTACAAAACGTCATACTTGATTAAAAATTAGTAATAATAAAATTATTTGAAGCCTATGAATGTTACCAATGTTTAGTTTTTTTTTAATATGACGCTCACTAGTGTTGAGTCTGTCGATCGTGATGGAGCGTATTCATTTTGCTAAGAAACAGCAAAAGGTTAGTAATCTAAACACTCAGTATAATTCTTTCACACAGACATGGTGGTTCTTTGTTTATATTTATGAATAGACTATATAGTAAACATCAATACTACATTTTTGTATTCATTTATCGTTTTACACAACAAAAATATGTTATTTATTGGCGTCATTGAACATATAATCTTGCAATAAAATGATTGATAGAGAATAGTAAAAACCTCCAAAGGTCTGTCTCTCTTAATCCAGATCATATTACACTAATCAATCAGTGATTTGCTGGTCTTACAATCCGTCCTAACCGTTTGTTTATCTATGTTGTGCACTTCAGCAAGATTTCTCGTGAATTTCTGCGTATTGTCGAACCGACAGTTCATCACATTCGAGTAGTAAGCAATTATCTCCCTGTATATAACGACTACGGTCAACATGGGAAAGCACTAGTTGGTATATCCCCTGAGTTCGTGTCTTCGATATTTAATTGTTTTTGCGGGTTATTGTGGAATATTTTGTCACAAGTCTAGTTACGAAATGAAACATGTAAGTAACCACCGTTCTGATATTGTTTATTCGTCTATTTACAAGTCATAACATACCTAGTTCAGTCCAAATATTGTTTGAAAATTTCAGTCAAAAAAGTGTTTACTACTTTTTGTAACTAACTAAATTGTAAAAAAATCACTTACATATGCCACTTAATGCTACTTAATTAATGCCACATATGCCACTTAAATATAAGTTATTTAGAACTTCTTGAAAACTGCTGAACTTTGAAACTGATTTTTTCCCACATACATACACAAATATTTTAATTTACTGTTTGAACATTACATTTAATTTTATTTTTCTATTTTGTTGTTCTGCTATTTTTTATCCGTTTAGTTAAAACAAAAGTTTATGAGTTTTGATTAATTGCTTATAACTAAAAAATTGTGCATTGTATAAAAAATGATTCTAACAAAAAATTCATGGAATTAATCTTAATTATAAAATGTAAATGTATGTGTTCTATTAGAAAACGGAAAGGTTGCCAGTTTCCATAATAAAATAAGCACTGTGTTTATTGAAAATATATTTAGACGATAGCTTGTTTAAAATCAAACAACTTATGCTTGATTTTTTGAAGATGTTTACGGTTGGTCAATTATTTAGGTGCTCCGGATATTTTGACCAACCCTGTATACTGGTATGTAACAACTATATTATCAATCAATAACTTAGTAATTGCCCTATGTAGATCGCAGTCGTAATTTGCATCAAAGAACTGTACCAAAACGATACAATAGATTCAGACATCATAGAAAAATAAGACTGGAATAACTTGGAAGTAATAAGATTTATTTGAAAGAGATAAATAATATATTCTTTAGTTTTAATTAATTATTGATTTAATATTGCTATTAATATTAATTTTCATTAGTAGTCTTATAATACGGATGGTTAATTTATTGATATGCATTTGCATTTCTTCAATAATACAGAAATAAATATCATTATCTGGTATATTTTTCATTTTAAATGACAAATTATAGTAATGGAGACGTCACAAATAGAGAAAAAAATACTATCGGATATTTAATTTAATATCAATGTAAACTATTTGTAATTTGCGTATAAATTTATCGTGTTCAATATTTTGAAATCTTTTTATTTCAATGCTAAATAATTTATTCCATTCGTTACTTACATTTCGGGTTGCATTGATGCTCGAAGAGCCCCTTCGCCGCACGTGTTTGATGTCATAAATCAGCCCCTGTCGTAAATAATACCTTTGGGTACACACAAAAACTGCTATGCGCCTCGTCAACAATCCAGTTTGAATGGATCGATACGAGAGCGCACAACTGAGGCGAGTCGCTCGGCGAATGCGTGATTTTTATCCGACTATCTGCATCCGTAGAGACTTCTGGCATTCGAACGTTAGCGAATTTGGTCGAGTGTGGCATCCACAAATAAATTGTGTGACAAATAAATTATTGTGTTCTGTATTCAGTCTCTAGAATATAGTTTTATTTTATCAATGGTAGAGTTTGCGATGTTTCATACATTATTTACATACGTATAAAACACTAATGGTTTTTTGAATTCACCGATTTTAACCCAAAGTGCACCGGTTGTCGGTCCACAGATTATCGGAGCAATGGATTATACTACAATCTTTTTTTAGCAGTAAATTAGTTTTATCATACTGTAATCGTTCTTTAGCAAATCATTTATATAGATTAAAAACTGTTCTGTCAAGTAGAAATTGAACGATTTGGGATATGCCAAATTACTGACAAGGTAAAATTATTTTTATGGGCAGGAATTTATCTAAATATCAACCGAAGAATATAAACGAAAGAATTATGAGCACTAACATGGTTGTTTGGCGTCATAAAACACTTTCTATTAGGTACATATAATCGAGTTAAAAAACAATTTGACATTGTGTTGGTGTAAGTGTTTGTTAGACCATTACTATTACTAACACGTCTGAAATACGTCGGCTTGTGTACTAACAGCAAAATTAGTCATAGTTTTATGTATAGCAATGAATTCCAAACAACCAAAGGTAAACATTATTATTTTAATCTAATTATACACAATTAAAAAAAAAAAACTACTATCTAAGATATTTACTCTAATATACAAGGTTTAACCGATGTTGAGTATGTCAACAAATATAAAGCATCTCATTTTAATGGATATTTAATCAGTAAGGCACATCAGTAGGTACCTATAGTGAGATTATCTTTTTTTTTTCAGATATCTGGTATTTTATCTCCACCGAAAGAAGTTGGGCTAGTCAACAGTGAAAATGCCAGAAAAACACCACAGTATATCGCCGCGATTGCAGGTAACTTTTTAAAATTATTATACATGGGGATACATAATTAATCTTAAAAAAAAAACAGAAACATTCGGGTGAAACTAACGTTTCTAAAGTACGTTTCTTGAATTCTATTGTTGCCTTCGTCGCAATAATTTACGAATCATCCTGTATAAATAATAATTGTTTTCTTATCAGTTATTATTTATTATCTACCTACTGACATTTATGACTATCGATAATAATATCCTATAATTTATTGTTGAGGTTGTTGTTTTGTGAAAATAAAA
This sequence comes from Aphodius sticticus, assembly GCA_963966075.1. Lineage (NCBI taxonomy): Eukaryota > Metazoa > Arthropoda > Insecta > Coleoptera > Scarabaeidae > Aphodius > Aphodius sticticus. The sequence goes on along the minus strand of OZ014511.1, from coordinate 46,527,453 downwards.
TTGCACTTATCATGGAATAAGTAAATATTGCAACATTTTTTAAATACTGTTAGTTTGCCCTTGGATTCACAATTTCATGTCGATTGTTAAGGAATTCGTTACGTTTCGTGGAGATTTGTTTTAAAATATTAAAATCCGGATTTCTATGTACTACCGCATCAATTTTTTGTTGTAATTTTTTACTGGTTGGTGCTTCAATGCTTCGTAACCTTTCGTACAGGGATTCAATCCTTTGAAAACTGCTTGCAAGTTCAACATTTTGTTGTTCTAGAAACTCTATGGTCGGCAATACTTGCACAAAATTTGTATCAATAAATTTTAATTGCTCATGCAAATCTTGTAATGATAGTACTTTTTTGCAGTCTTTAATACTAACTGCTTCATCAGGCAAATTTAAGGCGAAGGGTTTGATGATATCAAAGTTTCTTGTATAAAAACTTGCCGCTTCTAACCATGTACCCCATCTCGTAATAACTGGTTGTGGTGGCAAAGGTAGATTAGGGCACTTTTCCTTGTAAAGAGACAATCTGGAAGGAGCTTTCAATAAAATTTTTTTGCATGTGCTTATTAGCGTATTCACGTCTGGAAATCCTTCCCGAATAAACTCGCAAATTCTATGAATAGCGTGTGCAAAACATGTCAAATGAAGAATATTTGAAAAATGTTGTTTAAGTAATTTTCCAACTTTTAACATAATCGCAGCAGCGTCAGAAACAAACAGTTAATACTTTGGTGGCGTCTGTGATTCCTACTTTTTTATGGCGTTATTTACTATTGTATATATCTCTTCAGCTTTGACGGTACAGCGAAACTGAGTAGATATTAAATAGGGTTTATATAAGTCTTGCGGGTCCAACAATCCGACAACGACGTTGACCACACATCTACCCTTCATATCCGTAGTTTCATCTGCAGAAACCCAAATATATTTATCGGATAGTTTTGACTTTATTGTAGTAATTATTTTGTCATATTGCCCTTGTACGTAATATTTTATAATTGTGGATTCATCGGGTAAGTCTCGTCCAGTATACTTCTTGATAATTTTTTTTAAAAACGGGATTATTAATTTTTGGGAAAGGTACATTAGCAGAAATAAATGTTTCACATAAATCATCAAAAAAGTTTTTAGTTGACATTCCTGATACATTTTGCAAGTGTTTTTTTGTTTTTACATGAGCCCGAAGACATTGTTTATTACGAATAATTAAATTTCGTGAGCAGAAATTGCAAACCACTTCCCCTTTCTTAACGAACGTGAAAGTATTGCCAAACTCGGCTAGCAAACGATTCATTGCAGGATCTTCAAACCAATTACAACTATAAAATAAAAAAATAATTCAACTCTAAGTATAAAACAGAAGAACAAATTCGAAATGGAAAATAAAAACAGATATTCACACAATATTTCAAGAAACAACACATTTAAAAGGAACTGCTCAAATTATCAACTGACGAACCGGAAATTTAAACAAGGCAAGCGACTGTACACGATCAACGCCTAAGCATGTGTAGTGGTATGTACACCATGAGCCGAAGCCAGACGTCCCTACCAGCACGTGTCCCATGCACGACACTGGAAAATATACATTTTTGTCCGGCCACTGCTTATTACAGACAATGTTTGTCGTGATGTGATTTTTAATTATAAAAATACACATTTTTGTGTCATCGATACTTTTTTAAATGGCGACGCCATTTTTTCTTACTGATTTTGGCAGATCATTTAATTGTCTAAATGGTAGCGAAAATGTTTTATGACATTCGCGAGAAAAAGACAATTGAAAATTGGAAAATATTGATATATTTAGGGAAAATTAAAATGTTGAAAAGAGCGATTTTGGTAATTTTTACAAATTTATACCAGCCGAACCAGTTGTCCTCGAAATCTCAAAATGGTCTCATAGTAAACCTTAATGTTTGCATTTTTTTCCTAAAATCCTGGTATTTTGTTCGCCATGTTTTTTGGAGAATATTCAGAGGGATTCTTCAAATGGTGTGTGATATGCAACTTTCAAGGTCAGATTCGTATTGAGCGCAAAAAAATCAATCGGAAACTCCTATTCGCTTTTCATAAACAAAAGAAAAATCAATATTACCCTAATTTTCAAATGTAATTTTCTCGAAAATTGTCTTATGCAACGCCATAAATTTTGGAAATTACCTTTAAGACAATTAACAGATCTATCAAAATCAGTACAAACAATACGGGCTTGCCATGTAAACAAAATATGAGTCGATGACGTCATTGGTTACAAACAATTGAAAGTCGGAAACTAAATTTGATGTAAATATGTGTATTTGGATAATTAGAACAATTCCTTTAAATGTTACAGATGTTTAAAATACTAACAAAACGAACTACATATCAAATAATTAGAAAATAAAGAAAGGAAGTAACAAACAATATCCTTTAGACTACTAAAATCTAAATAAATTAATTAAAATTAAACAATTAACAATAATAAAAATAAAGGGAATACAAATATGACGAATATTGCCTATCATCTAAAGTTTAAACAAACTCCTTTATGGGTTTCACGAAAACAAAAAATAAATCCATCTCTCATCTAAAGTAAGGACGTCATCCACTCTAAGGCTATCCTAGAACGAAACTTGAAGCAATCTCGTTATTTTCCAGCATCCTTCTCAGCATTCTCAACCGGCACCATCATAGCATGGACCATGCAGATCTCCCCAAAACTCCTGGACGGCGAATACGGCTTCCCAGTCGACCAGGACCAACTAGGCTGGATAGGCAGCTTAATATCTCTCGGGGCAGCAATCCTATCCCTATTCGTAGGCTCCATATGCGACTGGCTAGGCAGAAAAACCACCAAACTCCTCATGGTCATACCCCTGACCATCGGTTGGGCCTTAATCTTATGGGCAACAAACGTGGAGATGCTCTACATAGGCAGACTGCTAACAGGCATGGTTGGAGGAGCTTTTCTGGTCACGGCACCACTATACTGCAACGAGATTTCGCAAGATGCAATCCGAGGGTCCTTGGGGAGTTTAACGCAGCTGATGATCACTCTGGGGTTGTTGTTTGATGCCGTGGCAAGCAAATTCATGAGTATGTTTATGTTTACTGCGTTTTGTTTCGGGTTCCCGTTTGTGTTTGCTTTGGTTTTCGCGTTCATGCCTGAGAGTCCTGTGTTTTATTTGAAGAATAATCGGGAAGATGACGCTAGGAGGGTGCTGAAGAAGCTGCGTGGTCCAAACTACGATATCGAGATGGAGATTCTGACGATCAAAGCTACGTTTAAGGAAGAAGACAAAAGCGTTTTGGAGATTCTAAAAGAATCATCGAAGAAACGAGCTACGAAAAAAGCGTTCTTCATAACGGTTGGTCTAATGGCGTTTAGATTCTTATGCGGTGTCGACTCCATAACCGCTTTTACTTCCTACATCTTCAAAAGCGTCAGCGAGGATTTTGATCCGGAAATAGGCCCTATAATCCTGGTCACCCTTCAAGCAATATTCGGAACAATCCAGTCGGTAATAGTTGACAAAATCGGCCGAAAAATTCTTTTGGTTTCTTCGCAAATAGCCATAGCTTCCTCGACGATCCTAGTAGGAATCGCCTTCCTCCTAAAAAATAAGGAATTAATCGATGATGGTGCCGTTGAAATCGTCAATTTTGTGCCTCTGGTGGCGCTCTGTATATTCTCTATAGGTTTTGCTGTAGGTTTGGCACCGTTGCCTCTGATGTTGAACGCTGAGCTGAATCCGCAGGAGACTAAGAGTTTGGTGACTTCTTTCAATACCTTTTTGGGTTGGATGTTGGCGTTTGTGGTCACGAAAACTTTTTTGTTGATCGAAGAGGGTCTTGGTGCTGAGAGTGCCTTCTTTATTTATGGTGGTATTTCATTGGTTGGAGTCTTCTTCACGTTGGTCTTCGTACCGGAAACTAAAGGTAAAACAGCTGAGGAGATTCAGTTAATGTTGGAAAAGCGATAGGGATTATTGTTTGAGTTTTTTTTTGTATAGGTTCATCTTTGTTGTTGTATAGGTTTATTTTTTTGTGTAGGTTTATTTCTTTTTGCGTAGGTTTATTTTTTGTATTGATTTATTTATTATAATTGCCTCTAAGAGGTGAGATTATGTGATCTTTTTATCCTATATCTAATTAAGAATATTATTAAGGATATCGTTGTTCCTGTAATACGTATAATATATAATACATATAATATATAATACATATAATACGTAAATAAAAAAAAAACTATTTTATTTTTTTTATTTATGCTTTTCTCTATATGCCCTTCTCTGTTATCCAATCCTGATTAAGCCAGAGTAGATAGAGAATTGTAATTTTCAGGATTAATTATCTAATTTATCTGTGACCCAGACATGTATGATAATCGTCTCTATCCCATCTACTTTTCTCGTAATGTCACAAAAACTAAAATAATAACATCGAAACAGCTGGAATACATACAAACTGGTAGTTTAAAAAATCCCCTGTTTAAACCAGAGTAGATAGAGGGTTGTAATTTTCAGGATTAATTATCTAATTTATCTGTGACCCAGACAAGTATGATAATCGTCTCTATCCCATCTACTTTTCTCGTAATGTCACAAAAACTAAAATAATAGCATCGAAACAGCTGGAATAGCTACAAACTGGTAGTTTAAAAAATCCCCTGTTTAAACCAGAGTAGATAAAGGGTTGTAATTTTTAGGATTAGTTATCTAATATATCTGTGACCCAGACATGTATGATACTCGTCTCTATCCCATCTACTTTTCTCGTAATGTCACAAAAACCAAAATAATAGCATCGAAACAGCTGGAATACATACAAACTGGTAGTTTAAAAAATCCCCTGTTTAAACCAGAGTAGATAGAGGGTTGTAATTTTCAGGATTAATTATCTAATTTATCTGTGACCCAGACATGTATGAGAATCGTCTCTATCCTATCTACTTTTCTCGTAGTGTCACAAAAACTAAAATAATAGCATCTAAACAGCTAGAATACATACAAACTGGTGATTTAAAAAATCCCCTGTTTAAACCAGTGTAGATAGAGAGTTATAATTTTCAGGAATCATTATCTAATTTATCTCTGACCCAGGCATGTATGATAATCGTCTCTATCCCATCTACTTTTCTCGTAATGTCATAAAAACTAAAATAATAACATCAAAACAGCTGGAATACATACAAACTAGTAGCTTAAAAAATCCCCTGTTTAAACCAGAGTAGATAGAGGGTTGTAATTTTCAAAATTCATTATCTAATTTATCTGTGACCCAGACATGTATGGTAATCGTCTCTATCCCATCTACTTTTCTCGTAATGTCACAAAAACTAAAATAATAACATCAAAACAGCTGGAATACATACAAACTAGTAGTTTAAAAAATCCCCTGTTTAAACCAGAGTAGATAGAGGGTTGTAATTTTCAAGATTAATTATCTAATTTATCTGTGACCCACACATATATGATAATCGTCTCTAACCCATCTACTTTCCCCGTAATGTCACAAATACTAAAATAATAGCATCGAAACAGCTGGAATACATACAAACTGGTAGTTTAAAAAATCCCCTGTTTAAACCAGAGTAGATAGAGGGTTGTAATTTTCAAGATTAATTATCTAATTCATCTGTAACCCAGACAAGTACAATAATCGTCTCTATCCCATCTACTTTTCTCGTAATGTCATAAAAACTAAAATAATAACATCAAAACAGCTGGAATACATACAAACTGGTAGTTTAAAAAATCCCCTGTTTAAACCAGAGTAGATAGAGAGTTGTAATTTTCAGGATTAGTTATCTAATTTATCTGTGACCCAGACATGTATGGTAATCGTCTCTATCCCATCTACTTTTCTCGTAGTGTCACAAAAACTAAAATAATAACATCAAAACAGCTGGAATACATACAAACTAGTAGTTTAAAAAATCCCCTGTTTAAACCAGAGTAGATAGAGGGTTGTAATTTTCAAAATTAATTATCTAATTTATCTGTGACCCAGACATGTATGGTAATCGTCTCTATCCCATCTACTTTTCTCGTAATGTCACAAAAACTAAAATAATAACATCAAAACAGCTGGAATACATACAAACTAGTAGTTTAAAAAATCCCCTGTTTAAACCAGAGTAGATAGAGGGTTGTAATTTTCAAGATTAATTATCTAATTTATCTGTGACCCACACATATATGATAATCGTCTCTATCCCATCTACTTTTCTCGTAATGTCACAAATGCTAAAATAATAGCATCGAAACAGCTGGAATACATACATACTTGAAGTTTGAAAAATCTCCTGATTAAACCAGAGTAGATAGAGAGTTGTAATTTTCAGGATTAGTTATCTAATTTATCTGTGACCCAGACATGTATGATAATCGTCTCTATCCCATCTACTTTTCTCGTAATGTCACAAATGCTAAAATAATAGCATCGAAACAGCTGGAATACATACATACTTGAAGTTTGAAAAATCTCCTGATTAAACCAGAGTAGATAGAGAGTTGTAATTTTCAGGATTAGTTATCTAATTTATCTGTGACCCAGACATGTATGATAATCGTCTCTATCCCATCTACTTTTCTCGTAATGTCACAAATGCTAAAATAATAGCATCGAAACAGCTGGAATACATACAAACTAGTAGTTTAAAAAATCCCCTGTTTAAACCAGAGTAGATAGAGGGTTGTAATTTTCATGATTAATTATCTAATTTATCTGTGACCCAGACATGTATGATAATCGTCTCTATCCCATCTACTTTTCTCGTAATGTCACAAACACTAAAATAATAGCATCGAAACAGCTGGAATACCTACAAACTGGTAGTTTAAAAAATCCCCTGTTTAAACCAGAGTAGATAGAGGGTTGTAATTTTCATGATTAATTATCTAATTTATCTGTGACCCAGACATGTATGATAATCGTCTCTATCCCATCTACTTTTCTCGTAATGTCACAAATGCTAAAATAATAGCATCGAAACAGCTGGAATACATACATACTTGAAGTTTGAAAAATCTCCTGATTAAACCAGAGTAGATAGAGAGTTGTAATTTTCAGGATTAGTTATCTAATTTATCTGTGACCCAGACATGTATGATAATCGTCTCTATCCCATCTACTTTTCTCGTAATGTCACAAATGCTAAAATAATAGCATCGAAACAGCTGGAATACATACAAACTAGTAGTTTAAAAAATCCCCTGTTTAAACCAGAGTAGATAGAGAGTTGTAATTTTCAGGATTAGTTATCTAATTTATCTGTGACCCAGACATGTATGATAATCGTCTCTATCCCATCTACTTTTCTCGTAATGTCACAAATGCTAAAATAATAGCATCGAAACAGCTGGAATACATACATACTTGAAGTTTGAAAAATCTCCTGATTAAACCAGAGTAGATAGAGAGTTGTAATTTTCAGGATTAGTTATCTAATTTATCTGTGACCCAGACATGTATGATAATCGTCTCTATCCAATCTACTTTTCTCGTAATGTCACAAATGCTAAAATAATAGCATCGAAACAGCTGGAATACATACATACTTGAAGTTTGAAAAATCTCCTGATTAAACCAGAGTAGATAGAGAGTTGTAATTTTCAGGATTAGTTATCTAATTTATCTGTGACCCAGACATGTATGATAATCGTCTCTATCCCATCTACTTTTCTCGTAATGTCACAAACACTAAAATAATAGCATCGAAACAGCTGGAATACCTACAAACTGGTAGTTTAAAAAATCCCCTGTTTAAACCAGAGTAGATAGAGGGTTGTAATTTTCATGATTAATTATCTAATTTATCTGTGACCCAGACATGTATGATAATCGTCTCTATCCCATCTACTTTTCTCGTAATGTCACAAACACTAAAATAATAGCATCGAAACAGCTGGAATACCTACAAACTGGTAGTTTAAAAAATCCCCTGTTTAAACCAGAGTAGATAGAGGGTTGTAATTTTCATGATTAATTATCTAATTTATCTTTGACCCAGACATGTATGATAATCGTCTCTATCCCATCTACTTTTCTCGTAATGTCACAAACACTAAAATAATAGCATCGAAACAGCTGGAATACCTACAAACTGGTAGTTTAAAAAATCCCCTGTTTAAACCAGAGTAGATAGAGGGTTGTAATTTTTAAGATTAATTATCTAATTTATCTGTGACCCAGACATGTATGATAATCGTCTCTATCCCATCTACTTTTCTCGTAATGTCACAAATGCTAAAATAATAGCATCGAAACAGCTGGAATACATACATACTTGAAGTTTGAAAAATCTCCTGATTAAACCAGAGTAGATAGAGGGTTGTAATTTTCAAGATTAATTATCTAATTTATCTGTGACCCAGACATGTATGATAATCGTCTCTATCCCATCTACTTTTCTCGTAATGTCACAAAAACTAAAATAATAGCATCGAAACAGCTGGAATACATACAAACTGGTAGTTTAAAAAATCCCCTGTTTAAACCAGAGTAGATAGAGGGTTGTAATTTTCAGGATTAGGTATCTAATTTATCTGTGACCCAGACATGTATGATACTCGTCTTTATCCCATCTACTTTTCTCGTAATGTCACAAAAACTAAAATATATCATCGAAACAGCTGGAATACATACAAACTGGTAGTTTAAAAAATCCCCTGTTTAAACCAAAGTAGATAGAGGGTTGTAATTTTTAGGATTAGTTATCTAATATATCTGTGACCCAGACATGTATGATACTCGTCTCTATCCCATCTACTTTTCTCGTAATGTCACAAACACTAAAATAATAGCATCGAAACAGCTGGAATACCTACAAACTGGTAGTTTAAAAAATCCCCTGTTTAAACCAGAGTAGATAGAGGGTTGTAATTTTTAAGATTAATTATCTAATTTATCTGTGACCCAGACATGTATGATAATCGTCTCTATCCCATCTACTTTTCTCGTAATGTCACAAATGCTAAAATAATAGCATCGAAACAGCTGGAATACATACATACTTGAAGTTTGAAAAATCTCCTGATTAAACCAGAGTAGATAGAGGGTTGTAATTTTCAAGATTAATTATCTAATTTATCTGTGACCCAGACATGTATGATAATCGTCTCTATCCCATCTACTTTTCTCGTAATGTCACAAAAACTAAAATAATAGCATCGAAACAGCTGGAATACATACAAACTGGTAGTTTAAAAAATCCCCTGTTTAAACCAGAGTAGATAGAGGGTTGTAATTTTCAGGATTAGGTATCTAATTTATCTGTGACCCAGACATGTATGATACTCGTCTTTATCCCATCTACTTTTCTCGTAATGTCACAAAAACTAAAATAATAGCATCGAAACAGCTGGAATACATACAAACTGGTAGTTTAAAAAATCCCCTGTTTAAACCAAAGTAGATAGAGGGTTGTAATTTTTAGGATTAGTTATCTAATATATCTGTGACCCAGACATGTATGATACTCGTCTCTATCCCATCTACTTTTCTCGTAATGTCACAAAAGCTAAAATAATAGCATCGAAACAGCTGGAATACCTACAAACTGGTAGTTTAAAAACTCCCCTGTTTAAACCAGAGTAGATAGAGGGTTGTAATTTTTAAGATTAATTATCTAATTTATCTGTGACCCAGACATGTATGATAATCGTCTCTATCCCATCTACTTTTCTCGTAATGTCACAAATGCTAAAATAATAGCATCGAAACAGCTGGAATACATACATACTTGAAGTTTGAAAAATCTCCTGATTAAACCAGAGTAGATAGAGGGTTGTAATTTTCAAGATTAATTATCTAATTTATCTGTGACCCAGACATGTATGATAATCGTCTCTATCCCATCTACTTTTCTCGTAGTGTCACAAAAACCAAAATAATAGCATCAAAGCTGTCAGAATATATACAACAACAGTCCAAAATATGACAATAAAACAAACAACACGCTTCAATCAAATACTTTATTCTACAATAGTCACCTTTAACAAAAAAATAAAACTCCAATTCTCGCTAAGAAACAAATACAAACTTATACAACGTGTACACGTTTAGGCACACAAAAAATAGCTTTCCGATACAGAAAATATAAAAAAGACAGGCAAACAATATTTATCACAGATTACGGAATAACTCTAGCCGAACGCTTACCTAATCATTGTACCAATCTAAGAATAACAAAGAGAACGACATGACCAGCAGAAAAAACAAAACCCAGACCCGCAACCCGGCGTTTCTTTGTATCGCCTGCCGAATTTGCTCGTTGGCCAACTTCATATCCTCCGTCGACCCTGCCACCGTAGTTCCGATCCTCTCGATATCCTTTTCCTGCTGAAGGACCTTCTCCGTAAAAATCTCCTGCAATTCCGCGATATGCACAACTTTACTCTCCATATTTTTAACCTCGTCCGATAAGCTGTTTAATTCGTTATAGAGATGTTCGTTTTCTGATTCGAACATTTGAATCTCTTCAGGAGACAGATCGTCGTCTATATTATCGACCGGAGTGGTCGGTTGCGGAATCCTAACCTCTCTTTTACCGTTTTCTCGAATATCAACCTCCGGTTTTGTTTCTTTTTGCGAGACGTTCTCTAATTTCGATAATTTGTGCGTTTCGATCACCTTTTTAACCCGGATAGCTTTCGCTTCCGTGTACATCTTCGAAACGACGCGTAAATAGTTCTCTACGGAGGTTAGAACGTTCCGATAGTGTTCGTCTAGTTGTTCGGTCTTCGCGGTGCTTAGAATACTGTTTTTGCTGTCGGAAATTAAAGTTGTGCAGGTGTTAATGATACGTTGAGCTTCGGTGTCTATTTGTTCCCGATCTGCTTCCGTCATGGTTTTATTTGTCGAGAGATAGTTGACTACGTTGAGATAGGCGAATTTGTGCTCGAGGAAGAAGTTTTGTAGGTTACTAATCTCTTTGACTATCTCTTTTGCTCTTGTAAGGTTCGGATCTCGCTGGGTCGATTTTAAAATGCTTGTTTTGGCGTCTTTAAGTCCGAGGGATTTGTTTGTGGTGCGTACCGTTTTCACGCAAGCACGGAAGAGGATCGTTATATCCATTTTTAGGTCGTTTTGTCGCGTGGTTTTGCTGCTAGAGGTGAAACTTTACGTTTTTTGACGTGGAAGTTAACCTATAATTGAGCACGGTCGTTGACTGACAGATGGTTGTGTGTCGGTCGGTAATGCAGGATGCTGGATGCTCGGTGGAAATTGGGTTGTCTAACCACTAGGCGGTATACAAATGGGAAACAGTTCGGGTGTTTTTATTAACAATTAACATTTATATTATCAATTTCTCAGAAAATCTTATTCTTTATAAAAGTGTCTGGATTGTCTTGAATCTAAAGTGCAAATATTAGTATGTAATTGTCTGCTTGCATGTACCGAGTGTTATTTGCAAAAATGTTGTTTGAAAATAGTATTTTGAAATATTACAAGTCTATAATTATGAAATTATAGTCACCTTCGACGTTCCATATACCGAGTGTTCATGCAAGGACGAAGCAGATTCTAATTTCGTTTCTAATACCTACTCTCTAATATTTTTTTCAAATAACATTTTTACATAGCTTTTAAAATAAAGGTACTTTACTCTTAGGAGTTTTTCATAGTTTTAGTAGTTTCCGTACATCTAAATGGATCTCCACGAATTCAGAAAAATAAACCATTTGGCGCTATTTTTATTTTGCTTATTTTGCTTTTTTCCCGAATTTTGCAGATGTGCGCTTATTTTGCTATATTCCTGCTTATTTTAACTTTATACGGATTTTTTGGGGTGTTTATACCAGTTTATACTGGTCAGGTGGTGCCAGGTTGCCCCATGGCAAGTGCCCCCCCCCCCTTAAGTAGGCCCCCCTTAAGACAATATGTTGAAAATATTAATAATATATTTATTTATACTGAAACTTGCACGGGACCGCCTTAAGAATTTATTTTTATGTTTGGCAATAAATAAGAACCCAATAAGAAAATTGCATGGTGAGTTTTAAGAAACCCACTTTGGGAAACAATAAAAATTCTCCAAAAGGCCCTTGTTAAGAGAACTTGTTAAAATGTATTACTATTTGAACTTGAAACTTTTTACTGGATGTTTATCTTTCATAGAAAACAAGTTTTTTTTATAAATTTGGTTGACCGGGCTCTGGCAAAAATATTATTCATCCGAAATTGAAATACCAATACGTCACAAAGAACAGTATTGTTATGGCATGACGTGGTAGTTTTTACCAAGAAAAATAAAAAAGTCAATGCTATGATGTACAAAATTAAAACTTAAATCGGATAATTGATATACAGGAAAACATTGTGGAATATTTGCTAACCATATGAAAGGGACCAAAATAAATCAAATAAATAAAATTTTACTCGGGTACAAAAATGAATCACTTATACAGAATACATATTTTTTTATACATGCACTAAAAATTAAATTAAATTTATTTATAGAATAAAATATGTAAATTAAAAAAAAAAATAGAAACAAAGTTGCGCACTTTTGTGTGCTCAATGACATAAAAAGTAATATTACCTTTTTCACTTTCGAAGATATCATAAAATTGATGTACAGGGTGTTATAAAAGTTATAGATAATTATTCGCCCTACAGCCAGAAAATATTTTCATGTTTACAGGGCGTCCCACAACAACGTACCAGTAAACTTGTTTGTTTAAATGGAACACTAGGTATATTATCGCAATTTTTGATGAAGATTTTTAGCCTAATTGTTTTGACTTCAACTTGTATTAGGCTGTTATCAACTGTTTCTGAGATATTGTGAAAGGATTGTCAAAAATGAGCATTTTCAAAATTATTCTAAGGTAACTAACAAGAATAAAGAAATAAAAGAACTCATTTTGGATAGTATAAGTATCGCATTTTTTTATAGTTATTATTAATTTGCTAAATAAATTAAATTCTAAATGACTTATCCGGAATAACTGGAGATTTGCTAAATGTCAAATAACAAGAATTTTAAATGGAACACCCTGTATATCTTGACATACTTCGAAAGATCAATAAATCAACTTTCCTAAAATGTCTAAGTCGGTAGGTCTATCGTCAACAGCTAAAAAGTTATTAAGCATCTAATTTAACATTTATACGCATCCAAAAAATATTTCATAAATTAATATAACATATCTAGTTGCCACGACGAAATTCAGCAATCGCACAAATGTAATGATTCTTCTGCAGCAAAATTTAGTCATTGCAAACTGCTACACACAAACGAGCAATTTATGATCATCCAAGAATTAATTTTATTAGTACCAGTCGAAACTTATTTAAAATTTTTATTTATTTACGTAATGTTCTAAACTATTTAAAGAATTTTAATAGATCCTTGGGTTGGTTGTAGTGGTCTAACGCCTTAGCCAGCTAAATCGCCAGTTTAATTTATTTATTTCGGGACATGTTAAGGAACAAGTTTATGGGGATGTTCCAGTTACTACTGATAACAAAAACAAGCAGTGCTTTGGTAGCAATGTGGTGTTCTTCAGAATTCCTAACATTTCTGTACTCTCATAAGTATAAATAATTAAATAAATGGATAATTGTAAACTGAATAAATAATTATTATTTCAGTACGATTGTCAAGAATGCACATATCAACCCTGTCAGGTCAATGCGTTTCAGTCTTGCTTCACATTCTCGGTGGAAATATTACATTTTCCATGGTTTCCACAAAAATATTTTGACGCCTCCTTATTACTATTCTTCATGTTCGCTATAGTAGTTGTAATATTCCCATAAATATTTTCCTCAATATGTCTACAGAGTAACAAATCAAACTCGATTAAATCAGGCGATCTAGTTTGACCGTTGGACCACCATGAACAATTTAATGTCATTGATAAATATTATTTAAACAATTTTAGAGTGATATATAAATTACAATTTTTTTGAAGAAAATAAATATCACAAATTATACGTTTGTGTAAATCAAAATTGCAGAATGCTATTACTAAAAGCTGCCGCATGAAAAGAAGAATTATTCTAATTGAGAGATTGTTGAATTTCGTCGAACAATCTGGATATTTAATATTAATTTATGAATATTGTGCATAAGTTACAAATGTCACATTAGATGCTTAATAACTTTTTAGCTGTTGACGATAGACCACCGAGTTACACATTTTAGGAAAGCTGATTTATCGATCTTATATATTGTATTTATTCGTTCTATTTCTTATTTTTCAGATTCTATTTCAAAATATTTTTCTTTGTAACTCTTTCATTATTAATTTTTTTCCCCGCAATTTTTCTTCCGTATAGTAATTGAGATACTGAGTAAAACGTTTCATATGGACTTATTATTTTTTCAATTTATGTCAAAGTTACAACCGTTTGAGTTATTAACAAAACCGTATTTTAACCGGCGCCAACTTCTTAAGTAATTGAGAAAACCAATAAGTCCATATGATACTTTTTACTCAAAATGATAAAAGAAAATTAATAAAATCAATGAAATGAAAAATTTATTCAGAATGATGTTTGCTTTCTAAAAGTAATTTTCGGGGAAAAAAGTGGGACACCTGTATATATTTATATACCGGCAGCATAAACAAAAAAATGGTGGGCCCCCCTTAGCTTCTTGGCAACCAATATTTTTGGAGCCAGTCCGCCACTGTACTTAACACAGTATACCTCTGAGGTGCTCAATTTATCTCTACCTGCGTATAATAAGCGAATAATTCTTTTGTAAATAAAATATCAAGCGTTTATTTATCGTGTATAGTTTATTTCTATTGGTAAAAAATAGATGTTTCTTGACTGATATACAGGATGATTCAGATTGTGTCTAACGAAGTTTGGGCTTTTAAAAAATGCTATACAACAAATTTCTCTCAAAAATATAGTGAAGTGTTTATTCATGTATGTAATAATTCAAATTATGTGTTATTTCATCAGCCAATTTTCGAGAAAAAAACGGTTGAATGTTGTAAATAATTGAAGTACACATGAAACTTTGTTTGGAGTCTGAGTTTGTTTAGGTTATTATTATTTAAACAATCTATTTGGTTTGTTTTTGTTTTCAAGAACACAGTGTTAAAATATTGTACAAAAGTGTAATACAATAATTATGCAATAATGGGCTTATAGTTAGCGATTTGACCACAAATTCCTGATTTACGTCAAAAAGCGTCAGGAAATATTTAAACGATTGTATCGACGTCAACAACAAACTTAAAAATACTCGTAAAAATCGTATTTTTAACGACCGCGCGTTTTTAACAAAACGTACAATCATAGCTGAACAATTTTCGCGACAAACGCTGTCAACTTGACAGTTTTTTGCGAGACCAGCGGTCGATGGTGACGTCACAGTCGAAATACAAGAAAACGCCGCGTCGTTTTGACGACCTTGACGCCTATATCGGTCCGAAATCGATACTTAGCCACCGTCTTCAAAGGTGGGCATACGAAAATATGTACCGACTGTAAATACAGACCGAACTATTATCAGCTCCTACACTGCCTCAAAGAAAACTGAAGCAATCCCTACTACCAGTCATGCTAACTAATCTTGGAACTCGTGTGGCACTCGTGTGGTATGTTCGTCTCTAATGCGTTCACATTTAGTTGAACATCGGCATAGTACACGCACTGGAGTTTGAGCAAAAAAAAGCACGTGGTTGGAGATATTTTTGGTTAAAACTTAGTTAATTAACTTAGTTAATATGAAGCCGGACGAAGAAAAGGGTGTTCTGAACTCGTTACAAAATGGGAAAAGTTTGAAAAGTGTGGTTGAGGATCATTTGCCACCTGATGGAGGTTGTAGGGCTTGGATGGTGCTCGTGGCTTCGTTCTTGTGCAATGGCATCCTCTTCGGTGTCATCAATTCGTATAGTGTTATCCAGGACACGCTGTATAAGGATCTCAAGGCGGAAAATGTGACGGAGGCTTCCTCAAAAGCAGGTAAGGATAATACTTGGTAATAGTTTTTTGAAAATGTTTTATTTGATGTACTATGTTTGACGTTTTTAACTTTGACGTTTTTTTTTTTTTTAATTTTATGGATTTCGCTTTCGGTTTGTTGTTTACAGAACCGTACATGATATTAGTATTGTCAATAATCGTTAATTGTGTTCTAATTGCGATTGCTAAATACGTCCAAAGACAACAAGTGGAAATACGTTTGATACAGAGGTTAGGTATTTATAAATTAAATTGTTTATTCAACAATGTTTATTTGGGACGTTCATTTGCAGTAAGTTAAATATGTTTGCTTGAAATCTCCCACTTAATATACGCCTACTAGAACTTGAATAGTTTAATTATTTATAAATTTTGTTTTATTTTGTATTATGAAAGATAATAAGCTTTTACCAGAATCATTTTGATAGTAAATTGTGTCCGCTACAATATGTTTTTTTTTTTGTTTTGCGATTAAGTGAGTGAGATTCGAGGAATTAAGAATTAAAATCCGACAGGCACAATTTTTCAATGGCTTTTTCAATGGTAAAATACTTCAAACATTTTTTCCTTATTTTAAACAAGCTATCCTTCAAATGTTCTTTATATACAGGGTGTAGCAAATTACTGGAACACTTAAGTAATTCGCAAACCGTAAAAACTGTCGAACAAAATTAATTTTTAATATACAGTGCGTTCATTTTATTGTGGAAACTTGATAATATTTTTTCTCATAAAACACCTGGTATATTTTTACATTTTTTAATTCTAAGATTAATTCTAAGAATTCTTTTTGTAGATACCATTTTTTTTTTATAAAATGCCTCATTTTTTATTTATAAGCAATTAATCAAAGCTCATGAAGTTTGATTTGAACCAAACGGATAAAAAATTAAAAAATGCCAAAATATACAGGGTGTTCTATTTAAAAAAGAAAAGGTTACCGAATTTGAAGAATAAACCGAACACTGTATATTAAAAATATATTTAAACGATAGCTTGTTTAAAGCCAAAATACATACTTTTGTTAGAAAAACTTGTTGAAATTGTTTACGGTTGGAGAATTATTTAGGTGTTCCGGTAGTTTTGACTACCCCTATTCACTATGAATTTGAATAATAGGGTATTTGACTGCATTAAAAATATGGCTTGTATTATAGTCATTCTAATAGATTACAGTTCAAGAAAACTATTTGCTATTACTTTTCAAAAAAAAAATGCTTTATTTCTATTAAAATCCAAAATCAAAATTGAATTTTATTTACGTCCTATCACGTGATTGAAAACGCTCTGTAATTGGCTCAGTCTCCAGTGACGTCATTCGTTAGTACGCTTAGAGCGCGTTCGGTTTGTCAGGGTAGGGTATGGGGAGAGCAATGCTCAGATAACCTGGGTCGGCTGTCTCTCTCTTATATGCAGATAAACGCCGTATGACGTTAGTCCGCCTATTATGCAGCGCGTCACTCTCACCGTACAATACCGGGTTATCCGAACGCGCTCTTATGCTTCTCCCGTTTGAATTTAATAGCACTAATGTGCCATGTAAGCATAGCTTTGTAGGTTAGGATAGCCCTAACCTTAAGCCGTCAGATCAGATAATACCTGGTTCAAAGATAGGATAGATAACTTATTCTAGTCAGTTTTACTTATGTCGAAGTAATCTTCACAACAAAAAACACTTGTATTGGCCGCTATTTATTTCATTTGGATTTCTACGAGCCAACCACCTTCTTCGCAGTTTCAAATCTTGCGGAACAGCTACAAATAGTTTATCCGGAATTTTTCTTGAAGTATTTCTGCATTGTGGATTTATACACCATTTATAACCCATTTTTATGTATAAATTGTAAAAACAACACATCATACAACACAATTACCAAACGGCGACGATGCCGATGCTGACAGACCATATGGGCCGATTTGACATGTACTAACGGGTGACGTCACACAACATAAAGTATTGTTTTGGCGGGACTTTTTGTGATTCAATTTTTAACGCTGATTTCTATGAAATATTGTGGAAATAATTACGAAAAATAATGCATTTACAATGTAGAGTGAAGGAATAAACACACTAAGATGGTTTTCCAATAATAGTCAAATACCCTATTATGTGATATATGTTTAGTTTGTTTTATACATATGGGGTAGTACAGTTCCATGTAATTACAGATATATATTTCTATTAATAAACGTTAATAATCTTTAGTTCGCTGACCCTTTCTATTTTAAATTTTTTCCTCTGGTCTATAAATTTTATTGATAAAAAGGCGACGATAAACATTTAATAGTCACAAAAATTCCAATCGAAAACATAATATAACTTATGCTTATCTGTAATTATCGAAAATCATGACTGACAAAAAATATTTAAGTAATTGAATGTTTTGTGGCCCATCAAAAAATATATACAGGGTGAATCAAAACGTATTGAGGAGATTGACCTAAACACATAAACTAGGAAGTTACAGAATAAGTTCACGAAAACTGAAGCTAATTTATATGAATTTTAAACTGTTGTATACCTTTTTTGTTATTGAGGTTTGGTGAAAAAGGTTATTATGAAAATACTTTATATTTACTGCCTCTAACTACCCCTTCAATCTCCTACGTACGTTATGACTCATCCTGTATATTAAGAGGTACAAAATAATCACTCGTATTTCAAAATGTTAACGCATTTATTCATAGTATCAATAATATAATGAAAACATTATGTTGTGGCTTCTTTTAAATTAACCTGACGATCCAGGGGTGGTAGTCGCTAAAAGAAATTAAAAAAAAACATTGTCAGTTATGGTACCTTATTTTTTATAGCCAACTTATTTTTTATAGTCCAGTAATTCTAGATTTTTGACATACGTTGTATTCGGAACATTAATAGGGTATTTGACTATTATTGGAAAACCATCTTAGTGTGTTTATTCCTTCACTCTACATTGTAAATGCATTATTTTCCGTAATTATTTCCTCAATATTTCATAAAAATCAGCGTTAAAAATTGAATCACAAAAAGTCCCGCCAAAACGATACTTTCTGTTGTGTGACGTCACCCGATAGTAGATGTCAAATCGGCCCATATGGTCTGTCAGCATCGGCATCGTCGCCGTTTGGTAATTCCGGATAAACTATTTGTAGCTGTTCCGCAAGATTTGAAACTGCGAAGAAAGTGGTTGGCTCGTAGAAATCCAAATGAAATAAATAGCGGCTAATACAAGTGTTTTTTGTTGTGAAGATTACTTCGACTTAAGTAAAACGGACTAGAATAAGTTATCTATCGTATTTTCGAACCAGGTATTATCTGATCTGACAGCTTAAGGTTAGGGCTATCCTAACCTACAAAGTTATGCTTACATGGCACTTTAGTGCTATTAAATTCAAACGGGAGAAGCATAAGAGCGCGTTCGGATAACGCGGTATTGTACGGTGAGAGTGACGCACTGCATAGCGGACTAACGTCATACGGCGTTTATCTGCATATAAGAGAGAGACAGCCGACCCAGGTTATCTGAGCATTGCTCTCCCCATACCCTACCCTGACAAACCGAACGCGCTCTAAGCGTACTAACGAATGACGTCACTGGAGACTGAGCCAATTACAGAGCGTTTTCAATCACGTGATAGGACGTGAATAAAATTCAATTTTAATTTTGGTTTTTAATAGAAATAAAGCATTTTTTTTTGTAAAGCAGTCAAATACCCTAATGTAAATATTTTAATGTATTACTATTCATTCAGAAATTATATTTGATTTGGTATTAGCGTTAATAATTACCTGCTGTAGGACGCACTGTGGTGGTAGGTGCTCGTGTGGTTCTTCCCATACAAGCTTTTCCATTGTTTTCACTATGTAGACCTTTCCCAACATTTAGTATTTTTCCCAGATTTGATTGGTGTTCAATACCAGCTGCTGTAGACTAAGCATGCAAGCATTTCAACATGAATAAGAGAAGTTTCAATTGAAAATAGAATTACGAACTTATGTGGACAATTAGAACACACTATCTTACCAAAAATAGTCCCAGTACAGCTGAGAGAACCAGAAAAACCAATTGGTACTTCATGATCGTTAATGTTCTTTGTGCAGTTGTTGACAACTCAATTTCTACCACTCATATATTACATATATATACACCTTGGAACAATATGGTGGTAATTTAAAATTGATGTGATTACAGAAAAACAAGGATATGAAAAATTTTATGAAATGAATTTTTGATGCGTGAACTTGTTGTGTAGGAAATGTATATCAAGGTTTGCTGTTATCAAGATTTAGATGAATATGGTACGTTATGTAACTGATGATAAACATGTTTTGTTAAATAATACCATAACAATATTTATGTTTGTTTAGTGAGTCTAAAGTAATAACTATTAATTATTCAATAATAAATGGAATACATTTTCAAAGTGTTCATACAAAAGTTTCGTCGAGGTATTCCTCGAGTTATGAATCACCCTATATACAGATTGATGTTATATTTAACTCAAATATTTCACTTGTGACCTATCAATGATTGGATAATGGATACTGACTGTCAGCGGTAACTTAAAAGAAAAAATCCCGCACACGTGATACTCGAAGATATTAAGGTCATACAGACTCGTGCAAAATGAGTGTCATATTATATAACATTGATATAATATTGATATGCGTAATCATCTTTCCATCAGTATATAACAAACATAAAATATACTCGATGTTTTATAAATTCTATGTTATTTTTGGCTTTCGATTTTGTAGAAATATAGAATGCCATGTATAGTGCATTATACACTGCTCAAAAAATTAGGAGAACACTTTTTTTGGAAATCTGTAACTTTTTAAATAATAGTTATATTAGTTCCTTCAAAGTTACACTTAAAAATGTAAATTAATAACGCAAAACAAAATGGAAATGAGCCCTCCACGAGCACGAATCACTTCCTCACACCTGCGTGGCATGCTTCGCACTAGTCTGCGAAGAGATTCTTGGGGTATGCTTTCCCATTCCTCAACCAGGGCTTGTGTCAGTTCCTGTATGGTTAGTGGTGGATTAGGGCGCTTGCGAACACGTCGGTCAGGCTGATCCCACACGTGTTCAATAGGATTCAGGCCAGGCCTTAACGCCGGCCATTCCATGACCTGAATTCAACGTTCTTGTAAAAAGTTTCTGGTGATGCTGGCGGTATATGGCTCTGCATTGTCCTGCATTAGGATGAAATTTTGACCTACGCTATATGCAGCAGGCACCACATGGTCCTCCAAGATGTTTTCGATGTAATTCATGGCATTTAGTCTACCAGGAACCACAACAAGATCAGTTCTGTTTGTCTATACTGATTCCAAACCATCGCAGATCCACGACCAAATCTATCCATTTCCTGTATAGTAACGGCTGCGTAGCGTTCACCAGGACGTCTATATACACGTACTCGACCGTCGCGACGAGTTAAACGAAATCTGGACGCGTCTGTTGACTGTACAGGCGTCCCAAGTTGCCAATCTCTGTGATCCAGAGCAAATCTCATTTGTGATGCTGCGTAAGGCGTGGTGCGCGGACAGGTCTTCTTGGTTTCAAATTCCGTTCTTTTAATCTGTTTCTAACAATTTGATCAGAAGTTTCTATTCCATGTGCTCGTCTTAGGTCGTTTAGGAGGTCTCGTGCTGTGGCAGTACGCTGACGTACAGAGGAAAGGACAAGACATCGGTCTTGATTTTGAGTAGTTTTTCGATTTCAACCTTGTCCAGCTCTTCTAACATATTGCCTAGAAGTATTATTTAAAAAATTACAGGTTTCGAAAAAAAGTGTTTCCCTAATTTTTTTGAGCAGTGTATATTTGATGCATCACATCTAAGTTATTTTTACCCCCATGAAGTGGCGATGTTATCCTGACCTCGCATAACATAGATTCTACGGTTCAACAAACCTAGAAATTTGAAAACAAACGTACAATTAATGCAATATTGCACTTGTTTGTGACATTAGTTCAGTAGTTTAAGTCTAATGTTATCATGACCTAGGAATGATAAAATAGTTAGTGGAATATAATACAACACAGTATTATACAGTTGTATTATAGTCATCCTAATAGATTACAGTTTAAAAAAACTATTTGTTATTATTTTTCAAAAAGAATATGCTTTATTTCTATTAAAAAAGCAAAATTAAAATTGAATTTTATTGACGTCCTATCACGTGGTTGAAAACGCTCTGTAATTGGCTCAGTCTCCAGTGACGTCATTCGTTAGTACGCTTAGACCGCGTTCGGTTTGTCAGGGTAGGGTATGGGGAGAGCAATGCTCAGATAACCTGGGTCGGCTGTCTCTCTCTTATATGCAGATAAACGCCGTATGACGTTAGTCCGCTTATCATGCAGCGCGTCACTCTCACCGAACCCTACCCGGTTATCCGAACGCGCTCTTATGCTTCTCCCGTTTGAATTTAATAGCACTAAAGTGCCATGTAAGCATAACTTTGTAGGTTAGGATAGCGCTAACCTTAAGCTGTCAGATCAGATAATACCTGGTTCGAAAATACGATAGATAGCTTATTCTAGTGAGTTTTACTTATGTCGAAGTAATCTTCACAACAAAAACACTTGTATTGGCCGCTATTTATTTCATTTGGATTTCTACCAGCCAACAACTTTCTTCGCAGTTTTAAATCTTGCGGAACAGCTAAAAATAGTTTATCCGGAGTTTTTCTTGACGTATTTCTGCATTGTGGATTTATACACCATTTATAACCCATTTTTATGTAGAAATTGTGAAAACAACACATCATACAACACAATTACCAAACGGCGACGATGCCGATGCTGACTGACCATATGGGCCGATTTGACATCTACTATCGGGTGACGTCACACAACAGAAAGTATCGTTTTGGCGGGACTTTTGTGATTCACTGATTTTTATAAAATATTGTGGAAATAATTACTAAAAATAATGCATTTACAATGTAGAGTGAAGGAATAAGCACACTAAGATGGTTTTCCAATAATGGTCAAATATACCCTATTGTGTACATCTATATCTATCGTGGTCTATTTTAATCGACATAGCATAGCGATCGACTTACTGGTCCGGTGAAATTCTCACATTGGCATCAGCGTCTTAATTGATAAGGTACCAATTGAATTTTCTGTGAAGTGAGCCGAACCATTTGGACTTTGGACCTATTGTTTGGCCGTCTAATATATGACGCTACAGGCCAGAATATTGCATCAGGCTGGCTTGCTTATTTCTTACTTATTTCTGCAGACGGTAGCCTTATTATACCAATTTGGAATGGATTATTAAACAATTAGCGCAGTGATTCAGTAGACAGTTACGAAATTAATTAAACAATTGGTTGACTGAGATTGGGTTTACATTACATGTCAAATGGGGGTCAGTTTTAGTACTAATGTATGCTGTTCTGTTTGATTTTGTAGCCAAACCTACAGAAACCATCCTGTATAATAAATAGCTATATACATATCTGTATATATAGCATAGTATGAAACGTATAGTATAGAACAAGTTTTCTTTATCACAAAGTAAATAGTGATTTAGATAGTTCATTTGCCATTAACAAGATGCGTATTGTGACTTCGGCATGTTATAATAATAGAAATACTGATGACAACAAATGTTTATTCACGTGTTTATACATGATTCTGTTTAAATTGAACTCAAGGCAAGAAGGGCAAAGATAAAAGATCAATTATAGTTAGATTATGTGCTAGTTGGTTAGAAGTGTGTTTTGTGTATTTTTATCCTTTCGACTTGATGCAAAATCAGAACATTTCAGAGTCTAATTTCGCTAAAATTTAAAAAATTCTATGTGGAAAACCAGCACTGGTAGAAACGTGTAATTTACAGTAATTATACCCAATTCATCAGTGACCGAGGCACAGATAAAAATAATTTTTAACACATCAACTTGAGATGCTGTCCCAAATAATGCAAAATCAGAACATTTCAGAGTCTAATTTAGTTAACATTCCAAGTTTAAAAAATTGTATATGGTAAACCAGCACTGGTAGAAAGTTGTAATTTACAGTAATTATTACCGAAATCATCAGTGACCGAGGCACAGATAAAAATAATTTTTAATACATCAACTTGAGATGTCCCAAATAATGCAAAACCAGAACATTTCACAGTCTAATTTAGTTGAAATTCCAAGTTTAAGAAATTCTATATGGTAAACCAGCACTGGTGGAAACTTGTAATTTACAGTAATTATTACCCAATTCATCAGTGACTGAGGCACAGATAAAAATAATTTTTAACACATCAACTTGAGATGTTGTCACAAATAATGCAAAATCAGAACATTTCAGATCCTAATTTCGCTAAAATTCCAAGTTTAAAAAATTCTATATGGTAAACCAGCACTGGTAGAAAGTTGTAATTTACAGTAATTATTACCCAATTCATCAGTAACCGAGGCACAGATAAAAATAATTTTTAATACATCAAACTGAGATGCTGTCCCAAATAATGCAAAATCAGAACATTTCAGGGTCTAATTTAGCTAAAATTCCAAGTTTAAAAAATTGTATATGGTAAACCAGCACTGGTAGAAAGTTGTAATTTACAGTAATTATTACCCAATTCATCAGTGACTGAGGCACAGATAAAAATAATTTTTAATACATCAACTTGAGATGCTGTCCCAAATAATGCAAAATCAGAACATTTCAGAGTCTAATTTAGTTAACATTCCAAGTTAAAAAAATTGTATATAGTAAACCGGCACTGGTAGAAAGTTGTAATTTACAGTAATTATTACCGAAATCATCAGTGACCAAGGCACAGATAAAAATAATTTTTAACACATCAAATTGAGATGCTGTCCCAAATAATGCAAAATCAGAACATTTCAGAGTCTAATTTAGTTAAAATTCCAAGTATGAAATGTTCTATATGGTAAACCAGCACTGGTAGAAAGTTGTAATTTACAGATATTATTACCCAATTCATCAGTGACTGAGGCACAGATAAAAATAATTTTTAATACATCAACTTGAGATGCTGTCCCAAATAATGCAAAATCAGAACATTTCAGAGTCTAATTTAGTTAACATTCCAAGTTAAAAAAATTGTATATAGTAAACCGGCACTGGTAGAAAGTTGTAATTTACAGTAATTATTACCGAAATCATCAGTGACCAAGGCACAGATAAAAATAATTTTTAACACATCAACTTGAGATGCTGTACCAAATAATTCAAAATCAGAACATTTCAGAGTCTAATTTAGTTAAAATTCCAAGTTTAAAAAATTCTATATGGTAAACCAGCACTGGTAGAAAGTTGTAATTTACAGTAATTATTACCCAATTCATCAGTGACCGAGGCACAGATAAAAATAATTTTTAACACATCAACTTGAGATGTTGTCACAAATAATGCAAAATCAGAACATTTCAGATCCTAATTTCGCTAAAATTCCAAGTTTAAAAAATTCTATATGGTAAACCAGCACTGGTAGAAAGTTGTAATTTACAGTAATTATTACCCAATTCATCAGTAACCGAGGCACAGATAAAAATAATTTTTAATACATCAAACTGAGATGCTGTCCCAAATAATGCAAAATCAGAACATTTCAGGGTCTAATTTAGCTAAAATTCCAAGTTTAAAAAATTGTATATGGTAAACCAGCACTGGTAGAAAGTTGTAATTTACAGTAATTATTACCCAATTCATCAGTGACTGAGGCACAGATAAAAATAATTTTTAATACATCAACTTGAGATGCTGTCCCAAATAATGCAAAATCAGAACATTTCAGAGTCTAATTTAGTTAACATTCCAAGTTAAAAAAATTGTATATAGTAAACCGGCACTGGTAGAAAGTTGTAATTTACAGTAATTATTACCGAAATCATCAGTGACCAAGGCACAGATAAAAATAATTTTTAACACATCAAATTGAGATGCTGTCCCAAATAATGCAAAATCAGAACATTTCAGAGTCTAATTTAGTTAAAATTCCAAGTATGAAATGTTCTATATGGTAAACCAGCACTGGTAGAAAGTTGTAATTTACAGATATTATTACCCAATTCATCAGTGACTGAGGCACAGATAAAAATAATTTTTAATACATCAACTTGAGATGCTGTCCCAAATAATGCAAAATCAGAACATTTCAGAGTCTAATTTAGTTAACATTCCAAGTTAAAAAAATTGTATATAGTAAACCGGCACTGGTAGAAAGTTGTAATTTACAGTAATTATTACCGAAATCATCAGTGACCAAGGCACAGATAAAAATAATTTTTAACACATCAACTTGAGATGCTGTACCAAATAATTCAAAATCAGAACATTTCAGAGTCTAATTTAGTTAAAATTCCAAGTTTAAAAAATTCTATATGGTAAACCAGCACTGGTAGAAAGTTGTAATCTACAGTAATTATTACCCAATTCATCAGTGACCGAGGCACAGATAAAAATAATTTTTAACACATCAACTTGAGATGTTGTCGCACATAATACAAAATCAGAACATTTCAGAGTCTAATTTAGTTAAAATTCCAAGTTTAAAAAATCTATATGGTGAACCAGCACTGGTAGAAAGTTGTAATTTACAGTAATTATTACCCGATTCATCAGTGACCGAGACACAGATAAAAATAATTTTTAATACATCAACTTGAGATGTTATCCCAAATAATGCAAAATCAGAACATTTCCGAGTCTGATTTAGTTAAAATTCCAAGTTTAAAAAACTGTATATGGTAAACCAGTACTGGTAGAAAGTTGTAATTTACAGTAATTATTACCCAATTCATCAGTGACCGAGGCACAAATAAAAATAATTTTTAACCCATCAACTTTAGAAGTTGTCCCACATGATGCAAAATCAGAACATTTCAGAGTCTAATTTTGCTAATTTTCCACGTTTATCCAGTTTCAAAGTTAAAAACGTGAAATCAGTTTCAACGTCACCAATCACAAACTAAAGTAACTCCTCATTCCATCTTTTAGCACTGGTTGGCTCCATGGCGATGGGCTCGACATTCCTCCTCTCAGCAGTGGCCGGGGTCCTCACGGACTACATAGGTCTACGCACCACCTGTTTCATCGGCGGAGCCCTGGCTTCTTCAGGCATGCTCCTATCATCATTCTTCACGAAGAACGTATCCGTCTTGTACTTCACCTACGGCATCATGTACGGAGTGGGGGGCGCGCTAGCCTACACGCCATCTCTAGTCATTTTGGGCCATTACTTCAAGAGATACATCGGCATCGTCAACGGAGTCGTCACAGCTGGAAGCTCCATCTTCACGATGGTTATGCCGTATGTCATCGGGTACTTCCTGGATATTTCATACCTGATGGGTACCCTGAGGATTTTAGCTATTGTATCAGCGTTTTTGATGTTCTGCGCAATCATTTTCAAGCCGTTGGTTAAGAAGAGTAAGGATGAAGAGAAGAGACTGGCGAATGCTTTTAATGCGTCGATTTGGAGGAATAAGAAGTATGTGACATGGGCTGGAATCATAGCGTTGTCGCTATGTGGATATTTTGTACCGTACGTGCATATGTCTACGTTTGTAAACGAGAATTTTGACGAAGGCACTGATACTAAGCTTCCGATCATCTGTATAGGGTTAACCTCTGGGATTGGTAGGCTTCTCTTCGGTTACATCGCAGATAGACCTGGCGTCAATAGAATCTATCTCCAGCAGATCTCTTTCGTGGTCATAGGACTCTCAACGATACTTCTTCCTTTTACCAAAGGTCACTACCCATGGCTTCTCTTCGTCACCTTGGTCATGGGTCTCTTCGATGGTTGTTTTGTGGCCTTGATGGGGCCGATAGCCTTTGACATCTGTGGGCAGTCTGGAGCGACGCAAGCTATCGGCTTCATGCTTGGGTTATCGTCAATTCCTTTGACGCTTGGACCGTACGTGGCTGGGATCTTGTACGACAGGCTGGGGAGTTACACGCTAGCTTTCAGGATAGCTGGGATACCACCGATTATAGGCGGCATCTGCATGTTTGCCATCAAATTTATGAATGAGGATAGGCCTGTTCCGTACACCAATGGACACGTCAAGGATGTCAGTTTGGCGGGTAAGGTTAACTCTAGATCGTACTTGCTAACGCCCGTTGATGGTTTCAACAGGAGTTATACGATGGAGATGTAGTTTTTTTGTTTTTTTTTATTTTCGAGTTCCTAAAAATGGCTTATGTGATATTTTAGGTCGTAATGCTAAAGCTGTGATATAATAGGATGTAAAAGTTGCATAACTTTGTAAATAGCGTTAATTTTTAAGCCGTAAGGCTTTGGAGTTTTAAATTTGCGACACTTGAAAAATTATCGTTAGAATATATTAAACAAGAAACTGATAACTGATAACATTCCTTATGCGTGATGCTACAAAAAAAATGACAACAAATGATAATTCATTTAAGTAAGTTTAACATTTTTTCTATACAGGGTGAGTTATTAGTATCCCGGCGGTCGATAGTCATCAAATCGTTTATACAGGGTGTTGCATTTAGGCGTCACGGAACGTCAGTAAATTTTTTTAAAGCTAGATGCTGATGGCATGAAAAATTAGGTGCACTTTACAGGCTGATCGTAGCATGCACTAGTTTTTAAACATTTTTAAATGGCTTTTTCTTGAGATTTTTAAATAGAACTGCCTGTATATTATTTGCTAATTGAAATGTCTCTTAAGTTATTTGTAATTTATATTCACTATATCGTATATCTATTTTTATTACACCTTTTCCTGCTGTTATTCAGAAAGTAGCAACTGATATTCATAAAGGAACACATGATATTCATATATTCCGAATTATTTTCAGAAAGTAGCAGTTGATATTCATCTATTCCGATTTAGTATCAGAAAGTAGCAATTGATATTCAGAATATGTCATTTGAAATTCAGAAATTGACAGATGATATTCAGTAAATTTAAATAATTATAACTGTATTAATATTTTATTTCGACAATTTCTGAGGAAATTATAAATATATTGTTAGCAACAGTTATTTCCTGACATGATTTTAGGTCTATGTATGTATTAATCTATGTACGTATGTATGTATGTATATACATAGAATAATGTACAATTTGACGTTTTGAAATAATGTTTTTTTTTCTGTGCTTAATTAAGTTCTCAATTTTAAGTATAAATTTTTAAAAATTAAATATCAAATAACTTTGTATATTTTAACTATGTGTCTCTGTTTAGAATGCATGATATAAAAATACGCTTTGTCATTCTCTCATGTGCCATCCATTTGATCTGTATGCGACCCACAGTATAGAGAAGTTCCTTAAAAAAATTCTGGAGAATTCTGAATTACATTTGCTACTTTCTGAATATCAATTGTTACTTTCTGAAAATAATTCGAAATAGATAAATAACAACTGCTACTTTCTGATACTAAATTGGAATAAATGAATATCAATTGGTACTTTCTGAAAATAATTCGGAATAGATGAGTATCAGTCAGGGCCGTCCTAAGATATTCGACCGTGGGCGCCCGTGGGCTACTAAAATTAATGCGCCCCTCTTCATAAGAAAATACACGAGATAGCTAACGAATGCGGGGTGACCGACAAAGTTATTCAAAAGTGTCAGAACTAGAAAAAGCCAATTCATTATCATTATACTAAACAAAAACATAATATTTATACAAAATTCGAAAAAAAGACGAAATGAAAAAACCAACGTTTATAGTAAACAAAACCAAAATAGCTTATATATTTGTTGTCCGTGCTTTTTCTTTTACAAATTGATATCACACGTATTTAAGTTATTAAATAGGTCACTCATATAAATAAACTGCTCAAATAATTTAATTTGCTCTGCCCTAAAGAATTTGTAGTAGCATTACAAAAAATGCGCAGTGCTTAGTGCTGTGGCCACGTTAGGAAATGTAGACGCAATTTTTGACTCAATTATTTATCATCCTTGAAAAATTACCAAAAGCTTTATGTTGAAACATTTGATTAGATTTGCCATCAAATATAAAATAATCTTAGAAAAACGTAAATCAGCAGTTCCTGTACTGCGGGAATTCCTACAAATTCCCTTTATAAGGAATAAATTGGAAATAAATTGGCTGTTAAACCATTCTTCCATATAATAAATTGTCAGCCTAGTTTGTACGAAAATAGTCCAAATACTAAAATTTTGCCAACATAGGTTTTGTGTTGCATAATTCGATAAGCAAATTTCACATCGATTAAAGGATGCAATAAGTATTATAATAATTTATAGTATATATAGTACGTCTTTACATCCCTAATAAGTAAAGCAGCTGGTCTCCGTCAGGTTC